>JANAVB010039218.1:2450818-2463079 GCA_029216955.1 Iris pallida | reverse complement strand
CCTAAAACAAAGTCCATCGTAATATGTTCCCACTTCCACTCGGGAATGGGGTAACGGCTTGCAACAAACCAGCTGGCCTCTGGCGCTCGCCTTGACATGCTGGCAAAACTAGACTCTCGAGATGAAACGTGATACATCCCTTTCATCCCGTGCACCAAAGATGTTCCCGCAAGTCACGGTACATCTGTTAGCACCAGGATGAATAGAATATCTCGATCGGTGCACTCCTGTAAAACTGCCTCTACCAGCTCTCCCTTCGGCACGCACAATCGGCTGCCATGCCTCAGGGATCCATCCTTGCTATAGTGAAGTCATCCAGCAATCAGCTAATGCCTGGGGCGAAGTCTGCGAAGGCTCTCATCTGTAGACTATACTCCCTGATCTGCTCCATCAAACCTGACTGTATGTCAAGCGCCATCATCTGTATCACTGATCCTGGCCGAACTAGCTCGATACGAGCTTTCCAGATCCTCCCGTAAATGCCGATCAATCATCAGATTAATGCCATCGGATGCTGCTCAGCGACGCCACCAATTTGCCTTCCGGGGTGATACTGTAAATCGATGTCAAGTCCTTCATCAACTCAACCATCGTCTTTGCCTCATGTTCAGCTCTTTCTGCGTGGAACACATACTTCAAGCTTTGTGGTCAGTGAAGATTTCCACACGCTCTCGTATAAGTAATGTTTCATAACTGAGTGCAAAAGATCACCGCAGCTAATTCGAGGTCATGGGTAGGATAATTCTCATGAGTCCGCAATTGCCTAGATGCATAAGCAATTACTTTCCCATGCATGCTGTAGGACACATCCTAGCCCCTTTTCAGAAGCATCACTGTTATGGTGAAACTCCAAACCTGAAGGTAAAGTCAGAAATGGAGCGGGTCGTCAGCTCCTCTTCAGCTCTCAAAGCTGTCTGGCAGGTCCTCAGGCAAATATACTCTGTGTCCTTCCGTGTCAGCTTCGTCATGGGTTCAGCTATCCTAGCAAAGTCCGGATGAACTTGTAATAGCTGCTAAACCCAGAAAAACTCCTGATCTCTGAAACTGACGTCGGAGCCTTCCACGTCTCAACTGCAGAGCAATCTTCCGGGATCCACAGAGATTCCATCTCCAGTGACTACATGGCGAGAAACTCCACTCGGTCTAAAAAGAACTCGCACTTCGGCAATTTGGCAAACAATCTCTCCTACCTCAGAATCTCCAAACTATCGCAAGTGCTATGCATGCTCCTCGGGTCTTCGAGTATATCAGGATGTGTCGATAAACACTACGACGAACTTATCCATATATTGGTGAAATGTCTTATTCATCAAGTTCATAAAGACAGCTGGCACATTTGTGAGACCAAATGGCATCACTAGAAACTCGTACTGTCCATATTCTTGTTGAACGCGTCTTCTGGATGTCTGCTGGCCTAACCTTCATGGTGGTACCCGGATCTCAAGTCTATCCTGGAAAACACCTTCCCGCTCAACTGGCGAACATCATCTATCTCCTGGGCAGAGGAATTTGTTCTTGATGGTGATGGCATTCAAGGCCCGATAGTCAATACACAACCGGACTGTACCATCTTCTTAGGCACAAAGAGCACTGGCGCTCCCCATGGAGAAGCACTGGATCGAATGAAACCTTTTTCAACAGGTCATCAATCTGCTCTTTCATCTCTATGGCCTCCTTGGGATTCACTCTATAGCAAGCCCGGGATACTGGTGATGAAACCGGCACTAAATCTATAGTGAACTCCACATCTCGTCAGACGAAAGTCCTGGAAGATCCTCTGGAATACATCCATAAACTCCTAATGATAGGGTGTGGCGGTGCTGCGTCCCGACTGTCGCACAACAGTTCGGCTCTAGGCATGATCTCCGGCTCTGTCCTCCTGACACTGAATGGTGCTGTGCTGGTGGACTGAACAAAATATACCTCATGGCAATCTATAGATGCATGGGCATAGCTAAGCAGTCCATCCCCAATATGATATCATAACCGGGAAGTGGCATCACAAAGAATCGCCCCTGAACTCTCTCCCGGCTATAAAAATAGAAATCTATAGATAGATCTAATAGGCACTGGTCCTCCTCCCGTCATCAATCTACTAATCTCCGCAGTAGGTGTAGCTACTAGATGATGTTTATGCAAAACTCTAATGATAGAAAGCTATAAGATGCACCAGAATCCAACAAACATACAGCTAGAAAAGTATGCAAATAAACATGACCTGTGATGACGTCAGCAAGTAATCTAGCTACGAAACCTGCTCGTCTCCGGCTCAAGGGCTAGGCTATAGACCTTCCCTGAGGTCCCTTTTGCTGCTGCAGATGTGCCCAAAACCTCAGCTGCTGCATCGGGAGTGGTCCCTAGGCTTCGCTACTGGGCAGTCCGAATCTGATGGGTGGCAGACCCACAAGCTAAGCACGTCAACCCTTCCTGCAAATGGAGCTGTCGTGCCTGGTCTCCGCAGAAAGAACATATAGCTCCCTCTGCTGCTGCTGATGTGGGGTCCGGGGCTCGAACTGGCGGGGTTGATGGTGTGGTGTAGAGGGACGGGTAAGTCTGCTGGGGTGGCGGTCGGCGCTCTCTGGGAAAGCCTGACGCTTGGACGGTCCCTCATGATGTACATGAGCCGGCCTTTTGCTAGACAAAAGACGCTCCTCAATGCTCGGGCCAACTCTAGGCTCTGTAGTAGTCAGTCGTACCGTTCGCCACTTAAGAATGCCAATGTCTGGACTAGACCATGGCAAAACCTACGGGTCACTCCTCTGGATCAGCAACCAGACTAGGAGCGAAATGGCTCAGGCGACTAAACTCTGTCGTATACTCGTCAACAGAACGGTTCCCTGCTGGAGTTCTGGAATCGTAGCCCATGGCTACCTAGCAGTGGTCGAGAAGAACTTCTTTGAACTGGGTCTGAAATGGTCCAAGTGGCTCTACCTCTCGCGAACCAACGGCTCATTCTGAACAGACTCCGGCTAAGTCTATCAGCAGAAATTTTGCTGCCTCGACCTGAAGGTCATCCGGCATCCTAACTTCCAGAAGCTTCCTCTCTACCGAATCTAGCCAGTCATCTGCTACTACTATGCATCAGTCCCTGAGAATCCTTGGAATTCAGACCCATGAAGTCTTGATCGTCCCCGCTCTCGCCGTGGCTCTACATGTGGTGGGACCACGGGACGTCCCTCAGAACGCTCCATGCTCTGGCGGAGTAGGGTAGTCTGCTCTGATGGGTTGTTAGGAACCCCTAGATCAGTGTGAGCAGCTGGTTCCGTCGAGTGTGACGGAAGCCTGGGGGGTATAGTGATAGGGGGGGGGTGGAAGTATCGGGCCTGCTGGGACTGGGATGTGGAAGGTGGTATCTGGGTCTGTGGATCTGTGGAGTGGGGGAAGGTGGTAGGTGGAGGTGTATCAGTCAACTAGTCAGCTGACTGGATATGGAGGGCCCCATTCTCGGGGGGTAACATACTGGGATGAACGAGTAAGCACCATCTAAATACACATAAAAAGACTTATAAGGACTTGTTTAAGTAAGCAATCATATGCAAGAAAAATCTAATTATAATAGCAAACATGTGATGTATTTCCTATGTTGCAATCCTAGCATTCCTCTAAGTGTTCTAAGCGTCTTTCCTAATGTTGTCTAATTACCTTAAGTTCCTAATTGTAGGCATGCTTGGTACAATAACGTAACCAACAGTTTTAGTCAGGACCTGCATGGGCTACCACTAAAAATATGTCACGACCGCTACCCAAATTGTTGGGCCAGGTCGAGTCATGCCCAGCCTACGTTGAGATAAAACGTAGTAAGCTGTTCTAAAGACAACAGGATAAGACTAAATGTGCTAACAGTTATAAGTGAAATAAAGTCAGAAGTGCTCCAAACACAAAAGTCATCGTATATAGTAAAATGTCCAAGTACAAGTAAACTGAAATGTAAAACTGGATACATGTCCAGTTACAAAATGATATAGTCTAATAATCTACTCCCGAAAGTCTAAGTAAACAAAAGACAACTAGGCGAGGTTCCCTGCAGGAACATCCTCGTAAAGCAGAGCCGGGTCCTCGGCAGTAACTCCATAGTATGAGTCGCAGAGTAACTCCTCCTCAGTAAGGACCTACAACGTTATCCTGTCAGGACGGGGGAGAAGTACTAAATCTAGCAAACTAGCATATGAAACATGGAAATGAACATGAGAGGAATAACTGGAAAGCATGGCATCACTCAATCTATCATGGCAAGGATACATGTGTCATAGAGACAGATGTATATGTAATGTTTAAACTGTAGCAAGTACGTGATCGGTCAATAGATGTACAATGTGCTGGAGGGCACATAATGAAATGTACATACGTACAAGTTAACAAGCATAGGTGTACATCCGTACAAACATGTGGGGTAATGGCCTGCGGCAAGGATGCATATAAAATGCGACCTCGCTCGCTACTGTAGGGGGGTCGTGATCACGTACAATACTATCAGTTTCCCCATAACCCATATTCTAATCATGTGAGAGATACATCAAGACTGTTCTAAGCATGGTAGTAACTGAAAGTATAACATGTAGAGAGCTAACTTGCTACCCAAGGATCAGCATTCAACATGGTGGGGTTTGCAGCTCATTTTATGTGACAATATGTAAAGTTCGTAGAAAGTACTTGCCTCTAGCAAAGCAAAATAAAACAAGCTGCGATAACAATGCTATGGATGTCTGGTAGCTCGTCATGTAGAAGTAAATACAACAATTAGTTTTACACTAAGCTAAAATACTAGGACACTAATTGGTGAAACACGACTTGTGATTGGGCACCTAGCCAAAATGATGACTTGGCATAGGAGACCAATGTGGGGTGACACACTATGTTAACTAACTTTCTAGGGTCTTTACACTAGTGAGGGATGGGGTTCAACACGACTAAAACTCCAAATAACACAAAAGCTACAAGTCGTATTTAATCAATAAATAAATCAAAAGATCATTGTGTTCTAACATTTTTGAAGTAGACAAAAAGTCTAGTTTTTCTTAAAGTAAAGTATCAAAGTGATCCTTGTTAATCATAGAAATTATTATAATTTTTCTGGAATTTATTAACCAGTACAAATATTTTATAAAAATCAGTTTTCCTAAGTGTACAAAAAAATGAGTTTTGGTTTCATATGCCAAACCAGTGGCAAAACTGTAAATTAAATACTACACAAATTATACTAAATTAGCTAACTTAACATAATATCTAAATACTATTTTCCATAATTTAGCAGTACTTTAAGTATTTTAGAAAATCAAAAACAGCATTGCAACACAATAATTAATTATCTGCGTATTTTGTCCATGTATATAATTGAACCAAAGTTCAAATACAGGACCCAAGGCCATGAATCAAGTCCAATATGACTGTACAGGTCTTGAATGTGTGAAAACACATTGGGCCCAAATACCCATGCTAGGCTTGGACACCAAATGGTTGCAGTAATTTAAATACAATAAAAATACAATTTGGTAATAGTCAAAATAAATATTATTTTAATAAGGTAAAGTTTTACATAGTAACTAAAAGTATGAACATTGTTTATAAAATAATTTAACTAAGCTAAGTAAAATCATATAGGAAATAATATATATCTTATATATATATATATAAATATAGGGAATTTATATATATAGGAAAATGCTCAACTATATATATATATATATTATATACAATATATGTATATATACATACATATAAGAAAATACTCAATAATATAATAATATATATATATATAATATATATCTATATATATATATATATAGATATATAATATATATATTATAATATATATATATACAAATAATGTACATATTAATAGTATATATATAATATATATAATATATATATAGATATATAGATATATAATATATATATATATATATATATATATATTATATATATATATATATACACAAGGAAATATATATATAGATATATATATATATATAATTATATTATATATATATTATATATATATATATATACATAAAATAATTATAAAGGATGAAGTATATATATATAAAAATATATATATATAAAAAAAAAACAGCAGTATATATACATAAATATAGTATATATAGTAATACATATATATATACACAAATAAATGTATATACATATATATATAAATATATATATAAAAAGAAAAAGAGAAAAGGAAAAGAAAAAAAAAGAAAAAGGAAAGCAAAGTCAGCCAGGGGGACTCGAACCCAGGCCAACACAGCGCGGGGGGGGGGGGGGGGGTTAGGGGGGGGTTTAGGCTCGTCGGGCTGGCCAGGGGGTCAGCCCGTGGGTTGTGTTAGGGATAGGGTTGTGATTATTTTATTTAGGTTCGGTTATGTTATTATAAAAAAAATTAATAAAACGACCCTGTGTCCTGGAGTAAGGACACAGGTATCAGCGTGTCCTAGGCCTGCACGACATGCACGAGTTCAATCTCGCGTGTCCAGTTACACACTTATGCTCGCCAGGACACGGCGAACAACATACATGCGTACGAGACACGCACGACACAGTTGACACAAAACACTCACGTGTCCAGATTGGGGGGGGGGGTTCGACGTTCGGGACGGCGGAGGAGCGGTCGGGACGGTGGCGCTCCGGTGGCGATCGACGCGTCTCGTCGGGGCGCGTCGAATGGTGGTGGTGGTTGGCGGTGAAGGTCGACGGTGGGGCTGGGTCGGAGTTCGTCGGAGTAGGGTTAGGGTTTGGGGGTTCGTCGGGGAAGGACGGGGCAAGCGGTTGGTCGTGGGGGAGATTTAGGGTTAGGGTTTAGTCAGGGGGGAAGAGAGGGTGTTTTTATAGAAGTTTTGTGGCGGTGGGGGCAGCCGGGAAAGGCTGGGGCAGCGGGTCGTAGTCGGTCGGGGCAGTCGTCGGGGGTGGGTGAGAGCTGGAGGAGAGAGAGTGTCTTGTGAGGGGGGGGGTTTGGTAGATTTGCAATTAGGTTTTCCTAGATTAGGAAATTGCACATAGGAATTATTAGTGAATAAATGCAAAACAGAATTTGCTATTTCCTATTTAAAAAATTTTCTTTAATTACAAACTGATATAAAAACATTTTAAAAATTGTAAAACCTATTTAATTAATTTCAAATAATTTGCAAAGTGATATTTTTATATATAAAACTCATTTAGAAATTATAGAAAATTTTAAAAATCCTAATAAAATATTTTAAGGCCAAAACTAACATTAAAATTAATTAGCACTAATAAAACTAAAATTAAAAAACAGGGGCTTACAGCGGGTAGAACGCTGTTCTAGGTCATAATCACATCTAAAATAATATGCTATACTCTCAGACGGAGGACAAACACATAAGGATACTATCTCAATCACAACTTAAAGATAGATAACAGCACGATGAAATAGATAAGATAATCCACAAGAGAGAGAGAACTAGGAGTGATAGTAATGAAAGTTCTACTAAACAAACACAAGATTTTAAATACAACTCTAAGACAAACAATACAGAAAATGAACAACCTCTAGGTAAATACTCCAAGCTCTACCAGTGCTCTAGGCTAACTGTGAACTCCAAGTACCTGTAAAATTTTATCAACGGGTCCAATCAGGACAGGAACGAGCACATATCTCTCACAACAGTTCATATCAGGAATGGACATATAAAGCAAGCTATAGAAAACTATACATGAAACGCGTATGTAAAGAGAAATCAACAGGAGAGAAGATATAACTGAGATATAATATGATAAATAAAGAATATAACCTTCTACATGAATCAGAGCATGAATTGGTTATATAAACAGCATGGGTTGTACATGGATACAAAATGGAATGCACATGGATAACTACTGGGGATATGATCACATAACCACTACACTCTCCCTGCCCCCAACCAATACACAAGGATCGAAGCATGTTATGTTATTGCATGGATAAAACTACTGTATACATGGGGCTCATATGGTCATGAGTGTACATGAATAACACATGAGTGCACATGGATAAATGTGAATACATAGAGTACATGATGAACATGATAAAGTACATAAAATATGACATACTCGATGTATCCGAGGGGATAACATCGCATGAAAGATTCAGAGGGTACTGATTCGTGTGAACGTCGTGTCAGCATCAAGTATACTAGTATAACAAGAGTACATATCCAAAGAAGCATGAAAAGATCAGAGAATATACTCGCCTGGTAATCCAAGCCGCTGATAAATGTAGATGTCCAACTGGAGTCACAGTGTCCTATTAGAGCAATCACAAGTCACAAAAGAGTCTAACATGAAATAAAAGTAATCTACAGTGCATTCTAGATAGTTCTAGGTCCTTCTAGGTCAAAGTCTAATCAACAAGTCCACTAGGTCAACTAAAGTCAAATTAAAGTCAAACTAAAGTCAACTAGTCAAGTTCTAGTTCAATCCGGGTCAAACTAAGTCATTGGTTGACCTATAGTTGACTTTTGGTTAATATAGTCAACTTGGTCAAAGGGGATCAACTCTAGTCTCTAAGTATTAAACTATGAAGTTGTACTAATTCCGAATTACGGAAAAAAATAGGAATTGACTAACTAATGGTGACACCTAGAGAAAATATCTACAAACATTGTCGGATGATAAAACAAATATTCACCAACATGTCCAGAAGCATCAAATCAGCTAGGATTGCCTGTCCTTAAGTCCAATTCTGGATACAGGGGCACAAAACGGTAATTTTGGACAAAAACGGTGTCCGCCGTTGGACCTGCTTTGCACCAAAAAGCGTGCCAGAGTCAACGGTCTCTAAAGTCGTCAAACTATATGTCTATGGATCCGGTTTTCCGATACGAACCCAACCGTATGTCCAAAGTTTGATTCCGGTGGGCCGTGCACAAAATCGCCGTTGAGTGGGACCGTAGGGCCCGCAAAACGACGTTCGATTCGACTGTCTCAGATTTGGACCAAACTTGGCATGCAGACCAAAAAAATGATACGGTTCTGTTGGCGCATGTTTCGTCTCGATCTGACGAGCGTGCACAAAGTAATTGAGAAATTTGCAAAGTGCAGGATACGGTAAATTTTGACGGATACGCATCAAATTCGTCGCGCACACGCGACCAATTTGAATTTCCGTCAAAGCCCACACGACCATGTAACCATTACGCAGCTTTCGATGCATTCGGTTCACTGACTACGTCGTCCGGATTGGCGTGACGCACATCGTGTAGAACAATTTTCTAGTTCTTGAAAACAGGTTTTTGAGAAACTTTGGGATTCGATTTCTCGACGCATAATCGATGATTTTCCGAATCCACAAAAAGGGTGATGAAGACCTATATGTTGTCTAAAAGTCTCTTCAAATAGATTTTCTAATAAGTCACTGTATCGATCGTAATCGATCGTCAAACATGGATGGCTGGACTAAATAGTGTTATGTTTTTTGGACTGTTTTGTGTCAATCTTTGGGCTCGGTTCGTGACGCGTGTCGTGCAAAGGAAATCGAGCTAATGGGATCGAAACGAAGGGGGTTAGGTTAGATGCATACCAGAGAAAATGGCTCGATGATTAGTCGAGCGTGCGCGAAGAAAACATGCAGCGAACTCGCCTCGGCGGACCGCTTTTACTGTTGCGGCTGTGCGCACATCCCGGCGCGGTGCGATCCAGTCGCCGTCCGACGACTCTACGCGGCGGCTGCGTGTCGTGGGGCGCCGCCCAGGCATCGGGGAGGGTTGGCGCTGCTTTGGTGGTTAGGGTTGGATTCTACCATCTCTTCTCTCGCGCTCTCACGATATATATATATAATATATATATATATATATATATATATATATATATATATGTCAAGGCTAAGGCTCGGGTTCAGTTCTGTTTTGCTCGAACGGCTGAGCAAAACCATTGGCCTGGCCACAGTAGAGGCAGGGCTGGGTTCGGCCTTAGCTGGGCTTACCTATTGCTGCTGGGCTCTCCGCGCCTGTGCGTACGTGCGCGGAGCTCTCCGGCCGGCCCTGGCGGACGCGCGGCGACGCCGAGGGCACGACTACTACTCCCGTAATTGTTGCTGCTACTCCCGCCTGAAGGGCAGGGAACTGAGGTGGCAGCTCTCTCGACTACTACTCCCGTAGCCGGAGGTGAAGGTCCTACTGGATCGGACCTGTCTGGAACAGCATTAGGTCATGCTTGCCTGAGAGTGAGTAATCGTCATCCTGAGGATAGATTGGAACAAGGAAATCAATATGGCACATGATAAAGAATATCAAGGAAGGACAATTGAATTCAATGCAAGAAGAGTTGTCATGGTAATCAAAAGATCAGAATTTTTTCTAAAATGTGATTGAGTAACTCCTATCATATCCTAGATCCTATGTCCTAGTCGCAAGCTCGTAATTAGTACTCTAAGTCGAGCACCATTACGAGATCGCACTAATTGCGACATCGACCTGCATGGGCCTACCACAAAAATGTGTCACGACCCGCACCCAGGATTAGGGGCACGAGTACGTGCGTACATCCAGCCTACGCCGCAAAATCAGCGGTAGTAGAACGCTGTATAGGTCGTCTATAAATACTACAACTAGACAAAATATAAGGGTACCCGTCATCTCCGTACAGGAGGTATAATATGGCATAACTCAATCACAAGATAAAACTAAGATAGATAGCACGGAATGGAAACAGGAAATGAGTTTAAGATCCAACATAAGCTCAGAGATATAAACACATCACAGAATCTCAAAATATAATATAAAATACTACAGTCTGAAAAATACTAGCTGGATCGCAGTCCAGGCAAACCTAACTAAGCTATACTAGTCCAGGTGTGCAAAGTCTAATGGCTCAACTATCAGGCCACAGTCCTGGACTAAGTCTCCATCTATCTCGACCCCATAGTAGGTCGAGCAGTCTGCCTCAGAATCATCTGTAATATATCAACGGTATCCTGTCAGGAAAATGAGCAAGTATAAACACTAACAAGCAGTTCCATATAAATTGACAAATTTTATAAGAGACAATTATAATAAATATACGACAAAATTAATAGAAATATATAACATGATGTGAGTACTGAATAGGACGACAATTTATAAGATGACTTGGAGCTATTCCGGAAGCCAAGTTACAACCCGTAAACCAAACAATGACCGGGGTTGTAACCCTTCTCCTGAACAGAACTAAGTAGGATATATGATATAATAAAGTAAATACAAAATGTGCCATGAATTATTATAGCGTTATGTGATCGACTTGGAAAAGTACAGGACAGGCTATCCTCTTGGCCCGACAATCACATAAAATTACTGGAAAGGGTCATGCCGGCTAACCTGGATAACAAGCACAAGAAATAAGATCTCGCTACACCCTACGTGAACTGAGAGTGACGCAAGCACAAAATATAGTGACAGGATGGTAATTCCCTATCTCGAATAGTATAATGGATCCGGACATGACATGTCATGACACGGGATTCCCTAAGAGGGTAGCTACTCCCTCTCAGGAATCGGTTGTCTATACAAGTATAGAAAACAAGACAGGAAATGTACCAATATACCAAGAAAATCCAGGAACAACATCTCATGTCATGATCCGACTTAAACTAGTCTTTGAACCATCGTGTCGAGAAATCAAGTAAGACACTACAACTGAATCAGATATAGCAGATATCAAGATAATAAAACTATCAGTGAATATACTCGCCTGTGGTCCTGAACTGATAAGGTGAACAGATGCTCAGAATAATCACAGACCTAAAGATGAGATACTATAAGTCAAAACAGGGTTTAATAATGAAAGAGAAACTATATAAGTCATGATATACAAGTCTAAGTCAAACTAGGTCAAATTAGGTCATACTGGGCCAAACTAGGTCATACTAGGTCATACTAGGTCACAGGAAGTCAATCCAAGTCCAAACTAGGTCAAACTGGGATCAAAGGTTGACTTATAGTTAACTTTTGGTCAACTGGTCAACCCTGGTCAACTCTAGGTCAATCCTAGGTCAAAATAGGCTAATATTGACCAACTATTAACTTTCAGTCAACTGGTCAACTCTGGTTTGGTTTCGGGTCAATTCTAGTCACTTTTAGGCTAAGTTTGACTTTCGGTTGACTTTTGGTCAAAACGGTCAATCGAGGTCAAAACTAGTCTAAGAGCACTAATCCTGACCATTACCAACCAAGGGAACCAAATTCTACTTATATCTTAACACCTTAAACTCTTACCTTATCTTCTAGGTAATTACCTTAACCTTACCTAATTACCCTTTACAAAATATTCCCAATATCTTGCCCCGATACA
>JANAVB010039218.1:2380818-2445818 GCA_029216955.1 Iris pallida | reverse complement strand
GGAATGAACTTAGATTTCGAGGATATGCTGAATTTTCCAAAAAAACATAGCAAATCGACCAACAGTTCAGTTTTTCCCCTCCTATGCACTAATACCCGAACCCCCTGCTACTATTATATCTAATTAGTGCACAGGCACTGCATGCTGCTGCACTAGGCAGCAGTAGCTACTGCTACTGTTGCTGACTTTTCTTTCCCCCCCCTCTTCTACATCTCTTCTATCTATCTAGCTATCTATCTATACTCCAACACACACACCAATTGACCCTATACACACCCATTAATAGATGAACTCTCCTCACTAATACCAACACTGTTAACTCAAGTTCAGTTCAAATCAGTGGTTTGACACAGTATTTTTCCTTACCCTTTCCAACACATGTATGCACACACCTTCTACTACTGTTACTCTTCCTCTATTTTCAGTTTATACAAAAACCCCTATATGCATATTACCTATAGAGCAACACACATTCACTTAGTCACATTGCTCACAATACACACACTCATAATGCATATACACATATATATTACATAGACACCCAATAGGACACACATACGTATTTTTAAATCTAACCGTGCAAATCATGAGATACTATGACACGACACCACGTATCCTATTTAGGACACGTGCCCAAAATTTTAACTCAAAACGGACACGAAAATTCCTTTGGGGATACGTGTCGAACACTTGGTGCTCAAACCTACGATACGCCTAAGATACTCTATCAAATCTTGTCCGAATCCTACCAAACTTCATAGGCAAGCCTAAAATAGGTAGACACACCTAATTAGTGAGCCACTAGGCTAGTGTCAAGTGCCATGTGCATTTGGGCATGGACACAACATGTGTAGGAGGCTCAAAAAACCAGCAAATTGACTTTGTGTCCTATCGTATCCAATTGTGGACACGTAGCTAGCCTCACAACACTCTAACAAACCTAATTAGGTCACCCAATGATAAACACTTGGTATTCATTCTCGGAATTTTCCAAGAATGACACAAAAACCATATGTAAAGGTCTCCAAATCGGTCCAATGAAGCCTAAGCTTCTCTCCATGGGTCGTCCTAATGCATAGGTGGGTTTTGATGACAAATGACACTAATTAGAATCAATTTGAAGGATTAAATTCAGAATTTACCAATTGGAAGATGGATTCCCAATGCAATGTCACCAATGGACACAAGTGGACACAACCTCCAAGGATGGACACCTCCTTCAAGCTTTTCTCCTTCCAAAGCTCTCCTCATAGCTAAGTCCAAGCTCTAGCCTCCTTGGGATGACACTAGGAATTGGTTTGGGAATGAATTTGAAAATGGTGAGGTTGGCTCTTCTTCTCAAATGAAGAGGAAATGAAATGAAGGCAAGTTAGGGTTTCCTAGAGGCTAATAAATAAAATCAAAAGGGGTCTTTATAGTGTTATAACCAGCCAAGTTTTCCAACCCTAAATGCCATACAAAATGTCTAAAAAGCCCTCACAATTAATCATGAAGGTTTGCTTTATGAAGGGGTTTTATTTGGAAGGGGTTTCATTAACAAAGAAAGGATTTTTCTTGGTCATTGGTCTCTAATTAAATTGGTATAACATGACCAACTAATTGGTTCACTAATGGTGTCATGAAAAGTCTAGTTGGATCTATTTTGAGTCACTAACAACTAGTCTATCTAGAGGCTAACAACTAACAACTAACAACTTATATTTAATTACATGCAACATTACCTATCATGGAAAAATAAAATAATTACTAGCATTACAATTTATAAAATATAATTTTAAATTGGTACAAGATTTGGAAAAGGCAAAATATCCCTATTCTGGAAAAGTTGTAGTTAGACATTGTATGTATAATGGGTTGTTGATTATAAAAGGAATCTATGTCCTGATACGTTGGGTTGATGATGTCCCCTTAAGGAGCTCATAAGATTGTCATGTAAACCTTGCAGGTGGATTATATCCGACATGAGAAATAAAGTTGAGTGGTACTACTTAAGGATAAAAGATGTCGATCAATATAGTTGTCAGTAACTTAATTTGATCGACGGACATTCGATATCTTAACATGGAGAACCAAACGAGCATATAATAAAAGGAGCCCACAATCATAATTTGGGATTAGGAAGGTAGTGCAACAATAACTCTTTAGTGGATCAAACTATTGTTAATGGGCCTGGGTTGTGTGTTCGGGCTGAAAATGGGATACCCAGATTCGTTAGGAGACCTAACCTTAATTTTTTCTCATAGTCCCTGTCGTAGCCTTATATATATCCTCTATTCTCATTCACATAAGGAGAGAAAGGGAGGGCTGCCAAGGTAAAGAAAAGGTTGGAAGATCGTCGCCCACACAACGTCCAACCCGAGAAAGGAATACGTGTAGAAGATCTTGGGATCGTGACTGCTCGAGGTTGATGAAAAGTGTCTTCTTCTTCCCGTTGGAGGTATAATTCACTAACCCTAGTTCTACTATGAATGGTTAGAATACGTATTAGATCTGTTAAACTTCCATCGATCAATACGCACACCAAACTAGGGTCCTAGGAATTTCCAGTTCCATCAATTGGTATCAGAGCCACCTTGGATCTACGTATTGATGTGTAATAGTCGGTAGATGTAGATCTGTTCTAACTCGACTTTGTAGGCATCTTAGATCCAACTATTATGGTCCAATGCATGTTTTGTTTGTGTTGTTTAAACCATGAACATGTCGTGGATGTTGTTGTGGATTTAATTAAAATTATGAGGGTTGATCGTACTTATACTTTTAATTTTTCAATCTAGATTATGTGTGAACTCCTTCGGGAGGCGTATGATTGATGTAATTTTAATTATTTTTTGATCAACCGTGATGGCGGTGGTGGCTGTTTCTGATGTCGGACGAGATACTGGTTTTAAGCAGTCCAGAGGCAGATGGATGATTTACGATGAAGGAATCGACAACCAAAGCCTCAAAAAAATTGGGACACTGCCCCGAACCCGCAACCTGACCGGGTAGGTCGAACCTCGAATAAGCCTGCGTAGCACCATATTTTGGATTTAGATAGTAGAGGACAGAGCAGGAAAAATGACCATATTAGTTGGATATTTTTTCTTCTGTTTATTGTCATTTTGTTTTTTTTTTCTGATTATGCATGTTTATTATTCTGTGGATGTTTTTTTATGAAAAACTAAGCCTGCATTAATAATGGACAACATGGATATAATATCAACTAGTAGAAATACCCTCATTGTTAAATAACTAAGTGGGAGCAGAATTTTATTTAGTATAAATTCTATGGTCTCCATTACTGGGTTGTAGGCGATGTAATTATACTTGCATGTTGGCTTTAGTGCATTCTTCCATATCGGAAGAGTATAATTATGGATCACCAGTATAAACTTCCTTAGGGATAATTATAGAAAGTTACCTAGTATGTGTTCACTTCTCCATATGAAGGAACTCATTACAAGGTAATGGACTTAGTATAAGTAATGATATACACTTAGATACAAATAATGGTATCCTCTCCATCGGAGTCACTGCTATCATTTGTATGACCAGAGCAAGACCAACAGATTAATTTTATTTGTCATAAAGTTATGTTGACATGATAGTAAAATTAATAAGAAAAACCTACTTGAACAAAGTTGAATTTGTATACGTCCACACTTGTAACTACCACATTTCCATAATAGGGGTATTTTTGTCTTTTCCTATCTTGTACCAATTTAAAAATTATATTTTATACTATATGTATGTGACTAATTATTTATTTCATGTGTATGTATTTGTTTATTTATTTTGTGTTAGTCAATATGGATAATAGCTAGCCTAGTTATAGACTTGTGTTAGTGAGCCGGTTAGTCTAAACACTAAACTAGAGCCCAATGATTAGCATGACATGACTCATGAACCAACTTGTTTGATTAGACTCAATTAGACCCATTAGTCATGACCAATTAATTAGAATAGAGGTTAGACTATTGACAGAAATAGGTCCAAACCCTTCTATATGGTAATTAGCCTTCATGACAACATTGGAGGGCATGTAGGATATTCTAGATTAGCTAAACCTAGCCTATATGACCAGCCATGAATGGAGAGAGAGAGAGAGAGCCACTCTTCATTTCATTCCAGTCCCATTTCTCTCATTTTGGAGTTCCTTCCCAAGTAGAGCCAATCCTCCACCATTTCCTCTCATATCCCACTCATTCTCTCGTTAACCTCTCTCATTCTCTATACTAGAAGGAGCTTGAGACTAGGGACAAGGAGTAGATCTTGAAGGAGGTGTCCACTCTTGAGGGGTGTGTCCACTTGTGTCCACTAGTGCCATTTCATTGGGAATCCATCTCCCAATAGGTAAAAATCTAAATTTAACCATTGTAATTGATTCTAATTAGTGTCATTTGTCATTTAGGAACCACCCATGTATTAAGGATACCTATGGGGAGAAGCTTGGGCTTCATTGGACCCATTTGGAGACTTTTACAATGAGTTTTTGTACCATTCTTGGAAAAATCTAGAATTGTATACCAAGTATTTGGCATTATGTTTAGTAGACAAAATTAGATTTGTTAGAGTATTGTGAGGCTAGCTATGTGTCCATAATTGGATACGGTAGGATACGAGATCAATTTGGGAGTTTTTGGGACTCCTACACATGTTGTGCCCATGCTCTATTTCACATGGCACTTGACACTAGCCTAATGGCTCACTAATTAGGTGTGTCTACCTATTTTAGGCTTGCCTATAAAATTTGGTAGGATACAGATAAGGTTTGATAATGTATCTTAGGCGTATCATAAACTAGTGCACCAAGTGTTCGACACGTGTCCCCAAAAGAATTTTTGTGTCAATTTTGAGTTAAGATTTTAGATACGTGTCCTAAATAGGATACGTGGTGTGGTGTCATGGTATCTCATGATACGCACGGTTAGATTTGGATATGTGATTGTTATGTATATATATGTACGTGTGTAGTATATATATATATATATATATATATATATATATATATATATATATATATATATATATATATAATATATATATATTATATATATATATATATATATATATATATATATATATATATATAATATGTGTATGTGTGTGTACACTTGTGTACATATACATGTGAGGGCTATACATTTGTGAGAGTACAAGTGAGTGTGTCCTAAGATACCAAAGTGTGCATGTGTCTGAGAGGAAGTGTTGTGTATACATGTATGGGGGAAGTTGTGGAGTGCTTTTGCACATAAAGTGTGAATATGAGAGTGTTGGGGAGTGTGTTAGTGTTCATGTGCATATGAGATGTGTTAGAGTGTTCACATTAGTGAGTGTGAATAGAGAGTGATAGTGTATCAGTCAATTGGACTGATCTTGATATTAATTCTTGGACTGATAATGTATCAGTCATTTGGACTGATCTTGTATCAGTCATGGACTGATTAGATGTCAGTTCATAAACTGATTTGGATATCAGTTCTTCAACTGATATTTGTATCAGTTTTCAACTGGTTGTTGTATCAGTAAATGGACTAAACAGTAGGAAGGGAGAGCTTGGGACTGATGCAGGAAGCTTCTCTCTATGGGTCAGGCATAGGTAAGGGGAAGATTGTTCAGTCAGTTGACTGAATGATAGGGTTGTTGTTTCAGTCCTTGACTGAATTAGTTCAGTCGATATAGGGAATGAATCATGAGAAGAAGTAGGGAGTTATTGAATGAATATAAAGGAATGATTGAAGTTTCAGTTCAGTCTTGAACCAGGCAGGGAAGGACTGAACAGAGAGAGGTTAGTTCAGTTGAGGACTGAACTGATGAAGTATCAGTCTTAAGAGAACTGATAGGGGGTTAAGGTTTTCGAATGCACAAGATAGGGAGAAGGAAGCAGGGCAGTGGGTGACAGTGCATTATACCAGTGGTGGCTTTGTGCATCAGTAGGCAGTGTCAAGAGTGTTATATAAGTGTGTGAGTGCCTATAGATATACTTATCTATATATGTGTGTGCGTGTGAGGTTAAGAAAAGGAAATGAAGTGTAGCAATTGAGGGAAATGTTAGAGTATCAGTTTAGACTGATACAGAGAAAGGAAAGGCAGTGGAGGAAACTTTAATGTGTGTTGGTGAGGGTGGTTTCAGTCCTAAACTGGACTGATATGAGGGAATATAGGCAATGGCAGTTTGGAAGTTGGATGGCGGAAATGTCCAAAATTGCTAGAGAGAGTGTGTGTATATACATATAGAGACTTGTGTATATGATTGTGGTCATGGGTGTGCCTGGGAATAGATGTGTATAGAAGTAGGTGTGTAGTATGGAGAATACGGAAGTTAAGGTGCAACATGGAGTGTAGAGAAGGCAACAGTAGCAGCAGTAGCGGTAGTGTTATACTGCTGTGGCTAGGCAGAGTTGAAGAAGGGGGAAAACTCGTACACTGTTTCACATGAATAGGGGTAGGCCTGTGAGGCTTTGGCTTAATGCCTACTTGTTTCACTTAGGCTCAGAAAATCAGAGAAAATGAGCCCAGCAACAGCAGGTATTTCTGCTGTATCTAGGACAACAATGGAGTGAGGAAAGGAGAATTGGTGCTTGGCTTCACATGTTTAGAAAAGAAAGAAAAATAGTAGGATAACAGTTGGTATCGGTAAGGGATATAACAGAGTACCAATGGGCTGTAGGGTCAGTTACGTTAATACATTAGATAGGTAGATGTGTATGAAGTAGGGATTTGTGAAGTAGAGAGGGAAAGAGTTATGTGGTAGCAGTAGCAGACCTTTGACTGCTAGGCTTGAGTCCTAGTAAGTAAATGTTGGAGTGTTGCAGTAGAAGGAGAGAGTTGGATGCACTCACACAAGAGTGTGAGTACAGTAGAGGGCTTAGGCAACGGTAGTACTGCTCTTGTGGGGAGTTAGAGACAGCAACTAGGCATGTTCCTAGCACAAGTGAGTTAGTGTGTAGGTATGTGTGTCCTTGATTAGATAGGTAATAGGAAGGGAAGGAGGAAACTTCACATATTTGTATTCAGAGATTGGGGTCTGGGTATTAGTAAAAATAGGTTGTAATAAGGAGTGTTAGCATATCAGTAGGATTGGGTTAGGAAAGGGAAAGTCAGGGGTTAATAGTTTGGGGCCTGCCACTAGTGCAGACAGTCAATAAGTGTGTGTTTGTGTTGTGTGGCACGCACCTGTGTGTCACACTAGGGTGTTATAAGGTTAGATAGGATATGGTGGAGTGATCGGCTTGTGAGGGTCACTTAGATGTTTAGGTAGATAGGTAAGTGTAGGCAAGTAAAGGGGTACTTGTGTTAATGATTATAAGAGATAGGGTAAAGTTAATAGATAGGTAAATATATATATATATATATATATATATATATATATATATATATATATATATATATATATATATATATATATATATATATATATATATATGTAAGAGTAGTGGAGGATAAGGGCTAGGGTAAACATAAGTAGTAGGTATCTATTAGATATTTATATTAATAATTGAAAATAGGCTACTCTAGTATCCTATATAGCTAGTATAGCCTAGAAACATAGTGTATGGACCCAATACACTAGAGGTGGACTCATACGACCTAGAAATAGCTAGTTTGACCAAGTTGACTAGTTCGATCTAGAGTTGACCCAGTTTTACCAATTTGACCTAGAAATGACTTATTGGCCTAGATTTGGACTAGTTTGACTTGTTTTCACTTCCAAAATGTGACAGATATAATATTCCATATTTAGGTTTTTGTGGCACCGTATCGGACATTGTTTTGTACCGGATCTCAGGCGAGTACATTCTCTGATAGTTTCCATTATTTGATTTTTACTATAATTCTCGTATTTAGCGATGCTATATTTGATTCTCGACACGTTGATCACACGAATTGGTATTTCTGGATCCCGTCATGAGATGTTACCATGGTTATCGTATTGACATCGGACACGACATGTTTATTATATATTGTACATGATAGTATCGTAAAATATTGCTCGTGTATCGTAACGTGTCATGGTTGGATCCACTGTACTAGTTGGGGCGGGAGAAATTCTATTAAAAGATGTGATCAAATCCCTATTGTAGTTGTAGACATTGTAAGTGTTAATTGTACACCTCACGCATGATTAACCAGGCCACTTAGCTATTGTACAAGTTTCCAAGACGATCACATCTCGAGACTAGTATTTTAAATCACATAATATTTATAGTATTTATTGTTTCCGTCATATTTTTTGGACTGTACTCACTTGTTTGTCTAGTTATTTACATTCTTGTACATTGTACTTCTTATATGATCTATTTTTTATAGTACTATTGCCAGGTTATGATTACATATTAATAGTTCTACTTCTTCATCATTTATCGTACTATCCACTTACAGTTTTATAGTCTTTGTCAATTAACTGGAACTACTGTTAGTGGTGTGCTCGCTCCAATCCTGACTAGATAATATTTTTCAGATGACGGTTGCCCTATCTATTACGACCTCGGGATGTAGTAGGCGTAGGTCGGGAGACTCTGTTTCAGGAGGGCTTAGCTCCAGCTGAGGAGGCTTATCTAGCGACTCATTTAGGCTAGGTTTGAACTGGATTTGTCTCCAGTTGATGACTCTTGGCATGTTTATTATTTGAGACTTATTCTGTGTTAGATAACTCTTAGACTCTTTTGAACTTGTATTATTTTTTATGATTAGACTTTTCTGGATATTTCATATCATGTTGTCTTTATCTTTTCGTTCCATTATGTTTCATAGAGTATTGTGATTGAGTATGGATATTTTGTCATTACTTATCCTCCGTTCGGGGTTGACCATCTTGACAGGTTATGATATTTATATTGTTGGTTGGTTTAGTAGACCTAGACAACTTTCTATCGCCGATGCTGCGACGTAGGTTAGGCGCTGTCACACGCTCGTGCCCCTCAACCGGGTGCAGGTCATGACAACACTATCGTGGCTTGCTAAATTCATGGTGTTCAAGGTGTTGGTGAATTTCTTATTATTATTTTGAGAGAATCAATATTTAATTAATTTAAAAAAATTTGCCCTACATAATTTTTATTTATATGATTCTTAGGATTTCAAAAATGGGTTCTTTCAGTCCATTTATGGTGATTCTTATAGAAAACAAACTTACTGGACCTAATTATATTGTCTGAAAACGTAATTTGGACATTGTCCTAACTGCTGAAGAGTATAAATATGTACTCAATGAGGAATGTCCACCTAAGCCTGATGCTAATTCTGATGAAGAGGTCAAAGAGGCTTACATGAAGTGGATAACGGCAGACGATATGGCATGGAGTTACATTCTGGCTTCTATGTCAAATATACTGTAACATCAGCATCAGGCCATGGCCACAGCTTATAACATGATGTATAACCTCAAGAAACTCTTCGGACATCAGAGTAGAGCAGCTAGGCAGTTTGCTATGAAGTGTTTGATGAATACAAAAATGGCTGAAGGTACGCAAGTAAGGGATCATGTTCTCAAAATGATGGGTCATCTGAATGAGATAGAGATCCTTGGAGTTTCAATCGATAGGGAATTCCAGGTTGATATTATTCTCGGGACTCTGCCTAAAAGTTTTAGAAATTTTTGCCTTAACTACAACATGAATAAAAGGTTGTATAGTTTGACAGAACTTGCAAAAGAGCTACAGGATATTTAAGCTCTCTTTAGGCAGAGTGGTCATATTTATGTTTCTGAAATGACTTATACTTCTAAGCCAAAAGGCGGTAAGAAGAAGAATAACATTTAGAACAAGCAAACTCAGCAAAGAAGGGTATGGGACCTCAAGGCACTGTGAAAAAGCCGAAAGGCAAACGTTTCAAGTGCAAAGGGTCAGGATATTGGAAGAGTGACTGTCCACTTCTCAAACAAGAGAACAAAGAAGGTATATCTCATTTAATAGTAGTTTAAACATGTTTAGCGATGTTATCTACCGGCACCTGTTGTATAGTTGGTTGGGGAATTGAAGTAAAGATTTGAGACTATATGAGACGCTCAAGAGAGTTGCTAGTTCATTTATTAGCTCGTTCATTTTTCTCTATTGCTGAATATGGTTAGAATGCATGTATTTTTGGGATGCCTAAAAAATGTGTATGATCCAAACTAAGTGGTATACTGAATTCAAACGAAGCCACAGGGGAGAATTATTATATGCTAAGGAATTGCACGAGTGTTGGAGGAAAGGACGAGGATGGTAAACTATTTTCTGAATCAAATTGGGATGTTGTAGCAAGCTGGTACATCATTTGAGATCAATCCAAATATTGCGAAGAAATGTTAAATAGTGCAAGTTGATCATGGAATGTTCATAAATTCAGTTGAAGTTATGGGGATGAGTTTTGTTTAAGTTTCAAAGACGAAACATTTTCTGAGTGGTATATTATGTAGTGTCCCGACCCGTACGATGCATTATGATAGCTGGTTAGTTCGATGAAGTCTTGTTGGACTAGGAAATATACGGAAGGATCGCTCGGAAGGCTATACGATCATGGTGAAAACCATCTAATAAAATGTGAGTAGCATTGAATGTAATGCCCCGCTCCGCATCGGTGCATTACGATGAGTCGTTGACTCGAAGAGTTGCGTTAACCCGTTGAGGTATCGATGCAAATTGATGCAAGTGTTACGTTGGCCAAAGGTAAGCTTTGAGTCGGTTGGAATCTATGAATCGAATCGATGCAAAAGATAAGTCCCGTTGAGCAAGTGCTGATTTTAGTTGATCTGGTGTACAGGCTATGCTTTTACGCTGGACGATAAGAGGTCGACATTTTGCCTTATGCAATAAAGTATCCGCGAAACCAAATCGTGGCCTTACAACGGATTGTGGCATGGGCACGATAGGCCAAATCAACCGAATAGTTCAAAGGAATGGCTAAGTCCGAGAGTTAGCTATGCGACCAAGTTATGGAAGTGAGCCGCTTCAACTCAGCGAATAGACAAGGCGTATCGGCTTAAGGTGGGTGGGTTCTTGACTCTCTCTCCCTATTCCTTTACGTCTAATAAGAGATATCATTGTATGCGTAATATGTTATCGAGTTAGCGAGCGTGGCTCGGCGAGTAAGTGTCTAAATATGCGTTGAACACTAGGCATAGAACATTGATTATGGTGCTGAGCGTGCCCTCGCGCACTTATGTACGAAAAGACTAAGTAATTACGGAGTTAGGCTATGTGAACAACTTACGAATGGTATGCGCTGAATATGAAAACGAGGTGACTAAGCCGTTGGGCGTCGTACATCAATATGGATGTGTTGGGGCATAACGCCGACGGAGCTCCCCATATGAATGGTGGATTATGTTTATGAGACGCGAATATGTTTATGGCACGGGAAACCGTTTATGGAACGAGACTATATTTATGCAACGGAGGATTTGGTTGGAATGTTATGTGTGTTGCTATGGTACATATTGCATGGTCAATGGACTCGGATTTGTCCGTGCACGGGTGCGACTTCCCTCGGACGGTTACGCCGGGGCACCGGGACCGTTCGGCCTAGGAGGGAATTATGTGGTATTTATGGTGCACAACATTCGGACGGATTGCGATCGTCCAGTGCTGTGATAAGCTATGATATCCGTAAGTTTGGAATCCTTCAGATACTGGGCTAGCAACCCGTATCGAAGTGATTGTAGGCTTACACATAAGAGATGCCAAGTCCATTACGGTGCGAAACACCGTGACCTTCATATAGTTAGGGCCGGTGGGCTGAGATGAGAGTTGGGCGCAGGCGCAGGGCCTGCGACCCTTATGTATGGTCTAAGTTTATGGTTGGTTGTTGCGTGAATGATATGATTCTATGTTAAGTTCTAACCCGTGCAGGCTAGGCAATATGGGACGGAGATGAGAACGAACACTATGTTTATGTTTCAGATTATGTCTAACTGTATCTACTGCAGGAACACGGTGTGGGACACATTTATGATATGTTGCTATACGATCGAATGTTGCCATGACACTGATCCTAAGGCTAAATAGAAAGATCACAATTTAAGATGCATGTTCACTAAATATATTTAGTGTTTGGTTTGGGTGCGAGCGGGTTTTGATCAGTGCGAAGCGAGGACGAAAGCACTAATCCCCCACTAGTTTATGTGCAGGCTCAGGTTATTATCGGCTCGGGGCGAAGCTTGGCTTGGACGTGCCGAGGCATGGAGTCCTTGGCGTTCAAGAGGAGTTTCCGCATAGGCGTTCGGACTTGCGACATGGAGATGTTCGGCTGAGGACTACTTGGTGGCTATAAAGAGGCATAATGTATGGAACAATGAAATCCTTTGTGAGCTAGAGAGATCATGAGCGTTGTAGCCAATTGGCATTTTATGTTGGGCTATTCAGAGCCTTTGTAACCTTCAGTTCATAATCAATAAAAGAGATTCTTATGTTATTCTTTGTTTTTTTCCGTTGCTTATGTTACGAATTTGAGATAAGCACTATGTGATATATTGCCTTGCACGAGCGCAACTCCAGGCTCGTGCGTCATCACGTCCCAGCGAGGACGATGATTTGGGTAAAATCTAGCGAGGGCGAGCGATTTATCGGATCGGGGTGTGACAAGTTGGTATCAGAGCGGTTCCATCCTCTGGACCGTGAATGAATCTCTTTGACCCTCAGTTGCTTCGCTATCGAATTCAGTTGACTCTAAGTTGTTTCCGCAACCGCATGGCTCATGGATCTGCTCGACGCTACATTGGATGTTCCATAAATAAGTCTATATTAAGTGCGTACGTCTGCCACAAGTATGTCATGACTATCACGCTATCTCCGGGTGCCATCGGAGAATGTTGGTTGCACGAAGTACAACGGGTTATGAGTTTATGGTTTTTTGAAGTGCAAGAAAGTTGTGAGTCGCTGGTCGCACGGAGTACAACGAATATGGTGATGTTGGTTGGATGAAGTACAATGATATATGTGTTGTCGGTCGCACGAAGTGCGAGGAGTTATGTGTTGTTGGTCGCACGAATTACGAGGAGATATGTGTTGTTGGTTGCACGAAGTGCAATGGGTCGATATGTGAGGCGATGCGTGTTATGTTGCTATGAGAACGGTTATGTGTTGTTGGTTGCACGGAGTGCAGCAAGTCGTGGATCGTTCGTTGCATCAGTACGACGAGTCGATATGGTATGATGCGTGTTGTATGGCTATGCGGATGGATAGCGATATGTTGCACGAGGTTGAGTAAAAGACCTTAAGTATCGAGAATGAGTTGTTGCACAAGTTGCAATGAGTAACGAGTCAAGTTGAGTAGGCGAACATGTATGTTGGCCGAATGTCGCGTTGAGCTTTAAATAAGCGAATGTTGCGGGTGTGATCGGTATGATCGCCATGGTACGGTTAGATCGAATGTATGTCAAACTTGAGCGAACGCTAGAGATGGAATCGGAAAGATCGCCATACGGGATAGTTGTTTGGAAAATAGATATCGAACCTATGCTGAAGGTGATGTCGAGTAAAGACTCGATTTCGAGTGGTATATGCAATACCAATTATGTGATCAGTATGACGAGGTATTGTATTGATAACGATAGGCTCGATCCTGAGTGGTATATGGAGTACCACTTAGCGATAGCAATGTTAAGCCGATTGGAGACTTGCGATAGGTTACGTCGAGATGATTGTGTTGTTACGATATATTTGTCATCAACGGACGAAGTAGTGCCTAGACTCGAATGGGAGCGACTCGATAAAAGTCGATGCGAGTATGCCTCGAAGAATTGAGTTGAACGATTATGTACAAAGTTGTACCTATGGATGATACGTCGGACGAGAATTCGTTAAGTGTAAGTCGAACGGTAGACGGAGCATAGCGAAAGAAATATTACGTCGAGGAAATAGTCGACTCGGTCGAGTTGAGTTAAGTCGGTACGAAAACCATTCGGAATGAATTGAGTAAATACGAAGGAATCGTTCGAACGAATTCAAGTTAGTGCAATAAGTCGGTAGCACGATTTGGAAGTACGAGTTAGGGATATGAGAATGGATATGTGAATTGAAAATTACGTCGCGACTATTGTGGTGAGTCATAACAGAATGAATCTTGATGTGTGTAAGACTTGATTCGTATTCGAGTTCGGATGATAACAGTGATTGTAACGAATTGAAGCTTATGAGAAAGGAAGATGTTCAAGTTATGCATATCGACGATGGTATTGAGGCGTATCAAAGACGATTTGCAATAACTCGGGGATACTCTGATCGAATGAACGAAAATTACGTTGAGCATTGTTGTTGGATGAATAAGATGCAAGTTAAGTTATGGCAATTGAGATGGTAATAGTAGGAGCGCTTCGAAAAATTTAAGGGTAGATAGATATTGCTTGGATGAAAACGAAAGTGTCTGGATTGCTTCGCGGATCACCACTATGTTGACATTCTTGTCTTGAGCGAGCGCAACACCAGCCTCGCACATGCGTCACGTCAAATTAGAACGATCATTCCGCGTGAGCGCTGGTATGGTGATTCATCCAGCGGGTATGATTGAACTTGCGAGGCGTGGCAAATTTGATATGGACTCGTGGTTTGATGCGAAGGTGGAATTGAGGATTGTGCGATAAGCCTAAAAGTGTGTCAGATATTGGCCGTGAGTGGATAGACTCGTACGGAGGCGAACAAATATTGCTCGGTTGCGATATTGTTAACGGTAATGCATGAGTGATCCGAATAGTAACGGCGCGCAAGCGCATGAGTCATTCGAGTAGTTATCGACGCATCAGTTGTGCGGGGGAAAGATAAATTTCGAATTTGTAAAGTATGTCGGATTGGGTAAAGTCCCATAGGAAGTGTCGGGAATTGATTTGGCTCCGCAATAGGATATAGCATGGTTCGTTGTAACTGTCCCTCGTTGATGATCTTCAATTATCGAACGTAGTTTCGGGGCAGATGACCCTAGAAGACTTGACCGCCAAATCAAATGAATGTTGAAGTCCCATAGGATAAACCAATGAAGTCGCGAAAGAAATTTTGTCGAGGATGAAAGATGAGGTAGTGCATGTTGAGGATAAGTCTAAGCGAGTAATTATCGTGTCTCGAAAGTTAGCGAGTACTAGAATCGATATGGTCAAAAAAAGTTATGTAGGATCGAATAGATGTTGAGGAACGTACTTAGCGTAGTAATGCGGTAAGGCGATTGCAAGAATTTTTGCAATGTACGAGAGCGACGGATAGTAGAACGACCCTAAGAGTTGTGTCGTAGATCGGCTTGAGTAACGGTTAGGCTATGTGTGTTGAGCGCGCGATCTATTATGGAATGAACTAGTCGGGATTGATTCAAAGATTGAGTATGGGATTCATATTCGATTGAGAATAAGAGATGAGTGTATCGTAAGAGACCTTGGGTCGGAAAGATTGTTGCCTTTGAGCATCGTAGACTCAAGTTGACCTCCTGTGTCGGGAGAGCGCGAGCATATATGTCTAGATAAGCTACCTAGCGGGGGTAGCCCAAGACGCGATAAGTATATGGTTCGAGAACATGGATTGTGTTGGGATAGTTATGTGCAAAACTTAGTACAAACGATAGGCGAAGGAAATTGAGACATGCGGACTTAGTCCATGTCATTAAGGCCAAGCGTTATGAATGATTGGATGAAAGACTTGAGTTATGCGAGAATAGGAAACGGTTGGGCGAATAGGCATTGCGGGAGCTTGTTGCGATCGGATACGCAGTGACTTATGCAATGCGAGTGTTAGGTGGCCGACGAGAAACTGATGAGATCGAAGTTATGGTTTGAATTAAGCTATGTGCAAGATGTTGGAAGATGATCGCATGTTATGGAATACACATACGAGGAGTATTTTGGGAATAGGCGCTAAGATATGACTAAGTCGAGAATGGAACGATGGGTGCTTGAGGATTTAAGCTGAGCGTGTTAGTTTGTCCCGATATCCTACAACTGAGCTTGGCTGAAATGTATATATTGGTGGGACGCCTAAAATATGTGTATGATCCAAACTAAGTTGTATGATTCCAACGATAGTAGTACGAGATCGTAAAGCGATCTATATGAGGCACTTGGATTAAGTGTTGGTTACGGTTCGAGGACGAACCTGATTTTGAGTGGTATATTATGTAATGCCCCGCTCCGCATCGGTGCATTACGATGAGTCGTTGACTCGAAGAGTTGCGTTGACCCGTTGAGGTATCGATGCGAATCGATGCAAGTGTTACGTTGGCCAAAGGTAAGCTTTGAGTCGGTTGGAATCTATGAATCGAATCGATGCAAAAGATAAGTCCCATTGAGCAAGTGCTGATTTTAGTTGATCTGGTGTGCAGGCTATGCTTTTACGCTGGACGATAAGAGGTCGACATTTTGCCTTATGCAATAAAGTGTTCGCAAAACCAAATCGTGGCCTTGCAACGGATTGTGGCATGGGCGTGATAGGCCAAATCAACCGAGTAGTTCAAAGGAATGGCTAAGTCCGAGAGTTAGCTATGCGACCAAGTTATGGAAGCGAGCCGCTTCAACTCAGCGAATCGACAAGGCGTATCGGCTTAAGGTGGGCGGGTTCTTGACTCTCTCTCCCTATTTCTTCACGTCTAATAAGAGATATCATTGTATGCGTAATATGTTATCGAGTTAGCGAGCGTGGCTCGGCGAGTAAGTGTCTAAATATGCGTTGAACACTAGGCGTAGAACATTAATTATGGTGCTGAGCGTGCCCTCGCGCACTTATGTACAAAAAGACTAAGTAATTACGGAGTTAGGCTATGTGAACAACTTACGAATGGTACGCGCTGAATATGAAAATGAGATGACTAAGCCGTTGGGCGTCGTGCATCAATATGGATGTGTTGGGGCATAATGCCGACGGAGCTCCCCGTATAAATGGTGGATTATGTTTATGAGACGCGAATATGTTTATGGCACGGGAAACCGTTTATGGAACGAGACAATGTCTATGCGACGAAGGATTTGGTTGGAATGTTATGTGTGTTGCTATGGTATGTATTGCATGGGCAATGGACTCGGATTTGCCCGTGCACGGGTGCGGCTTCCCTCGGATGGTTACGCCGGGGCACCGGGACCGTTCGGCCTAGGAGGGAATTATGTGTGGTATTTATGGTGCATAACATTCGAACGGATTGCGACCGTCCAGTGCTGTGATAAGCTATGATATCTGTAAGTTTAGAATCCTTCGGATACTGGGCTAGTAACCCGTATCGAAGTGATTGTAGGCTTACACATAAGAGATGCCAAGTCCATTACGGTGCGAAACACCATGACCTTCATATAGTTAGGGCCGGTGGGCTGAGATGAGAGTTGGGCGCAGGCGCAGGACCTGCGACCCTTATGCATGGTCTAAGTTTATGGTTGGTTGTTGCGTGAATGATATGATTCTATGTTAAGTTCTAACCCGTGCAGGCTAGGCAATATGGGACGGAGATGAGCACGAATACTATGTTTATGTTTCAGATTATGTCTAACTGTATCTGCTGCAGGAACACAGTGTGGGACACATTTACGATATGTTGCTATACGATCGAATGTTGCCATGAAACTGATCCTAAGGCTAAATAGAAAGATCACAATTTAAGATGCATGTTCACTAAATATATTTAGTGTTTGGTTTGGGTGCGAGCGGGTTTCGATCAGTGCGAAGCGAGGACGAAAGCACTAATCCCCCACTAGTTTATGTGCAGGCTCTGGTTATGATCGGCTCGGGGCGGAGCTTGGCTTGGACGTGCCGAGGCATGGAGTCCTTGGCGTTCAAGAGGAGTTTTCGCATAGGCGTTCGGACTTGCGACATGGAGATGTTCGGTCGAGGACTACTTGGTGGCTATAAAGAGGCATAATGTATGGAACAATGAAATCCTTTGTGAGCTAGAGAGATCATGAGCGTTGTAGCCAATTGGCATTTTATGTTGGGCTATTCAGAGCCTTTGTAACTTTCAGTCCATAATCAATAAAAGAGATTCTTATGTTATTCTTTGCTTTCTTTCGCTGCTTATGTTACGAATTTGAGATAAGCACTATGTGAACCGTTATCTTGCCTTACACGAGTGCAACTCCAGGCTCGTGCAGCATCACGCCCCTACGAGGGCGATGATTCGGGTAAAATCTAGCGAGGACGAGCGATTTCCCGGATCGGGGCGTGACAAGTTGGTATCAAGAGCGGTTCCATCCTCTGGACCGTAAATGAATCTCTTTGACCCTCAGTTGCTTCGCTATCGAATTCAGTTGACTTTAAGTTGTTTTCGCAACTGCATGGCTCATGGATCTGCTCGACGCTACATTAGATATTTCATACAATAAGTCTATATTAAGTGCGTACGTCTGCCACAAGTATGTCGTGACTATCACGCTATCTCCGGGTGCCATCGAAGAATGTTAGTTGCACGAAGTGCAACGGGTTATGAGTTTATGGTTTTTCAAAGTGCAAGAAAGTTGTGAGTCGCTGGTCGCACGGAGTGCAACGAATATGGTGATGTTGGTTGCATGAAGTGCAATGATATATGTGTTGTCGGTCGTACGAAGTGCGAGAAGTTATGTGTTGTTGGTCGCACGAAGTGCAAGGAGATATGTGTTGTTGGTTGCACGAAGTGCAACTGGTCGATATGTGAGGCGATGCGTGTTATGTTGCTATGAGAACGGTTATGTGTTGTTGGTTGCACGGAGTGCAGCAAGTCGTGGATCGTTCGTTGCATCAGTGCGACGAGTCGATATGGTATGATGCGTGTTGTATGGCTATGCAGATGGATAGCGATATGTTGCACGAGATTGAGTAAAAGACCTTAAGTATCGAAAATGAGTTGTTGCACAAGTTACAATGAGTAATGAGTCGAGTTGAGTAGGCAAACTTGTATGTTGACCGAATGTCGCATTGAGCTTTGAATAAGCGAATGTTACGGGTGTGATCGATATGATCGCCATGGTACGGTTAGATCGAATGTATGTCAAACTTGAGCGAACGCTAGAGCTGGGATCGGAAAGATCACCATACGGGATAGTTGATTGGAAAATAGATATCGAACCTATACGGAAGGTGATGTCGAGTAATGACTCGATTTCGAGTGGTATATGCATTACCAATTATGCGATCAGTATGACGAGGTATTGTATCGATAACGATAGGCTCGATCCTGAGTGGTATATGGAGTACCACTTAGCGATAGCGATGTTAAGCCGGTTGGAGACTTGCGATAGGTTACGTCGAGACGATTGTGTTGTTACGATATGTTTGTCCTCAACGGACGAAGTAGTGCCGAGACTCGAATGGGAGCGACGCGATAAAAGTCGATACGAGTATGCCTCGATGAATTGAGTTGAACGATTATGTGCAAAGTCGCATCTATGGATGATACGTCGGACGAGAATTCGTTAAGTGTAAGTCGAACGGTAGACGGAGCATAGCGAAAGAAGTATTGCGTCGAGGAAATAGTCGACTCGGTCGAGTTGCTCGTTGAGTTGCTAAATAATATCTTCCATGGAACCCAGAAAGATAATGAAACATAATTAATCACATGAACCAAAAACTGTTGCGAATTATTTCATGAATTGTATGCTTGCGTGTTGTTGCAATGAAAGACATAACAGGTAAGGCAAAAGTCCCAAATACTTGGGCGGTGAGTTTATCGAGCCCCAGCTCGATGAATAGATGGTAACACAGATAATAAGACCCAACTGGGCAGTTCGTGTACTTGAATTATGACCGAGAGAATGTATGGTATCAATGAGGTAGAATGATTAAGTCCCTAGTTGGAAAGATAAGTCCCTGGATTGGACAGTTGGTATTTGAAATCTCAACTCAAGGTAATTGTGGCTAGATGGATGAGAATGGCGGATTTTTACTCAATTTTTTGAATAATGAATTATACGTTTTCTTCATAGATTAGTTGCATATATTTGCATAGTCATGCACAATTTATGTACAAGGTAATTCCTCGAACGGTACTTCGATCTACGGACCCGATTAATCCTAGGAGGGACAAAAGGATGGTGTCACGTACTGACATCGGGATTGTGGGACTTTCAGTGGGGCTTGCTACCTTGTACTGAAAGGGCGTCGAAATCCTATGGTGCTGAAGTAGTAGCACGGTGATTCAGAAACCTCCCATGGGCTCGCAACCCATCTGGAGTTAGCCGTTCACCATCATATACTCCAAGATGGTGTGTCGCAAGTGACCTTCATATAGATAGGTCAAGTGCTAATGATGTCTTATGAAGGAAGAGTAAATTATTACTCAATTACATGGAAGAATGTCGGCTGTTGGTAAGAATCACCTAAATAGTGTTAATTATGATAAATATGATATTGTTCCTAACAATGTCTTTTGCAGGCAGAGTAAGTATTGTAAATTTATAGGGATGGCTACATGACCGTGGGTAAGAATCACCAAAGGGTAATAATATATATGCTTTATATTATGTTAGCTATAAATAATATGCATGCTTTACTTCTGTCGGATATGAACTGCTATTCGACCCTAAGGCAACGAGAAAGACCACTCATAATAATGTTTCTATCACATGATTACTTAGTATTGTCTTCTTAGGTGAGTCGGGCCAGCACCGCTCGCTAGTACATAGATGAATGTATTGACCTACGTTGTGGGCATCATTATAGTTGCTCGTGCATGAGGAAAATTATTTGATCAGTACTTGGCATCGATGAATCGGATAGGTGTACAGAAGCTCTTCTCGCAAGATGATGTCTTCTGCTTTACAGGGACATAATGTATGGAACAGTGTGACTCAGTTATACCAGTAAGATTGTAAGCCAAATCGACAAGTTCATTGTAAGCCAAGTCGGCGTATTTAGTTGTAAGCCTAAATGGCAAGGAATTCAATTGGCTATTCAAAAGTCTTTGTAATCTATTGTAAACTCTATTCAGCTGCAAGATTGTAATATGTTGCAATTATCAATAAAGAGATACATGTCTTCAAATCTTGTTGTGACTTCAATTTTGCTGCGATGTCGTTGTTTTGTAAGAAACACCGGGAAGTGTAATAGTTTTGCCTTATACAAGTGTAATCCAGACTTGTACGACATCATTCCCAGTAGCTAGTTTTCGATCCTTCGGGATCGGGGTATGACAGCTAGGATGCATGTTAATGTCATCTTCTTGCATGATTAAATATTTGGTCGCGAGGACGAACGCACACAAATATGTACATATATTTTATGAAGGCTAACAAATGTATGGTGCATGGACACAAATTCTGACACTTTTGTTATAAATATTATCTTTAACATGACAGGGAAGGATGGTAAGTATTGTGTACATGTATGTTGAACTGATAGGGAAGGATGATGGTAAGTGTTGTTTGAGATTAACTAACACAAGTATGCTTATATGACACATTATGATATGCCATAAATTGATCCTAAGTCAAGATTAGAAAGACCACATATATGTATGCACTCACTTATTTTGATGTCTTGGTTTTTGGCTAAGTCGACGAGGGGCCACTCACTAGTACACGACAATATACTGACATCCAACACCCATGTATGAAGCTACTTGGACGTGTTGAGGTGTCGGAGCATTCGTCGATGCTTGATGATGTTTGGCAGGATTGATGCTTAGCTTATAGAGGATGTAATATATGGAACAATATTATATTGAGTGATTCTTGAGTTTTAAGCCATGGGACATGTTTCCAATGTATTCGAGAGAGGGAGTGTTTATAATTGAGTTGTTCTTTAGATTCAATCCGTGGTATTCCTATGCGTATTATCAATAAAAAGAATCATGTTTCATTATATTTGGTGTCTATTGAATCTTCTTTTTAAATTCCGCTGCATTGACTTGTATTTGAGACGTTCTATTGACTATGTTTCATTCCGCCATGAATAAGCACAAATTTAGGCTTGTACTATACTACGTCCAATGGAAACTTTCGGCCCTAGGGATAGAAGCATGATATTTTTAGTTTGGCAATTGATAAAGGTACTACAACAATTGATCAGGGACAACAAAAATTTATTAAAATTTTAATACCCAAAATGTTCTTTGAGCATTGTTGGGAGCACTACAACTTTAAGTATATATAACTCTTTAGCTTCTTCCTCTTCTTTTCCAAATTCTTATACCTTAATTTATATTTTTTGCATAATTTCTTAGTAGATAGTCACGTTTAAGACTATTTACGAAGTTTCAAACTCCATTAATGGAGTTTTGAAGTTTCAGAATTGTAATAGTCCTATTTGGATGAAAAAGGACTGTCATAAGTTTGTCAGTCATGTTACGAAATTTAAATTTTGAAAAAAAAATTAGTTTAAACAAAAGATATGATTATAATAAAAATATTTTTAAAATGATATGATGAATTTGACCAAATTAGTAAAGACTTTGCTAAAAAGAATTATCAAAAAGATATGTTTATTATGATATATTTAGTAAATACATATTTAGAGTATTTTATTTATTTAAAAAAGATATGACTAACCACAACTTCATTGCAATATTAATATTATCTTGATAAATTTTTTGCAGCAGGACAAAAATAAATTTCTAATTTTCAAAAGTAGTTGGATATGCACAGGATGTTGCCTGATAGTCACTACAGCTGCCACGCCAGTCCTTTCCGAACCCATTATCATACCCGTACCTGTGTCGGTGACCCGTCCTCTGCTCAACCTGAGCTCCATTGAAAGTCGTCGTGCCTGTTGGACCGTTGAGCACCTCTAGAGGAGGGTGAGTAGAGTGTGTATGTACAGCGAAATAAATATCACAAACTAAAATTTTTGTAATATGTCTAGTAAGAGCAAATCAATAATAGTATATGAGTTCCTGTAAAAGTAAAGAGCTAAGAAGATTCAAGCTCAGTGACACAGCGATATATACTAGTTTTCCTCGTGGAGGACTAATCCAGTCTCGAGTACTTCTGCTCGATGTTAATCCACTATGGCACAAGCTTTAACTGAGTGCTTACAACTCTTATAATACCGTGCTTGGGGACAAGTACATGACCAAATTTAATAAAACCATGCTTGGCGACGAGTGCACGACCAACTCCAGATGGCGATTGAAAACTGGAACATTTTATGAGATAGCCTCCGATACAACTCTTCAAAACCAAACTCTAGATTGAAATGAACTAAGACTGGCTTGGGTAAGAGTAGTATAGGCTAAATTTGAAAGTGTAGCTCGTAGAAAACACTTAAGGAATGGAGAAGAAAATAAGATTGGATGATTTGGAAATGTGAAAGTTCCTCTCTATGTACAATGTTTTTATGAACCGAATTCAGGTAGAGTTCGGATGCAGAAATCTAGCATTCGAACGTTGGATACAGATATTGAGGAAATTCAAAATATGTTGAAGCTACCCTGACCGAACTCAGACCGAGTTTTGGCCAAGTTCTGCCAGAGTTCTAACAGAACTGTTTTGGGCCAATTGTTGTGTTTTGGGCTATTTTTGATTGTGGACTTTTGGATAGAAATTTATGGATATGAAAGCTATATTTTTGTGGACTAAGAATAGCTAAGACAGTATCGATCCTGATCAATCTTACATATTTTTGTATACTCAAATAAAATAAAAATTCAAAAGAAATATGTAAAAAGCCTTGATCTTGATTCCATCACTTATTGTTCTTGATGACGACGAGACGTTTGTAGCTTGCAGCAGTAGGCGCAGACATTCTGACTTGAAACCTGAAGCTTATATATGTATTTTACGTATCGGCCAAAGTTGACGTTGATTATCAAAATTAGGTATGATCATGACCAGTGGGCCAACAATCTCCTATATTTTGATAATAGACAAACTTTTTGTCTATAACAAAATATTATCTTGAAACTTTGTAATTATACCTGACTTGTCTGAAATCTTAAAATTGTTTATTTTGGTATGCTCATCTCCCCATTTGTCATGTAATCAAAATATGGCTCCCCCTCAATTTATGAGCCAAACAACAAGAAAGAAACAAAAGAGTGATACCAAATATTATATGAAATGATAAGTTACAACTCAATTAGTATAAAATTAGAACATCAGCAGTAGCAGTAATATATAAAAATAATAGCTCACATAAAGAAAGTGTCACTACAACTGAAGCAAAAGTCCAAAATGCATAAAAATAAAATATGCTGCTACAGATCATCATCACCAGACAGATCCATATAAATACTAATTCCAAAACATCACATCAACTATCTGCACCACCAGGAGCATCAGCAGGCGGAGCTTCAGCAGACGGCTATGTCGATTCAAAATAGGTAGTCATCGGGTCGAAGTAGACGAAGGTACTATCCTCATCAAGTCTCCGTATGTCAAATGTAGGGTGACGGATGATAGTCTTTGTTGCAGTAGGATGATGAGCCATCGTCTATTGAATGTCTACCACGACATTTCTCAATACCTGAACCTAAGAAATATGGCGGAACTCAGTGTCACAATAACAAGTCAGGTCGGCCTGACGCTGCTGTCCCTGAAGAGTGACAAAAGCATCAAACTACGTACCGATACAACTCGACAATAGTATGACCGGGACTGCAAGGGCTGGATCAGTTGGAGCGTCTGTTGGGGCTATAACTGGGACTGGAGGAGGTGGAGGTGGAGCATCACCAGGAGGTATAAAAATCTTCTAAACCTAATGTCACGCTCGAGTTCCAAAATATATCGGAACCCAAGACATGAGCATGTCAGCTGTACGGCTAGAATAAGTATTTCTAATTCAATGGACTTATTCTAGTCGTAGTAAGCCAAATCCTATATCTACAGTACAACAGTCACTCGTAAACTAATATCTCCACAACAATACGCTAGAATCTCATCAACAGAACAACAACAATAATACAGAGAAAATATAATAAATGTCTGACTGAAAAAAATATACGTCTAGAATAATAAAATACAAAATCTGTCTGAGATAATCAAGTCTGGTGGAAATATATATATCCATATAAACAAAGTACAATGCAGGAATAATAAAATACTGAAATAAATAAATAGTCAGGACATAGCTTGCTAGATAAAATGTCCATGACTCTAATCAGCTATCCGCCCCTGGATCAGAGAAACTCCTCTGGCATAACCTCTGTGTCTTCTGCAAGATAGCAGGGCTCAATGCCTGGTCCATGGACTGTAGGATAAATATACTCGTCCGGATCTGAGAAATAACAGGTTTTCAGGGGACATAACAAGATACAAAATAGCAAGCTACCATATGTACTGAAATAAATACATGAAATAAACTGGGTAAACTATCCATCTATGTGAATGCACATCGAAGACGACTTTGGGCCATATGGGTAGGTAAGGGAGTAGCATTAGCGTCAATTAATATTGAAATATATACTAGCATACTTTTTCGACCGTACCGGATACTACTCCGTGGCCACTGTCGGATATATCCACTAGTATAGCCATAACTGGCATACTAAGGATGATATGCATGTGGTTGTCCCATATGCCTACTAATAGTCTTCCCCTCCCGTGTCTTGCTCGAATCATATCCATGACCTTGGCATTCCACATCACAATGCAAGTCTCTATCTAGACTCACTCTAATTAATATATGAACCATCACACGAGCCGCCCCTATTGGTAGCTAGCCAAATATGTAGGCTAGTGCCAAGACAATGTAAACTCACTCAAAGTGACGTATCATGAGGTGTCCAGTCATAGAAGTCAAAGAAAATAACTTCGTTGCTAATCGAAAGAGTCCTCTAAACCTCTAAGTCACACACGCACTATCATATCGTTGAAACCATCGATAGCACCCAAGGCACACTTGGACACACACCATTAACCCATCTATTCCTATGCAAAATAATAAACTATGTATTTAAATAGAACAAGAGAGGTAGCAAGGTATCTTGCCTAGATTTGAACCAAGAGAATAAAGTATCGATCCGGTATCCCCCTCCACAGTCACGATCTCACGAACTCCTGGAAATTTATACAACTAATATTAATAATCTTTCTAACATTATTACTATTATTTACATATCTATCTATAATCGAAAGAGTCCTCTAAACCTCTAAGTCACACACGCACTATCATATCGATGAAACCATCGATAGCACCCAAGTCACACTTGGACACATACCACTAACCCATCCACAAAACAAACCATGTATTTATATAGAACAAAAGAGGTAGCAAGGTATCTTGCCTAGATTTGCAGCAAAAGAATAAAGTATCGATAAGGCGTCACCCTCCACAGCAACGGTCTCACAAACTCCTAGAAAATTATACAACTAATATAAGTAATCTTTCTAACATTATTGCTATTATTTACATATCTGTCGATACTTACTAAGTAGGGTTATCTACTATATATTAGCAATACTAGTCATATATTCTTATTAGGACTAACAAAATCCATGAAATATATGTATAAATATTCCATATTAATTCTAAAATAAATCATTAATATTCTTTTTTATGTTACTAATATTGTATTCAATCACTAAGAAATTATTTAGAATCTATTTTATGATCAAACTAACATCCACAATGATAAATCAACGTTATTTAAAACAAGATTAATCATGAATAAAATAACTTTACTAATCTGAAATAAATAGTAATCAATTATCTAAATTAACAAATATTCATGATCATGAGTTGAGAATCATTGATATGGATCATTGGCTGCACACTAAAATATTTTTGGGCTCACAACATGACAATTTTGATAGTTCGTTTATGGTAAAATTTTATCCTTCAAAGATTGAATTATTCGAGCATTAAAACATCAAAATTATGAAAAACATATTAAACGAAAGTTGTAGATAATCGAAATACGGTCGTTTTCATATATGATATCAATGGTAGTCGTGAATCTATGCAGTCGAAATCCACCCTACAATGAACAGTGCCAGATCTGGACACACTTGGGTAAAACGTGTGCCCCGACCAATCTAGGAAGAATTTCGACATAAAATTTTATAGGAAGGTAGTAGACACATAGGAGAACCCAAAAATTTTGGTCCCATGAGGTTTTGATGTTAGAAGTGGAGAAACCTCAGTCTCAATATGACATACCTACTGTAACTTTCGGACAACAAGGTAAATGGGTCTTGTGTGGCATGTAGCAGCTTGTATAGGCTGTTTCCGACCTTGTGGCTCCTTGGGGTGATGTGGGGGGTTGCCTTGGTAGCATCAAGGCTGAGGTTGCTGGGCTTGGAGTGGTCAGCAATGGTATGGACAACAGTGAAAAGGAGAAGAAACTGCAGCAGTTCGGCAGAATTTGGGAGGGCAGTTTTAGGGTTTTGTGTGAGGGTTGGTTGGAAATATAGGTGTTTATATATATATATATATATATATATATATATATATATATATATATATATGGTAGGGGTTTCGGTTAGGGGCTGTTAGGTGCGGGTAGGGTTGAGTTTGGGTAGGGTTTTGATAGGATTTGGAGTCCTAATGCTAAAGAGATTGATACAAGAATCTAAAGGTTTTCAAATATAGGAACTAAGATTTATTGAGTTTCCTTATTGGAGTTTAACCCAATAACTACTCCAATAAATCTGAAATAAATATTCTATGAGGCCTCTCTACATGGGGATGACCCTAGCAAGTTTCACACACCTTGTTGGACAAGTTTAGGCTCAATAAAAATTACCCGATTTGGAAATAGGCTTAAAAAGTCACATAAGAGGTATTATGTGTCATTTGAATTTAAATAGCACATGGGACCTCAATTGAGTGGGACACCCTAGGCATGTGTTTAGTAGGCTCAAAGATAGTCGAAACCATATATTGGTTCGTTTAGGTTGGATAGATGTCAAGTTCGAAATTTAAGTTGGAAGTAACGACAAGTCTCACGGTAGATAACTTCTTGGCCTAAATTGACCCCGAAGTTGTGCGAAGCAAATAGAATACAAAAAGACATATTTGAGTGGGACATGATATACCAAATCGAAGATAAATTTGTCTACATCAAAATGCATGAAGGAAGTTTCTAGAGTTTGGTATTTCTTATGCTCCAAAAATCAAAGCTACAGAATAGTACATTTTATGATCATAAATAAAAGTGGGAAAATATATACTAACCAATATATAATTCAAATAATATATATAAAAATATGCCAAAAATATGCCAAAAATTTAGAGGTCTTACAACCTCTACTTAGAAAATTTTGTCCTCAAAATTAAGCACACACTAATATAAAGCAATCAATAGTAACTAATTAAAGAAAACATACCAAATCCCATAAAGAGATAAGGAAAACGCTTTCTAATCGCATTCTCGCGCTCTCAAGTCAACTCGCCTATTGCATGATGCCTCCATGCAATACGAACTGAAGGAATGGTTTGTCCCCACAAGACTTTCTCTTGACGGTCCAAAATCTCCACGGATTGCTCTTCGTAGGACATGCTCGGCCCCACAGTAATCTCGGAATGGTCCAGAACATGACTAGGATCTGATACGTACCTCCTCAACTGAGATACATGGAACATGTCATGAACGCCCTCCAAGGTCTATGGCAACGCAAGTCTGTACGCGACTTCTCCAACTTTCTAGCACATCGAACGGTTCAATATACCTCGGACTAAGTTTTCCTCTCCCTTCGAATCTAATAGTCCCTCTGGTAGGAGAAATCTTCAAAAATACATGATCTCCCAGCTAAATCTCCAATGGTCGTCGATGACTATCTGCCCAATGCTTCTGTCGATCGTGTGTTTCTCACAAATGTTCTTGAATTTGCTTCACCTTATCTACCATACGAACCATTAACTTTGGTCCCAGTATCTGTCGCTCACCAATATCACTCTAACACACTAGAGAACGACACTTTCTTCTATACAAACCTTCGAATGGCACCATCTGAATACTTGTCTGATAACTATTATTATAAGAAAACTCTACTAGATGAAGATGATCCTCCCATGACCCTCCAAAGTCGAGCATGTACGCTCTCAGCATATCCTTCAAGGTCTGTATGGTACGCTTCGACTGTCCATCAATATGTGGATGATATGATGTGTTGAACTTCAACCGCATACCAAGACTCTCCAACATGCTGCTACAAAAATGTGAAGTAAACCTCGAATCTCTGTCAGACATAATGCTAACTAGCACTCCATGTAGCCGTACGATTTGCTTCATGTATATCTCGGTTAATACCTCCGTAGATTGGCCCACTTTGGAAGGCAAGAAATAGGCTGCCTTCGTGAGTCGAACTACTATAACCCAAACAGCATCTCTGCCACTCGGACTTCTCGAAAATCTCTTCACAAAATCTATCGTAATATGCTCCTATTTCCACTCTGGAATGGGCAATGGCTGGAGCAATCCTGCTGATCTCTGATGTTCAGTCTTAACTTGCTGATACACCAAATACTTTGCTACAAATCGAGCAATCTTTCGCTTCATACCATGCCACCAATAATGCTGCTTCAAGTCCATGTACAACTTCGTCCCCCCGGAATGAATAAAATATGGAAAACTGTGTGCCTCAGTCATCAACTCCTGCCGAATCTTTCTATTTTGAACGTAAAGATGATCCCCACACCTCTATGTCCCATGCACATGAATACGTAATCCGGTCTGCCTACCGGCCTCGGTCCTCTGTCGAAGTCTCTGAAATCTCGTATCCGTCGGCAGTGCGGCCTTGATCCTCTGACCAATGGCGACTACCCATGAAGATTCGTCAATTGGCCATCTACTCCTAGAAGTATAACTTCTATCCCCAACTTTTGTAGATCCTCCAATAACTGTGGTTGGGTAGTCAATAAAAATGCCATAGATCTCCTACTCAAAGCATCGGCTACTACATTCGCCTTCCCCTGGTGGTACTGTAAGTCAATCTCAAAATCCTTCATCAATTTTAACCATCTTCTCTGCCTCATATTCAAGTCCTTCTGAGTGAAGACTTACTTTAAACTCTTATGATCTATAAAGATCTCCACTCTCTCTCCATAAATATAGTGCCTCCAAAGTTTTAATACAAATATCACTACTGCAAGCTCCAAGTCATGAGTAGGATAGTTCTTCTCGTGAGTCCTCAATTGCCTAGAAGCATAAGCTACAACCTTCCCATGCTGCATCAATACACATCACAATTCTTTCCCAGAAGCATCGCTATAGATCACGAATCCCCCAGTACAGATGGAATCGTCAAGATGGATGCAGTGGTCAGGCGCTTCTTCAACGCATCAAATGTCGTCTGACACTCCTCCATCCATATGAACTCCTGCTCCTTGCGGGTCAACCGAGTCATCGGTTCCGCAATTCTCGTAAAGTTCTCTACAAACCTCCAGTAATACTCGGCAAGCCTAAAAAACTTCTCACCTCAGAGGCATTGGTCAGAACAAGCCACGTCCCTACTTCATATATCTTGGCTAGATCTACTGAAATGCCTTCTTCTGAGACAACGTGCCCAAGAAAAGAAATATTGTCTAAGAAAAACTCGTATTTACTCAATTTTGCATAGAGCCTCTCGCTCCTCAGTGTCTCTAAAACAATCCTTAAATGATGCTCATGATCCCCCCCGGCTCTTCGAGTACACCAAAATGTCATCAATAAACACAACTATGAACTGATCTATATCGGTGGAACACTCTGTTCATCAAATTCATGAACATTGCTGGCACATTTGTCAGTCCGAAAGGCATCACCAAGAACTCATAATAACCATAACGAGTCACGAAGGCCGTCTTTAAAATGTCTTCTCTGCGCACCTTCACTTGGTGATATCCTGACCTCAAATCAATCTTCGAAACGACCTTCGCTCCAATCAACTAGTCAAACAAGTCATCAATTCAGGGCAGTAGATACTTGTTCATGATTGTCAATGCGTTCAGTGCCCGGTAGTCGATGCACATACGTACTGACCCATCCTTCTTTGGCACAAATTGTACTAGAGACCCCCATGGTGATGCACTTGGTCGAATGAAGCCTTTCGTCTGCAATTCTTCTTGCTGAACCTTCATCTCGTCCAACTCCTTCTTCGCCAACCGGTACACATTTGAAGAAACCGGTACTGCTCCTGGCACTAACTCAATACTAAACTCCATTGGTCTATCAGGTGGTAGATCTGGCTAGTCCTCTGGGAATACATCCATGAACTCTTCAATAATAGGCGCTAGTGGTGACCTCCATGGACATGGAAGCTTCAACTGCTTGCCTAACTCCTCTCTCGATGGTCCCTCACTTGAACTTAAACTCGGGATGACCTGGCAATCTAAAGATAACACTCCATCTGTGACTATCTAACACAACATGATACTGGCTCAACCAGTCTATTCCCAATACTATATCAAAATTCGGTATTAGAAATACCAAAAAATGTGCTCTTAATTCTCTTTCACATACCAGAATCGAACAAGTTCTATATGTACTAGTAGCAGGCATAATACCTTCCCCCATATGAATATTCTAAGTCTTAGGCAAGGGAGAGGTAGCTACTATATGTGTTGCTAGAAAACTACTAGATATGACTAACAAAGTGGCCCCTGAATCAAATAGTGCTGGGGCGGGTATAGATGCTACTAAGATAGTATATGTAATCGCGACGCCCTCGGGTTCCTACACAACTTGTGCCATAACATAAAGCTGGCCAACTCTCCATCCTCCGACCTGTTGTCTAGCCCTCCCATACTGGACCTCCTGTGGTGGTAAAGGTGGTCCTCTCTGTGGTCCTCCTGGTGTTGCAGTCGCCTGAGCAGGCGGTCTCGATCCTGGTGGTGCTGGTAGTGCTGGCCTTGGGGCTGGATGCTTTGTTCTGTCACTCTACTACGGACACTCCATGGCACGGTGTTGGTCAGATCCATACCACAAGCATTGTCCCAATCTCTTCCAGTAGTCTCTTAGAAGATGTCCCTTCTTGCCATAATGATGACAAGTCGGAAGATCCTTCACTAGGTAGGGTATAGCTCTCTACTGATAAAATTATCCTGGGTATCTGATGGGTCCTCCTAACCATTCCTTGGCTGGAATAATCGTAGTAGTAGGACACTTCAGAAGTACTGGATCCTTGTTGATAGCCCCTGGAGACGGGCTTCTGCTAATACCTTGATATATGAAACTCTAGACTGTGTACTAGTATATCGCTGAAGCTCCTTCGATAACCCATGGTGAAATCTCCTCCCCTTCTCCAAGTTATTCGGTATCGGGGCAGTATCGAAATGACTTAGGCGACTGAACTCCGTGTCATACTCGTCTACAGTCATATTCCCCTGCTTGTGATGGAGGAATTGATCATAAAGAGCGTCTCAAACTGTAGCAGGAAAGTACTTTGCATTGAAATAGTCCAAGAACTGCTCTCAAGTTTGATATCTACCGATGTCTCACTCGATCGACTCCTACCAGTGATATGCATTTCCTTTGGTCTGGGTTCGAACGACTTTCATCAATAAATCCTCGGGAAGCTGCAAAGCGTCTAGAAGCTTCTGGGTGCTGATGATCCATGCAGTTACCTCTTCAAGTTCATCTGTCGATTGCCACGAATAGTGCCTAATGTCAAAGTGGGTGCTGGTACAGGGGCTGGTGCGGCCATCCTCTCCATAATCATTATCAAGCTCTGTCTCATAGCCTAAGGTTGTGCATCTGCTGGTGCATTATAGTTTGGAAGAATTGGAACATCTGGGCCTGGCCATCGGGATGGGGCATCTGCGACATCTGGTCGAAAGGCTGATGTGGGTATGCTTCATGTGGTATCTGATTCAAAAATATAGGAGGCGAAGACAACTGATCTTCCTGCTGGGTCTGGGTCTGCGAGGTCTGGCCCTCGTGTTGAGTCGGTGCTAGGGGTACAAACCCTACTGGAGTCGTCTGGTTGGCTGGAACCTCTTCGGGAGTCAGTTCCCTGGAGTCCTACCATTGTTAGGAGTGGTATCATTGGTCGGTTCAGTTCTAAAAGCCATACGTCCACTACGCAACTTCATCTTGCTGCAAAGGAAAAAAATCATATGAGAGGAGTATGGAATCTAGATGGATGCCTAAAGGAGATAATACGAATTTGGAATTCAAAGATGATAACTTAGCAAGTGGATGAGATTTCCTAAGACTCTTTAATCCTAATTTGCAGGCTCGTCCTGGTAATTTAGATAAGCAAAATGATAAACTGACCTGCATGGTCCACCACAAAAATATGTCACGCCCTAGTTCTAAAATATATCGGAACCCAAGACATGAGCATGCTAGTTGTACAGCTAGAATAAGTATTCCCAATTCAATGGACTTATTCTAATCGTAGTACGCTAAATCCTATATCTATAGTACAACAGTCACAGGTAAACTAATATCTCCATAACAATAAGCTAGAATATCATCCACATAATAACAACATCAATGCAGAGAAAATATAATAAATGTCTGACTGAAATAAAATATAAGTCTAGAATAATCAAATACAAAACCTATCTGAGATAATCAAGTCTGGTGGAAATATATATATCCACAGAAATAAAATACAATGCTAGAATAGTAAAATATTGAAATAAAGAAATAGTCAGGACATAGCTAGCTAGATAAAATGTCCATGACTCTAATCAGCTATTAACCTCTGGATCAGGGAAACTCCTCTGGCACAACCTCTGTGTCTTTTACAAGATAGCCGGGCTCGATGCCTAGTCCATAGACTATAGGATAAAGATACTTATCCGGATCTGGGAAATAACCAGGTCCCGAGGGGACATAACAAGATACAAAATAGCAAGCTACCATATGTTCTGAAATAAATACAGGAAATAAACAGGGTAAACTATCCATCTATGTGAATGCACATCGAAGATGACCTTGGGCCATATACGTACGTAAGGGAGTACCATTAGCGTCAACTAATACTAAAATATATACTAGCATACTTCTCCGACCGTACCGGCTACTAATCCGTTGTCGTTGTCGATTATATCAACTAGTATAGCCATAACTGCAAACTTAGGCTGATATACAATTGGTTGTCCCATATGCCTACTAATAGTCTTCCCCTCTCGTGTCCTGCTCGAATCACATCCATGACTCTGGCATTCTACATCACAATGCAAGTCTTTATCTAGACACACTCCAATCAATATATGAACCGTCACACGACTAGCCCATATTGGTAGCTAGCCAAATACGTAGGCTCGTGCCAACAAAATGTAAACTCACTCAAAATGCCGTGTCATGAGATGTGTCCAATCATAGAAGTCATAGGAAATAATTTCATTGCTAATCGGAAGAGTCCTCTAAACCTCTAAGTCACACACGCACTATCATATCGAAGAAACCATCGATAGCAACCAAGTCACACTTTAACACACACCAGTAACCCATCTATTCCTATGCACAATAACAAACCATGTATTTAAATAGAATAAGAGAGGTAGCAAGGTATCTTGCATGGATTTGCAGCAAAGGAATAAAGTATCGATCTGGCGTCACCCTCCACAGTCACGGTCTCACAAACTCCTAAAAATTTATACAACTAATATTAATAATCTTCTAACATTATTACTATTATTTACATATCTATACATGTTAAGTAGGGTTATCTACTATATATTAGCAATACTAGTCATAATATTCTTATTAGGACTAACAAAATATATGTATAAATATTCCATATTAATTCTAAAACAAATAATTAATATTCTGGAAATAAATATTATATTACTGATTTTGTATTCAACTACTTAAAAATCAATTAGAATCTATTTTATGATCAAACTAACATCCACAATGATAAATCAACGTTATTTAGAACGAGTTTAATCATGAATAAAATAAATTTACTAATCTAAAATAATTAGTACTAAATTATCTAAATTAACAAATATTCATGATCAGAGTCAAGAATCATTGATATGGAGTATTGGTTGCACACAAAGATATTTTTTGGCTCACAAGATGACAATTTTGATAGTTCATTTATGGCAGAATTTTATCCTTCAAAGATCGAATTATTCCAGCATTAAAACAGCAAAATTATGAAAAACACATTGAATAAAAGTTGTAGTTAATCGAAATACGATCGTTTTCATATATGTTATCGATGGTAATCATGAATCTATGCAGTCCAAATCCACCCGTAATGAATAGTGCCAGATATGGACACACTTGGGTAAAACGTGTTCCCCGACCAATCTAGAAAGAATTTCGACATAAAATTTTCTAGGAAGGGAGTAGACCCAAAGGTGATCCCATAATTTTGGTTCCGCGATGTTTCAACATCTAGAAGTGGAGAAATTACGATCACAAGATGACATACCTGTTGTAACTTTCAGACAACAAAGTAGATGGGTCTTATGCGGCCTGTAGTAGCTTGTATAGGCTGTTTTCGACCTTGTGGCTCCTTGGAGTGATGGGTGCATGTATTAGTAGAGTCAAGGCTGAGGTTTCTGGGCTTGGAGTTGTCGGCAATGGTGTGGACAGCAGCGAAAAGGAGAAGAAACTACAGCAGATCGGCAGAATTTGGGAGGGCACTCTTAGGGTTTTGTGTGAGGGGTGGTCAGCAATATTGGTGTTTATATACGTAGATGGGTAGGGGTTTTGGTTAGGGGCTGTTAGGTGTGGGTAGGGTTGAGTTTGCATAGAGTTTTGATAGGAATTGGAGTCCTAATGCAAGAGAGATTGATACAAGAATCTAAAGGTTTTCAAATATCGGAACTAAGATTTATTGAGTTTTCTTGTTGGAGGTTAACCCAATAACTACTCCAATAAATTTGAAATAGATATTCTATGTGGCCTCTCTACATGGGGATGACCTAGCAAGTTCTAAACAACTTGTTGGACAAGTTTAGGCTCAATAAAAATTACCCGATTTGGAAATAGGCTTAAAAAGTCACATAAGAGGTGTTATATGCCATTTGAATTTAAATAGCACATGGGGCCTTGATTGAGTGGGACATCGTAGGCGTATGTGTAGTAGGCTCAAACATAGTCAAAATCATATATTGGTTCGTTTAGGTTGGATCGATGTTGAGTCCAAAATTAAAATTTAAGTTGGAAGTTACGACAAGTCTCGCAGTAGATAATTTCTTGGCCTAAATTGACCCAAAGTTGTGCGAAGCAAATAGAATACAAGAAGACATATTTGAGTGGGACATGATATATCAAATCGAAGATCAATTTGTCTAGATCAAAATGCATGGAGGAAGATTCTAGAGTTTAGTATTTCTTATGTTCCAAAAATTGAAGCTACGGAAGAGTACATTTTATGATCATAAATAAAAGTGGGAAAAATGTAATAACCAATATATAATTGAAATAATATATATATATATATATATAAATATTTGTAAAGTATGCCAAAAACTCAGAGGTCTTACACCTAAGGAGCTCTGAAGTCATTCCAGAGATGGGACAAGAATCCAAAGGAATAGCAAATTTCTAGAAGATTGTCGTGTGATGCATAGGATAAAGGAGGTTACGACCTACCTTTCGACAGTTGATCATGAGTGCCAACATGGTTTTGGAAAAGGAAAAGAAATTCCAAAGTGAATTTGGTACATCGCAGATAATTCCAAATACATGATCTCGTCAGTAGATTTCATCTTTGGTATAAGCGATAAAATAATAATACGATGTAACTCATAGAAATACTAGTTTAAGCTGCGTGCGTATAGCCGTCTCCGAGGAACCAAATCTGGATGACACAATACAACTTTGAAGGATTCAAGAGTCATGTTGTCAGGAAATTGAACTTCAGTAATGCCGACAAGAGGGTCACCATCGTTTGGCATTTGAAAATACTCGCTCAAGTCGGTAGAATTGAATTCAAATTCCATCCCGCTAACCAATGGATGGATGCAGTTGTCGGTTTCTTGTAAGTTGTAATAAAACATACGAAATGCATTCGTGAGTTGGATTTAAAACTTCTAAAAGTTCATGAACACCTAAATTTTCAAAAGTGTTCAAATATTCCAAGAAAACAGTAAAAATTATTGTTTTACCCGGACAGATTTCTCGATAACGGAAATGATCAAACCAATTAGTAGATCTTTCTAGTGAGGGGCTAAAGAGATTAATGGGTTCATATTCAGAAGTAGAAGATGAGGCAGTATCCCTACTTTTCTTTCTATTAAATGCTTTAGGAGCCATTACGATATTGAGAGAGAAAAGAGAAGATTATACCTCAAGATTGATCAAGAATAGAAGAGAATGCCTTCAGAATGCCTTAGATCTGAGGAATTTCGGGTTGGGAAGCTTTAAAAGGAGTTTTCTAGGATCTAGAGTTTTGAAAAACTAGGGTTTTAGGGGCTGTGGTCGGCTATTTTAGGGAAGAAGATGAAGGAGGGGGCTGCTGTGTCGATTCACAGAATATATAAAAAGTCTCCATAAAGTTCGGCCCTATCTCGATCCGAGTTCATTCTGAATTTGGTCTGAGTTCGACTACTTGGGTTTTGGTTCATCTGTTGTCACTCCCACTTTTTCTAATTATGGTTATTTTAGTCATTATGTGCTAATTTGAATTTTATTTATTTTATAAATTAAATTGATTGATGTGTAGCATTGATTGGTGTTTTTGGTAGTGGCAAATGGTTAACAGTAGTCAACCTTGATTCGAAGACTAATCATGTGATAGAATCATTTTTTAGCTAATTAGATTTTAAATTAGAGCAATTGGCCATATTAGGAAACAATTAAATCATTTTTTAGGCTATTTTACATATAGCTGTTTAGCCTTTTTGTCAATGGACTTTTTAATCAACTTGAGGAGTGTTTGGCCCACGACCAAACCCTAACCCTAATCCCCCATGTAGTGGGCGGCCAAACACAGCAGCCCTCCTCTTTTATGTGAAAAGCTTGTAGCCGTCAAGCTCTTCAAAACCCTAGTTTTCTCCTTCTCCTCCAAAAGTCCATTTTTCTCATTTTTCATCCAAATTCTTCCAAACAAAGAGTATTGCGATCGTTGGGAGGAGAGGAACCTGCTGGAGACTTGCTAGCGAGGGATCGGAGATGTTGGACCAGAGGAAATCGGCATCGACGCGTTTGGAGGCTCATTTCATTGAGATATTGACTCTCAATAGTTAAACCCCTCTAAACACTTGTTAATCTCGATTTTTCTTCGTAGATGCATCCATATAGGTATCCCAAACCTGTGCATGAAGTTTGGTAGGTTTTTGTATTCGTTTGATAGGTGTATCGGACACGTGTCGGTTCATTGGAACACGTGTTCGACGAAATGCCGCTTAGAGCTGAAAGTTGGAATTTTGCGATTCTGTTTTCACAAATTTGTTGTTGCAATTATTTGAAATAACTTTCATGAAGATGGATCTCGATTTGACATTTTTTTAGTGTCCAAATTGGACACGAACACGCGTGCACGAGGCCCGTGTACGGCCCCGTGCATGCCCTGTTGTCCGAGTGTCATAACTCGACGCACAGGACTCCGTTTCGCATGAAATTTTATGAACGTGTGGGGCCACCCTCTGTCCACCTGCTCCTAAAATTTTATGACGTTTCATGGAGCATGTGCGAAGAAATACAACGCGCACGGTTTAGCCAACACGGTGCATGCGGCCAGAAATTGCCGCTGACACGGCCTTCGTACGCAAATACGACGTGACGAGGACTCATTCCAGGAGCATGAGCACGAAGCCCTAGACCTAGGCTACCCAGGAAACCGACCCCGAGACACGACATGGCTCGTATCGCGAGCCACGGGACTCGACATGCGTCCACGAGGTCGTGCGCTCGCGCGCACAGCCGCACGGGTTCGCGTGTCTAGCGAAATATGGACGCGACGTAGTATCATGTCAGTATGTCCTAGACCTAGACCTGGACCCCACTAGCTACGTGCACGAGCACGAGGCTTCTCGTGTTGCGTGTGGCATTCAATCGAGTGTGACGTACGTGTACGAGCACGTTTCTATACACACGTATTCGGGTTTTACACGTTTTATAAGCACTTCATGGACACGATACAGACACGAGTTCGAACTCGTGAGTACCCGAGCACGTCACACATATATACACCTTCGTGTTTGCCAAGTTTCACGAGTTCTAGTTGACTATTTTGCGTTTTGAATGTTGAGTTGGGTTTTCGGGTTTCGGTTGATATATTTTTGAGTTGATTTTGTTAGGATTTGAGTTTTCTGAGAATTAACTCAGATTTCTGAGTTTATATTAGGTTAGACAGATTCTGAGTTGTTGGTAATTAATCTCTATTTACATTAAAATATTTGCTACCTATATATATATATATATATATATATATATATATATATATATATATATATACGGAGTTCGAGCCCCCAAGGGGGCGGCTTTTGGTTCGCCCACGGCCCCCGGGCCAAGCGGTGGCTGGGTGTCTTCGACACGGCCGCTTGGTTTTTAAAATATATATATATATATATATATATATATATATATATATATATATATATATATATATATATATATATATATATATATATATATATAATATAACAACTAGTAATATATATATATATTACTAGTTGTATATATATATATATATATATATATATATATATATATATATATATATATATATATTTAAAAATATATATATATATATATATATATATATATATATATATATATATATATATATATATATATATATATATATATATATATATACACCAACTATCAACCTATATATATATATATATATATATATATATATATATATATATATAATATATATATATATATATATAGTATTTGTGATTTATTCTCAGCTTTGTGCCTATAGCAGCAGCCCTCAACAGCAAGCACACACACACACACACACTCTTTTTTTCCCTTTTCTTTTACAAGCCTATGTTATATATATATATATATATATATATATATATATATATATATATATATATATATATATATATAATGTAATGATTTAATAGAATATATAAGTATATATTGTGATTGCTATTAGATATAGTCTACGGGTTAGCAAGTCAGTTTAGAATTGACCCATTGAGTTGGCCAAGTTGACTAACAAGTTGACTAAGTTGGCAAAAGTCAACTTTGGGTCAAACTTGATCCAAATCGACTCAAATGGACTTGGAATGACTAGATAACTTGAGTTTGACCTAAAATTTGGTAAATGGACTAGTTGACTTATAGTTGACCAGGTTTGACCAGAGTTGACTAAGGGTTGACTTTGATCTAGAAGGACCTAGAATCATTTAGAATGTATTGTAGACTTTATCTATTTCATATTAGACACTTTGTAACCTATGGTTGTTCTAAATAGGACTCAGATACTCTATTTCGGACTCTTATTCTCATCAGACAGTCGAGATACCAGGCGAGTACATTCTTTGACCGTTTTATACTTGTTAGGAATTATATTCTTGTCATAGTTTAATTTACTTGCTGCTGACACGACATTATCACGGATTAGTACTATATGGATCTTTACATGAGATGTTATCCCACTCGGGTGCATCGAATACATCATGTCATGTGCTTTTCACGAACATCATATATTTTATAGACTTTTATTATTCATGTACTCATGGGCTCTCATGTACTCTCATAATCTCATGAGCTTCATGTATAAACTATCATGTGTAATAACATAACCTGTCTAGATCCTTGTGTGTTGATTGGGGCATAGGGGAGTAGAAATAGTCATGTGAACAATTCCAAAGTAGTGTAATCATGTATAAACTCTATAGTATAATCATGTACAAATCAAGCCGTTCACATGTCTATCTTGTACTCTAAATCACATAGTCACTTCCAGTTCTCTATTATCATATATAGATAGCTTTCGTTATCAGTTTATCTCTTTCTGTTCATGCTTATTTCTTACAGCGTTTCACGTATCTTATTCTATCACATGCTTTATATTTTTATCAACATATGAACTGCGTGAGATGTATTGTGCTCGTTCCCGTACTGATTGGACTGTTAAAAATATTACAGGTGATGAGGAGTTTTGTCCTACATATTATGGTACTAGCTTAGATAACTCCAGTGACTTGGACCCTCAGAAGAAGCCGACAGTCGCTGAGGACTTACCTATTGTCTAGATTAGATTTCTAGACTAGTTTTCCTTTTAGTTGTCTTATTTGATGTACTTCCAGATGTTGGTTATTTTGTGTTATTTGAACACTTAGATATTACTCTCATTTGTAGCTCTTGTTGGAGATTACTCTTTTATCTTATCCATCTCTTTATTCCTTATTTCCACCTTAGATCATGTGATTGAGTTGTACCTTTATATTGTCCTCCTTTTGGAGCGTATATTATTGTACAGGTACGGTTATATTGTTAGATGTTGTGACCTAGGATATCGTTCTACCGCCGACACTACGGCGCAGGCTGGACGTAACCATTTCTCGTGCCCTTACACTGGGTGCGGGTCGTGATATTTGTTGAGTGATGAATGATAAAAATTACCTAGAAACTTGTAATTCATTGACTAATTAATATCCATTAGCTTGGGTTAGCTGTAGGGGACAGATCGCAGCTAGCGGTAATCCGAAGACACTTGGCAATGTGTCGCTTAGGCTTTTACGCCTTGTTGACTGAAGGACCCTTTCGATTTGTACCGAAAATAACTTTGATTAATAAATCGTTGAATTTTAATTTTAAGTATTTTTAATCATAACATATTATGACTCCGAAAATTTAAGAATGCCTAGCTAGCGACGCAAATAGTTAAAACGATCTTTGGAGTGGTTTTGTGAATATATCTGCCAATTGATGATCTATGTCAATAAATTTTAGACAAATATTCCTGTATTATTGATGATCACGTAAAAAGTGGTGCGTATTTTTATGTTATTAGTGCATGAGTGACATACCGGGTTCTTAGTCAGAATAATAGTGCTAGTGTTATTACAGTATATGGGAATCTTAGTGTAGTGTATATTATAGTCTTCTAAAGTTTGCTTTATCCATAAAATTTGAGTACAACAACGTCCTGCGATGATACACTCAGCCTAAGTTGTTGATAATACTACATAATTTTATTTTTTGCTAAACCAAGAGACTAAAGCTTTACCTAGGAAATGACCCATACCTCTAGTACTTTTGCTGTCTACATTGCATGCAGCAAAGTCAGCATTTGAGTAACCGAATAGGTCAAACGATGTTGTTTTGGGATACCATAAGCCGATAGTAGAAGTTCCTTTAAGGTATCGAAAAATACGCTTAACGGCGCATAAGTGTGATTCCTTAGGGTTAGCTTGATATTGTACACAGATGCAAACGCTGAACATAATATTAGGGCGACTAGCAGTTAAGTATAGTAAACGACCAATCATACCTCGATAATTATGTTGGTTGACTGGTTTGCCACATTCATCAAGGTCAAGTTGAGTTGATGTAGCCATTGGCATGCCGATAGGCTTTATGTTGTCAAAGTCAAACTTCTTTAGTAAGTCCTTCGTGTGCTTGGCTTGATTGATTAAGGTTTCCTGCGAGTGTTGCTTGATCTGAAGTCCTAGAAAATAGTTGTGTTCTCCTATCATACTCATCTCAAACTCAGTCTGTATACACTTAGCAAATTTTGACATAGTTTTTCGTTAATAGAACAGAATATTATGTCATTATCATATATTTGCACAAGTAAAATACTATCATCTGAAGTTTTGATAAACAAAGTTGTACACTACAAAAATACTATTAATTAGCGACTGAATTTACCGACGGAAGTTTAAATGTTGCTAATCAGCGACGGAATACCGACTGACTAGCAACTGATATATTATATAAAATATAGTATTAAAATACGTCTCTACATCCGTCAATAGTTCGTTGCTAAGTAAATAGCGATGGTTTAGCGATGGACAATTCTGTTGCTAGACACGAGTAAAAGTAAATGAGTAACTCTTTCTTTCTCATTCTCAAATTGTTATCCAAATTTTTGTTCCCCCCCAAAGCTCCGACCCCTTTCGACGAACGACTCCCGACACCTCGTCCTCCCTCGGTGACCTCCTCCTCCTTTGAGCAGCGACCCCCGACCCCAGACCTTCAACCCCTCCTCCTCCGCTATCCTCGGCGACCCCCTCCTCCTCCGCTGTCCTTCGGCGACCTTTCCCCGACCCCCGACCCCCGACCCTCGACCCCCTCCTCTGTTGGCCCATTTGGTCATATGGTAAAACCTGATTTTAATAATTGATTAAACTCTGTCTGGATATACAAAGCTAGTCGGGACATCTCGGACTCTTGAACATGATCAAGAATGGCTATCCACTGAATTCAAGACCGAAGATCTGTTTGTCTACTCGAGTCTGTAATTCCTTATATAATGTATTTTCATTTTATTTGAGTCTAGGAATATGTTGTATACCGAGTCGTACTGGCAAATAGGATACCCTTAAATGAGTTCAAAATATTTTTAAAATGTCCTCTCAAAAAGGTTTACAAAAAGGTTTTCAAAAAGGTTTTCAAAAATCACCAAAAAGCTTTTTAAAACCCTAACTAAACCCTGACTAAACCCTGACAGAACTCGGATCGAGTTCGGCCAGAGTTCGGTTGGTGGCCGTTGTGATTTTGAATCCTTGGAACTTGGTCCTCCTGCAGTTGCGGATTTGACCGAGATTTGCTCATAGAGTTCTGCCCGAATTCTGCCCAAATTCTGTCAGAAGTCTGCCTTTGAAATTCCTACAAAAAGAGAATGATTTTGATCATTTCAACTCACTCATTCACTTTCAATCTTCTCTCTATCTAAAGCTTTCAGCCTTTCAAAGAGTTTTCTAGATCTTTCAATTTCAGATCCCAAGCCAATTACAATCCTCTAGTCGATTTGCCAGTGCGGTACGGTCTAGAAGTTTCTGAGAGATTGTAATCAGAAGGCTTGATTGAAGAATACCTCTTCACATTTGAAGTTGGACGAGTTCTTCGTATCAAAGTTCACGTTGTAGAAGTTGTAAGGACTTCGTAAGAAAACTTGCGGTTTTTCCAATAGTGGATTCAACTGGTAGCAAGAGTTCTACCGACTGGATTAGTCCTCAACAGAGGAAAACCAGTATACATCGCTGACTTTGCGTTTGCTCTCTTAATTGTCTTTACTTTATTTCAGTTGTGATTAATATTCTGTGATTGTGCTGCTAACATTTTTTAATTAGCATTATTTCGCTGCCAACTCTATTCACCCCCCTCTAGAGTATTACGCTTTACTATTTCGTTCCTACAATTGGTATCAGAGCGGGTGTTACAGGTAAAGCAAAGATAACAGTGCAATTATTTATTCATTTTAATTAACTGTTATATAGATCACAGCACAACACAGGGCAACTGTGAAATTCATAAGTGAAGGCCAGGCCACAAACAGACCCCCACTGTTTGATGGTACGAACTATACCTATTGGAAAACACGGATGAGTTTCTTCTTGAAATTACTTGACTTTGATTTATGGTCCATTATTCTTGATGGCTATCAAAAGCCACCTCGTATAAATGTTGATGGAGTTTTAGTTGAAAAACCCCACAGCAGATATACAGAGGAAGAAAAGAAAAGGGCCAGTCTTGACGCACGTGCCATTAATGCTCTTTTTTGTGCTTTAGACAGAACTGAATTTAACAGGGTGTCTCTCTGCACAACGGCTAATAAAGTGTGGAAGCTACTTGAAGTCACACATGAAGGCACGACTCAAGTCAAAGAATCTAAAGTCAGCAGACTTACTCAAGAGTACGAGGCGTTCAAGATGAAGCCCAACGAAACAGTTACTCAGATGTTCGAGAGATTCTTGGATATTATAAATCCTTTGTCCTCCCTAGGCAAAGAGTACAGTAACCATAAAAAGATTCGCAAACTCCTGCGAGCACTTACCAAGAACTGGATTCCGAAGGCTACTGCAATCATTGAAGGGAACGACCTCACAACTATGTCCCTCGAAGTACTCATGGGTAAGCTACTCACTCATGAACTGGAGCTACAAGATTTTGAAGAGCCTGTACCAAAGGAGAAGTCGATCGCTTTCAAGGCTCAGCACAGAAAAGCTGCTGAAGGTGACACAGACAGCAGTAGATCTGACGCTGAAGATCAAGCACTCCTAGCAAAGAAGTTCAAAAGATTCATGAGACATGAGAAGAGAGTCAAAGAGAACAACAGCAACAACTGGTATCAAGAAGATGCTGTCTGCTATGGTTGCAAGAAGAAGGGACACATGAAGAAGGATTGTCCCACAAACTCATCATCAAGCAAGAAGAGCAACAGGTATGAAAAAGGGAACCTGAAGAAATCAACATCTAGGAGATATGCCAATACCAGCATATGGCATGAAAGTGAAGCCAGCGACTCAGAAGACGAACAATCAGAAGACGCTGCAAACGTATGCTTTATGGCATCCGATCAGGTACCTACTGAACCTGTAGTTGATACTTATGATGAATTCACCTTTGAGCAATTAGGAGATGCCTTCAGTGACCTGATGACTGATTACAGGAAACTGCGTAGCAAGTATCAGACCTCTAAGAAGGTACTCAAAGAGTACAAAGGTGAAATAGGTAGACTTACCGACCTACTAGCTGAGGTTAGAAATAATGTTAGTGAGTCTGGTGAGCTTTCTTCAACAAAGCTCTTATTACACGAGACTACCAAGTCATCTGAAGAGAAAGACAAAATTATTGACCAACTCAAGGAAGAACTTTCTATAGAGAAGAAAAGTCTTCGATGTGCATAAATCAGAATGGAATCACTCACTTCTGATTATACTAAGTTGTATGACACTTCCAAAAGATTGGAAATTAGGTTAGGAAAACAGCCTGAGCCTGCTGCTTCCTTCCCTAACACGTGTCACTTACCCAAAAATCGAAACATTCCCAAGCCAAACACTGTCAGACCTAACCATATAAAACCTTTACCCCAAAAGGTTAAGCCCAAACAAGATTATAGATATGCTTTCTTCTATACTAGAAAACCTAAACCTACCAACCATGCACACCACTCAACTTTCAACACTCGACATGCACAATGTCATTATTGTGGCCTCATTGGTCATATTTCATCTGCATGTAGAATGAGAAAGCTTGTTGATTTAAATGTTTATGCTTGGATACCTAAAGCTAACAATTCAGGACCCTACAAGAAATGGGTACCAAAAGTTTCATCTACAAACTGTTTTGTAGGTGGAACACCCTTCACATGCTAGAAGCAAATGGATCCTCGACAGCGGTTGCTCACGGCATATGACCGGTGACGCTACCCTATTTGTAACACTGTCGAAGAAAAAGAAGGAAGGCTATGTCTCCTTCGGTAATAACTTGAAAGGGTATATTATTGGTATCGGTAATGTTGGTAAGTCTCCCTATCCTGTGATTAAGGATGTCTGTCTGGTTACCGAGTTGAAACATAATCTACTCAGCATAAGTCATCTAGCTGATCATGGTTATGGTATCAACTTTGGCAAAGACAAATGTACTATAGTTGATAGCTCAACTAGTAGTACTATCTTTGAAGGTATCAGGGAAGACAATATATATATTTTCTATTTGTTAGAAGAAACTAACATTTCAGGTAGATGCTTAATGGCCAAGAGTGATGAGAGTCATCTGTGGCATATGAGACTCGGTCACGCTAATATGGATACGATCTCAAGATTATCCACAAAGAAGCTAGTACGCAGTTTACCGGATATTACATTTAAGAAGGATTCGATATGCAGCCAATGTGAAAAGAACAAAGCTACCAGATCCACATTCAAGTCAGTAAACGCAGTATGTACTACTAGACCTCTACAATTGCTTCATATGGACTTATTTGGTCCTAGCAGAGTTGCTAGCCTCGGAGGTAAGCTTTATGCTTTCGTAATTGTAGATGATTTCTCTAGATACACGTGGGTATATCTCTTGACACGTAAGAATGATGCATTATCCGAATTTGTCGCCTTTTGCAAGAAAGTACAGAATGAAAAAGGTTACATGATCACTCGAATCAGAAGTGATCATGGAGGCGAATTCAAGAATGCTGATTTTGAGCAATTTTGTGACACACACGGTTTTGTACACAAGTTCTCCTGCCCTAGGACTCCACAACAAAATGGAGTTGTGGAACGTATGAACAGAACTCTAACCGAAATGGCCAGAGTGATGTTAAACCAGTTTAGTCTACCCAAATATTTCTGGGCTGAAGCTGTCAATACAGCTTGCTTTGTTCTCAATAGAGTTCTAATTCGACCCAAATCGAAGAAGACTCCATTTGAGTTATGGTTTGATAGAATTCCATCTGTTTCATACTTTAGAATATTTGGTTGTAAATGTTTTATTCTTAATACAAAAGACAATTTGGAAAAATTTGATGAAAAGGCCGATGAAGGTATATTTTAGGTTATACGGCCAAGAGCAAAGGATACAGAGTCTTCAACAAACGAACCATGATCATCGAAGAGTCAATCAACGTCACTTTTGATGAACTAAATCAAATGACTATCGATGACAGTGATGAAGATCTGACTGCATCAAGCTCAACATCAGCTGATCCTCAACCAAGCTCTGCACTAGCTGAACCTCCTAGAGAAGATCCAGGAACCAGCTACCTTCAGAATCTACCGAAAAGGTTGAAATTTACAGCTGATCATCCAAAAGATTTGGTAATTGGTGATATTACCAAAGGAGTAAGTACTCGTATATCCAGTAGAGATATTGTTTCTAGTGTTGCTTTTATTTCACAGCTAGAACCCAAAACTATTGATGAAGCATGTAGTGATAGTTTTTGCATAGATGCTATGCAAGAGGAATTAAACCAATTTGAACGAAATCAAGTTTAGGAACTTGTTCCCAGACCTATTGATCATCCGGTCATTGGCACCCGTTGGGTATTCCGAAATAAACTAAATGAGAATGGTTTAGTGACTCGTAATAAGGCTCGACTCGTAGCTCAAGGATACAATCAAGAAGAAGGTATCGATTACGATGAGACTTATGCCCCAGTTGCGAGATTAGAATCCATTTGCATATTATGTGCATTTGCATGTTTTCATGATTTCAAACTATTTTAAATGGATATCAAGAGTGCTTTTTTAAATGGTTTTATAAAAGAAGAAGTTTTTGTAGCACAACCTCCAGGTTTCACGGATTTCAAAAACCCTGATCATGTTTTCAAGTTTAAGAAAGCCTTATACGGTTTAAAACAAGCCCTTCGTGCTTGGTATGATCGTCTAAGCTCTTTTCTACTTGACAACGATTTTTCAAAAGGCAAGGTTGACACTACACTGTTTATTAAGTCTTTTAATGGCAAACTTCTTTTAATTCAAATCTATGTTGATGATATTATATTTGGATCTACTGATGAATCTCTGTGTCAAGAATTTTCTAAGTGTATGCAGAATGAGTTTGAGATGAGCATGATGGGAGAGCTGAAATTCTTTCTCGGATTGCAAATTAAACAAACTGATAATGGGACATTTATAAATCAAGCCAAGTACACAAAAGACCTGCTAAAGAAGTTTGATCTGGACAATGTCAAACCTATTGGCACTCCAATGGAAACTTCAACAAAGCTTGATTCAGATGAACAAGGCAAGCCAGTCGACACACGTAAGTATCGAGGTATGATTGGTAGTTTACTTTATTTAACTGCTAGTCGTCCAGATATAATGTTTAGTGTTTGCCTGTGTGCACATTTTCAAGCTAACCCAAAGGAATCACATCTGTCCGCAGTTAAGCGTATCTTTCGATACCTTAAGGGCACTTCTTCTGTTGGCTTGTGGTATCCCAAAACTAAGTCCTTTGACCTTGTTGGTTATTCTGATGCAGATTTTGCTGGATGCAAAGTTGATAGAAAAAGTACCAGTAGCACATGTCATTTTTTAGGCAAAGCTTTAGTCTCTTGGTTTAGTAAAAAGCAAAATTCTGTAGCCCTATCAACAACAGAGGCTGAGTACATCGCCGCAGGACGTTGTCGTGCTCAGATTTTATGGATAAAACAAACCCTAGAAGACTATGATTTATTTTACACACATATTTCCATTTTCTGTGATAACACGAGCACTATTAATTTGACTAAGAATCAAGTATGTCACTCTCGTACTAAACATATCGAGATTCGACATCACTTTCTTAGAGATCATCATCAAAATGGAGATATAAACCTTGTGTACATAGATACTGAAAATCAACTAGCTGACATCTTCATTAAACCTCTAGCGGAAGATCGTTTTAATTATTTACGTCGAGAATTAGGAATTTTGGACGTCAATAATATTAATTAATTTTGTTTTATGATTATATATCATTACGCAAAAAACTGTGTTAGAGACAAGCCAATAAAGAGTCTGTCTGTCACCACAACTACGGTTGAAGCGAAGCGGTACTTAAGAGTTCTCCGGTGAACCTCCGCCAGCTGGGACAGTACTCCTACAGCTAATCTGAAACAGTCGCTGTGTAACGACATTTAATCTATAAAATATTATTAATTATGTTAATTGAAGTTGAAATGACTAATCTTTGAATTAAATATTTAAAATAAGACAATGAAAAAGAATGGCAAAAATCAACTATAAAGAATCCTAGGCGAATTCGGCCAGAGCTATGACCGAATTCGGCCCGAGTTCGGTTGAGGGTGTCAGGTTATATATACAGAACCCGAGAAGCCCTTCTTCTTCATTGCTTCCAAACTAGTCACAACAGCAGCAGCAGCCGTGAAGGAGCCCCGAACCCTAGCTTTTCACCACCCTCATTCTTCCAATCCAAGTGGTGAAATCAATCCAAAATTTGGATTCGTACGGAGTTCGTCGTTCTCTTCGACATACATATTTTATTGTGCACTTGGAAATGCTCTGACATTCCAAGTTATTATCAGTACTTTTTGATTATTAGCACTTTCTAGTTTGCTTCAGTACTCTTTTATTTTCATGGACTTGTTTATTATGCCTCAGTTTATGGCATTCAGTTTATTTCAGCACTATGTTTCATTTTCAGTTTATGCTAGCACTATTTCTTATATTGCTTCATTCTTTATAAGTGCCTGTGAAATTACATGCATGTGATAATTTTTTTTACAATACATGTCTGTGATACTTCTCTTTTATTTCTGCCTTATTTCTTTTATATATGTTTTCTCACTATTTGTTACTTATGCATTTGATTGCGGGGGAGCTTCATCTTTTGCAATTATTTTGCTAAGTGACAAAGGGGGAGAAAATTAAAGATCTAACATTTTTTTTGAGATAATACAGGTTATGAACAATTCTACTTTTTGATATTTTGAACAAGCTTAATGTTATATCATTCATAGTTTGTCAATTATCAAAATGGGGGAGATTGTTGGCCCATTTGGTCATATGGTCAAACCTGATTTTAATAATTGATTAAACTATGTCTGGATATACAAAGCTAGTCGGGACATCTCGGACTCTTGAACATGATCAAGAATAGCTATCCACTGAATTTAAGACCGAAGATCTGTTTGCCTACTCGAGTCTGTAATTCCTTATGTAATGTATTTTCATTTTATTTGAGTCTAGGAATATGTTGTACACCGAGTCGTACTGGCAAATAGGCTACCCTTAAATGAGTTCAAAATGTTTTTAAAATGTCCTCTCAAAAAGGTTTATAAAAAGATTTTCAAAAGGGTTTTCAAAAATCACCAAAAAGCTTTTTAAAACCCTAACTAAACCCTGACAGAACTCGGACCGAGTTCGGCCAGAGTTCGGCCAGAGTTCGGTTGGTGGCCGTTGTGATTTTGAATCCTTGGAACTTGGTCCTCCTGCAGTTGCGGATTTGACCGAGATTTGCTCATAGAATTCTGCCCGAATTCTGCCCGAATTCTGTCAGAAGTCTGCCTTTGAAATTCCTATAAATAGAGAAAAATTTTGATCATTTCAACTCACTCATTCACTTTTAATCTTCTCTCTGTCTAAAGCTTTCAGCTTTTCAAAGAGTTTTCTAGAGCTTTCAATTTCAGATCCCAAGCCAATTACAATCCTCTACTCGATTTGCCAGTGCGGTACGGTCTAGAAGTTTCTGAGAGATTGTAATCAGAAGGCTTGATTGAAGAATACCTCTTCACATTTGAAGTTGGACGAGTTCTTCGTATCAAAGCTCGCGTTGTAAAAGTTGCAAGGACTTCGTAAGAAAACTTGCGGTTTTTTCCAATAGTGGATTCAACTGGTAGCAAGAGTTCTACCGACTGGATTAGTCCTCAACAGAGGAAAACCAGTATACATCGCTGTCTTTGTGTTTGCTCTCTTAACTCTGTCTTTTCTTTATTTCAGTTGCGATTAATATTCTGTGATTGTGCTGCTAACATTTTTTAATTAGCATTTTTCCGCTGCCAACTCTATTCACTCCCCCTCTAGAGTATTACGCTTTACTATTTCGTCCCTATATCCTCATCACGCGGCGACCCCGACCCCCTCATCCTCACCAGGCGACCCTCGACCCCCTCCTCACGCGGCGACCCCCGACCCCCTCCTCTGCGGCTCGAACAGTGGCGGCGCCAAAAGAACCCCTCTCCTCCTCGTTGATCTCTGACACGGCCTCCTCCTCCTTCAGGTATAAATTTTTTTAGGTGTTTAATTAACATATACTTTGACACGAAAATTATGACATTGTAATTTAATTGGGTAAATATTATAGGTAGGGTTTTGGACACGGACACGAACACAATATAGTAGCTAGGGTTTTGGACACGAACACGGACATATACACAATGTAGTAGCTAGGGTTTTGGGTTTTCGTAAATTATTCGAGATTCATAAAATTGGAATTAGATATCCGAATATTTTCGGACATTAAGATATTGAATCCGTTAATATTGTATTATGATATAAGGATATCTGATTCCAATTTCGATAGGCCGATACTAATCCGATACGGCAGATACGAACCCGATACGGACATTAAGATATTGAATCCGTTAATATTGGATTATGATATAATGATATCAGATTCCAATTTTGATAGGTCGATACTAATACTAATCTGATAGGTCGATACTAACCCGATATGGCCGATACTAACTCGATAAGGATATCTGATTCCAACTTCAATAGGCCGATACTAATTCGATAGGCCGATGCTAACCCGATACGGCTGAAACTAACCCGATACTAATCCGATAAGCCGATACTAACCCGATACTGCCGATACTAACCCGATAAGGATATCCGATTCCAATTTCTATAGGCTGATACTAATCCTATAGGCCGATACTAACCAGATACTAACCCGATACGGCCGATACTAATCCGATACTAATCCGATAGGCCGAAACTAACCCGATTTTAATATTACCAATTTTGATATCAATACTCATAGGAATGGTCTGATACCGATTTCGATATCGATACTCATAGAAATGGTCGATATTAGCGACTTCGATATTGATACTCATAGGAATGGTATGATATCGATTTCGATACTGATACTGTTAACTTTGGTTGTTACAATTAGGTACTATATTAATTTTTACTTGTATTTACAACATATATGGTACTTGGTGTAGAATTGGTTTGAACGATGAATCGATATTTAGTTAACCGTTCATGGATGTACAATCGGTGACATGAGAGAAAGATTAGTTTGACGGATGATTTCAAGACGGGCGTCGAGGAATTTTTGAGATAAGCCAGTAGCCAACCTTATTTCATAGACGGAAGGCTCATAAAGTACCCTTGTGTCAATTGTCGTAATATACCATTCAGAGAGGTAGATCTCGTGAGAGAGCACCTCTACAAGAAGGGTTTCGTACCGAACTACAATGAGTGGATGGCTCAAGGAGAACCTTGGGTTCCGCAATATCAGTCCTCCTTCAATACAGAGGTGGGAGACCCCACTCTTGGAGACCACCTCCAATATCGGTACTGAAACTTGGCACGTGAGTTGGTATTTGATGCGGCTTGTGCCGGTCCAAGTTTTGATCCGGAGGATCCGAATCCTATTGCAAAGGAGTTCTATGATATGTTCAACCATGCCGATACTCCATTATATCCGGGTTGTGATTCTCATTCTTTCATGTCGGTGGTGATGCGGTTGTTGAACCTCAAGTCTGATTTTAACTTACCGTAAGAATGCTACGATCGGATAATTCAGTTTGTTAGAGAGTTGCTGCCAAAAGGAGCGAAGGACTTGCCAGAAAACTTTTACAAGTCGAAGATGATGATATAAAAACTCGGATTAGGCTACGAAAAGATAGATTGTTACCGAAATGGCTGCATGTTGTACTACAAGGAGAACAATGATAAAGACAAATATATTTTCTGTCATGAGGATCGGTACAAGCCCATTCGGGATAAAGGAAAATCAACTGCATGAGCAAGGTTGTGCCCCTACAAATACATGCAGTTTTTGCCGATCACAAAGAGGCTGTAGAGAATGTATATGTCCTCGAATAGTGCAGAACACATGACATGGCATAGTAAAGAGCAGAATATTGAAGAAGGAGAATTATCTCACCCATCTAATGGAGAGACATGGAAGCATTTTGATCGATGTCATCCTGGATTTGCTGCAGATCCTAGGAATATTAGGCTAGCTTTATGTTCTGATGGATTCACTCATTTCGGATAGTCGGGGCTCAGTACTCTTGTTGGTCGATGATTTTGACCCCTTACAATCTACCACCATTGATGTGCATGAAGACTCCTTATATGTTCTTGACACTTATCATACCCAGTCCAAAAAATCCAAAGAATAACATCGATATCTACTTGCAGCCATTGGTGGATGAGTGAAACAGTTGTGGCAGTTTGGCATTCAGATGTATGATATATCGATGGAGCAGAACTTTCAGATGAGAGCGATGTTGATGTGGACCATCAATGATTTTCTAATATACTGAATGTTATCTGGGTAGAGTACTCATGGTATTATGTCTTGTCCGATATGTATGGAAAAGAGTAAGGCATTTCGCCTTCAGAATGGAGGAAAAGCTTTTTTTTATTACCATCGTCAATTCCTTCCTATGTCGCATACATAGAGAAGGAACAGGGACGCCTTTAGAGCTGGTGTCACGATCCGCTACCCAAATTGTTGGGCCGGGCCGAGTCATGTCCAGCCTACGCTTGAGATAAAGCACAGTAAGCTGTTCTAGAGATAACAAGATAAGACTAAATGTGCTAACTGTTCTATAAGTAATAAAGAGTCATAAATGCTCCAAACACAAAAGTCATCTCATATAATAGTAAGTCCAAGTAAAAGTCCGAAATGTAAAGCTGGATACAGGTTCAGTCACAAAATGCATAGTCTAAAACATGACTACACTAAATATCTCGAGCAACTACACAAACTAGATGAGTTTTCCCGCAGGTACATCCTCGTAAGGCAAAGCCTGGTCCTCGGCAGTAACTCTATAATATCAGTCATAGAGCAACTCCTCCTCAGTAAGAATACCTACAACGTTATCCTGTCAGGACGGGAGCAAGTATTATTTCTAGCAAACTAATATACGAAACATGAAATGAACATAAGAGGAATAAACTGGAAACAAGGCATCTCATAGTCTATCATGGCAAGGACACATATGTTATATAGACAGATGTATATGTAATGTTTAAAATTGTAGCAGGTACATGATCGTCAATAGGTGTACAATGTGCAGGGGCACATAATGAAATGTACTTTCGTACAAGTGATAAGGCGATAGATGTACGTACGTACATATCCGCTTTGAGATAAAGCCTACGGCGCAGTATTCATATAAAATGAAACTTTGCTCGGTACATACGTACGGAGAAGGGGGCATGATCACGTACACTACTAACAGTTTCCCCATAACCCATATTCTAATCATGTGAGAGATATATAAAGACTGGTCTAAGCATGGTAGTGACTGAAAGTACAACATGTGAAGATTTAACTTGCTACCCCAAGGATCAGCATCTAACATGGCTGGATTCGCAGTTCATTATTGTAACAGTATGTAAAGTTTGTAGAAGTACTTGCCTTTAGCAAAGCAAAGCAGCGATAAAAATACTATAGATGCCGGGGTAACTCGTCGCTGTAGAAATAAATACATAAACTTAGTTTTTACACTAAGTTAAACACTAAAACACTAGTTGTGCAATACGACTTTCTGATTGGACACCTAGCCAAATGGTGATTTTAGCATAGGAGACCAATGTGGGGTGACACAATACTATAACTAACTTTCTAGGGCCTTTACACTAGTGCGGGGTGAGGTTCAATACGACTAAAACACACAACACAAAAAGTTACAAGTCATAATTATTCAATAATTAAATCGACTATACACTATGTTCCAACAATTTTTGAGATAGACAAAATACTCAATTTTACATAAAAATAAGTACCAAAATGATCCTTGTTAATTATAGAAATTTATACTAAACTTTCTGGAATTTATAAACCCTCATAAATAATTATTAAAAATCAGCAAACATAAATATACTGAAAATGAGTTCTATTTTCCTATTTTTATAAAATATCAAAAGCATTATTGTCACGCCCCGCTCCCGGAATACGGACGAACGAGAACGTGAACAGCCAGCTACGTATATTGGGACGGCAACCATCCGCTATACGATCACGGCTGTCTAGCATGTGAGGGTATTCTACAAACCAACAGTCTCTTACGGTCTAAGTGGCCTATTGTCTCAATCTCATCAAGTAAAATAAGTTACAAGATAACAGATCACCAAATATACAATTGTAAGGCGTCCCAAACATTACATATAAGATGATCATGAAAACTAGTCGTAACAAAATGTAGAGACTAGCTCAGAGTTAAGTCATACATGATCAACCCCCGGGGCATGTCAATCACGTTACAGCCCGCAGGCAGATAATAAATACAAGTTGCAATCGAGCTAACACGTGCTCGTCGGCTAAACGCCTCAAAATAATATGAATTTACAATAAAGTGGGCGAACAAAAGAAACCCACTCGAAGCCTTGGTCACGCCTGGCGGTCACCATCTGGCTGGAAGACAGGTAGATCCCTTGCTGCTGCTCCGGTATCTGGCCATACAAAACCAGCTGGGTCAGACCCCAGAAAGAGCAAGTGCCACAAAGGAGGCTCCACTTAAGGACTAAAACCAGCAAATCATTAGTAAACAAAAGCAGCAAAAGAAATAAGTAAAAGCATATTGAGATTTGTGCGGTACCAATGCACGTATCCCGATCACAGAAAAAGGAAACAAGTAACTTGATTAGAAAATAATAATAATACCGGAGAACATGGCAGATAAGATGCATGAAAAATAAGAAATAAATACTATCCGGGCAATAAACAAGGAAGGACAAATGTACCGTACCAGGAAACCTGAACAGTACATAGTCACTAACCAGTCTATTGCTTGAAGATAACAATCATATACAGGAAGCTATAACATAGATAAGTGCCATCTACACAATAAACACGGTAAGGACAATGTACCGTACCAGGTAGCCAGGTTACCATTGTAACCCTTCACCTAAACAGTACATAGTCACTGACCAGTTATCGCCTAGAGGACAGTCAAACAAGAGAGTTACACTACAGTGACAGAGAAGAAGTCTTGCAATCACATCCAGTGCAAGTCAAGCATTCAAGTTCCAGAGACTGGAACAATCAAGAGCTGGACCCATCAGGGCTGGTCCTAGACCAGACCAGACAAGGCTGGACACCATCCAATAATACACGGCCAATCATAGCCTACTGCTTGCTACATTAACTAACTAGGGTTATCACAAGCCTAGTTACTAACAAGATGCAAGTGAGATGTATCTCCGCCACAAGCCCTGCAGCTATCCAGGTTACCCAGGCGAATATTAGTATAGTGACAATTAGAGAGAGAGGGACTACATTCTTGTTATCATTACAAGTAGCTTGAGGATGTACCACTTGGCAGTGAGCTGGAAATGCGCCCTACTCGTCGGCAGGCTACTAGTCCAAACGATTGTGGCCGGGGTAACGGGATCGCCTGTAGCTGAGGAACATCTCGTCATGACTAGTGAATTAAGCTAGTTGTTAATCTTAGTTCATTTCCAATATGAATTCCTGACCGTGGGAAATCAAGAATTCATGTCCTAGACATGATGCAAGACAAGACTGGTGAATTGACCAAACACAAGAAGGTACACCCACGGTGTCAAGACAAGCTATACTAGTCAAGTGAGCCTGCCTCAGCAGCTCAAGTTGTCAAATTATCATGCCAAGTCATGTCATGTTACAAGCTGGAAGTGCGCCGCCACGAGCCACTATCAAGTTATCTAGTTATCAGGTTCCAGTCATTCAGTTCTAGTCACAATTTATGAAAAGCCAACTCAAATTATGTCAAGACCAAGAAAGCAGCAAAACTCCAAGTTGTGTCAAAAGTGCCAAGTCGGGTCAAGTCGTGTCGTGGGCAACAAAACTCCAAAACTCCAAACTCCAGTTCATTAAAATAAAACCCAGAAATCATTGAAAGCACTAGGGCAATAGAGGCACAGTGGTACAGGGGCATTAGGGCAGGCCAGGCATACTAGAGTGCGCCTAGAGGCAGCACACTAGAGTGTGCCAGGGAGGCAGCACACTAGAGTGCGCCTACTAGCTGCACACTAAAGTGCGCCTAGTCTGGACAGGTCAATCCGCGCCTATTATTCAGTGAATCAAATGGCGCCTAAGTCAAGGTCCAGGGGAAATCAAAACGCGCCTACTCTTCTGGAGTCAGACCGTGCCTAGGTTCTGATGGATCAGATCGCGCCTAAAACCATTGGGCTAAACCGCACCTAATTTCATGAAGTCAACCGCGCCTGATCTGGTAGATCAGATCGCGCCTAATCCATGAAATCGAATGGCGCCTAGGTCAAGGGAACAGTGAACTGCGCCTAAAATGATAAATATAGGCGCAGTCGGGCAAGCCAAGGGAAAGTAGGCGCTATCTGCCTAACAGGAGGAAATGGGCGCTATCTGCCAATCTGGGAAAGTAGGCGCAGTCTGCCAACCGTGCCTAAAATGATGCCAAGGAGGCGCCATCGAGGGGCGACGGCAAACAGCACCCAAGGAGGCGCGATCGAGACGAACCGCGCCTAAGGAGGCGCGTTCGAGCGAGCCGCGCCTAAAGAGGCGCGCTCGAAAAGGAGGCGCAGTCTGCGAACCGCGCCTAAGAAGGCGCAGTTGAACGAACAGCGCCTAAAGAGGCGTGTTCGACGAAGTAGGCGCCATCGGCCAGAACAGCAAGTCATCTTCTCCAAAAATCCGAGAAGAGAACCCATGGAACTCAAAACTTTGGAACATCATAAATCCATCAACACAAACCCAAATCCGGATTTTCAAAGCTCTAACTTGTGTAAAATTGAAAGCTCTACAACATGGAAACATTGAATCCAACAAAAGAACAAGTTTGGGAGATCAAATCTCCAAAAATCCGAAAACACTCCAAACCTAGATCTACAAGATTCCAAGCTCCAAATCAAGAAAACCCAAGATCTAATGTTGCTTATAGGGTGCTAAACTAGCTAATGGGCACATAAAATCCGGCCCTCAAGTGTGAGCAAGGTGCACTTGCCTAATGGGGGTGATTCTCTCTTAGGGAAGAAGAAGAAGGAAGGGAGAGGGGGTGGCCGGCTGTGAAGTGGGAAAATGAGAGGGGAGAGAGAGAGAGAGAGGGGATTAAATGATGGTGGGGTGTGATGGAGGTGAGGGAGAGTATAGGTTAAAGGGTTCCAATGCAATCTCAAACCAAATAAAATCGAACCAAGTCTCCAAATCAAACCAAGTTAAACCAAGCCAAGCTCTTCCACATAAATTCGAGCCAAAATACGAAAGCCGAGAATACTGCAAGTTGAGCAAAATACAATGCAGGCCAAAGTCCAATCAAAATCCAGAAGTCATTAACCAGATTAACCCATAATGATAAATGACAATTAAACTACCACAAGATTACGAAATAAACTACAATTAACTAGACAAGAAAAATAAAAATACGGGTCAGAAATACGAATACGCAATAAAATACGTATCACGAATTTCGAGATATTACAATTATTAAATGCTGAAATAATTATAATAAATTGTCTGATTAACATAGTATTTAAATATAATTTTTCCTAGATTTTTACAGCAATTAAAATATATATAAAAATTCAAAAACAGCAAGCAACAGTTTTTGAAAAATAATTAATTATTTATTTACTATTTTTGTCCATGTATTCGAATTGAACCGAAGTCCAGATACAGGACCCAGAGCCATGAATCAAGTCCAATATGACTTGTACAGACTCTGAATGTATTAGACATAATTGGACCCAAAAATACATGCTAGGTTTGGACATCAATTGGCCATAACAAATAAAATACAGAATTTAAATAATATTAATATATTTTTAAAGTGGTAAAATATACAAGTCACAAAATATATAATAAAATAACTTGTAAAATTTTAATAACAATATTTTGTACAAGGTTAGAATTTGAAATACATATATAAATAAATAACTACAATATTTATATAGATACATATAAATATATAGCTATATATAGATATTACATAATGGATATATATACATATATAAATATTATATATATATATTATATATATCTAATTATATATATAAATAAAATATATATATATATATATATATAATATTATATATATATATATATATATATACATATATTTTATAAAAAAAAATATATATAATTATACATTATATATTATATATATATATATAATATATATATATATATTATATATATATATATAATATAATTATAAGATAAACAGTATAATTAATAAATATATACTAAATACATTCATATAACAGATATATATATATATAAATACATATATAAAAATATATACATATATATATAAATACATATATATATACATATACATATATACATATTTTTTTTATATATATACATATATATAAATACATATATATACATATACATACATATACATATATATACATATATATACATATACATATATATAGTAAAAAAAAATACATATACATATATAGTAAAAATACTAATTATAAATTTTATATATATATATATATATATATATATTTTTATATATATATATATTAGAATATATATATATATATATATATATATATATTATATATATATATAACAATTACTGTATATATATATATATCTATATATATATAACATATAACAGTAATTATAATGTACAAAATACATATACATATCTACATATATATATTAAATACATATATACATATATATATATAAATACATATAACTATATATAAAAAAAAATACATATATACATATAAATAATACATAAATAAAAAAACAATATACATAAATGTATATATGTATTTATTTATGTATAACATATAATATAAATAAAAAAAACATATATACATATAAATAAAACAAAACAAAACAAAAAAAGAAAAGAACAGGGAAAGGGGGGTTCGAACTCGGCCCAGAGGGGGGGTCAGGTTCTTGGGCTCGGTCGGGCTGGCCAGGGGGTCAGCCCGAGCTGTGTGTTAGAGTTTGGGTTAGGGTTAGTGTTATTTAGGTTTTAGGTTAACGGGTTTAAACCCGATAGCCAACTTCGTGTCCTGACTGTTTTGGACACGAAGAAATGGCCGAGTCCCCGTGTCTAGGTTATGCACGACACGCACGGGTCGAGTTCTACATGTCCAGACTCACCACTAGGTTGCTCGTGTCCAGGCGAACGCTACGCGTGAGTTCGAGACACGCACGACACGAACTCAGGTATATTACTTTCGTGTCCGACGTCGGGGGAGGAGTCGAAGGCACTGGACGGCGGAGGAAACGTCATCGGCGTGGCGCTTGGGCGGCGCTGGACTCAACTCGTCGGGGCGAACACGTCGGTGGGGGTTATTGGTGGTGATGGTTGCTGTGGAGGTGGCGGAGGGGTGTGACCGGAGTTAGGGTTCAGGCGAAGGGGAAATGGGGGAGACGATGGTCGTAGTGGTCGGGTTTTAGCCTAGGGTTAGGGTTTGGACTAGGGAGGTTATTTATAGGGGAAAAAGGAGGTCGGTTGTCGTCGTGGTTGGCCGGAAATGGCGGGTGGAGTCGGTGGTCGTCGGGGGGGGCAGCTGGCCGGTCGTCGGGAGTGGGTGACGGCTGTTTTGCTGTCGGGTCCCTATACTTTTAGGAATTACAAATAGGTCCCTCCCCTATGCTAATGCAAAAGTAAATTTGCAAAACACAGTTAAAACAATTAATCAAATTGCAAAACGATATAATAACAATCAAACAAATTGCATAATGATATTAAAACAGTTTTAAATATTACAAAGTGATATTGTAACAATTTAGTTTATTACAAAATGATATATATTGATTTAAAAACTATTTAAAAATTCTAGAAAATTCCTAAAAATTATAATAAATTATTTTAAAGCTAAATATGTCATTAGCAACTAATTAACACTAATTAAATTAAATTTGAAAAACAGGGGATGACAAGTCTTTCCTCCTTGAAAAATTTTGTCCTCGAAATTCACAAAGATTGAAGACCCTACAATTTTCTAACATAACAAGCAATGCAACAAATGACTAAGGCTACGATCGAAACTAACCTCTAAGGTATCAAGCGGGAATGGGTGGTTCCCTCGCAGCGGTTAGGTCGAACAAGTAAGGACATCTCTCCCTCGTGTCCGACTCCCTCTCCCAAGTAGATTCACCCGGAGAGTGACGGCTCCAAGCTACTCGTACTAAGGGTATGACTTTGTTCCTCAGCCTCTTCTTTCTCCTGTCTAATATCTCTACGGCTGCTCAGAAACTGCAAGGCTCGGTCCGATCTCCAACTCTGAATGATCTAGCACATGGCTGGGGTCCGGAACATATCTCCTCAGCTGAGATACATGAAAGACATCGTGAACTCCTGCTAGGTTGGGTGGAAGTGCAACCCTGTAAGCTACCTCTCCGATTCTGCCAAGTATCTCGAACGGCCCCGATGTATCTGGGGCTCAACTTGCCTCCTCCTCCGAACCGGATTGTCCCTCTAGTAGGTGATATCTTCACTAGCACCATATCTCCGTCAGTGAACTCCATCGGTCTGCGACTAGCATCGACCCAGTGTTTCTGCCTGTCCTGAGCTACTCTGAGCCTGTCTCTGATCATCCCGACCTTCTCTGCTGCATCCGTGATCATCTCTGGCCCAAGCATAACTCTGTCCCCAACATCATCCTAAAAGAGCGGTGTACGGCATCGTCGTCCATATAGTACCTCGAAAGGGGACATACCGATGCTGGCTTGGTAGCTGTTGTTGTATGAAAACTCTACTAAGTGCAGATGGCTCTCCCATGATCCGTCAAAGTCCAGCACACAAGTCCTCAGCATGTCCTCCAGCGTCTGTATCGTCCTCTCGGACTACCCATCTGTCTGTGGGTGGTATGCCATACTGAATTTGAGCGACTGCCTAAATCCTCTTGCAAGCTCCTCCAGTAGTGGGACGTGAATCTGCTGTCTCGGTCGGACACGCTGCTCATTGGTACTCGTGCAAGCAAACTATCTGCTGCATGTATAGCTCTGCCAACTTCGGTGGAAAGCCCCACCTTGAAAGGTATGAAGTGCGCACCCTTCGTCAGCCTGTCCATGATGACCGAAACGACAACCTTTCCCTCCTTGGGAACGAGGAATCCCTGAGACGAAGTCTATCGTGATGTATTTCCACTTCCAATCGGGAATGGATAATGGCTGCAATAGACCAGCTGGCCTCTGGCGCTCCGCCTTGACCTGCTGGCAAACTAGGCATCTCGAAATGAAACGTGTACATCTCTCTTCATCCCGTACCACCAAAGATGTTTTCGCAAGTCACGGTACATCTTGTTAGCACCAGGGTAAATAGAATATCTCGATCGGTGCGCCTCCTGCAAGACTGTCTCTATCAGCTCTCCCTTCGGTACGCACAATCGGCTGCCATGCTCAAGGATCCATCCTCTTGCTACGGTGAAGTCATCCAGCAATCCAGCTAAAGCCTGGGCTCGAAGTCTGTGAAGGCTCTCATCTGTAGACTGTGCCTCCCTGATATGCTCTATCAAACCTGACTGAATGTCAAGTGCCATCATCTGTATTATAATCATGTTCGAACTATATCGATACCGAGCTTCTTCAGATCTTCCCGTAAATGCCGATCATCATCAGATACCATGCCATCGGATGCTGCTCAGCACATCCACCACCACATTGCCTTCCCGGGATGATAACTGTAAATCGATGTCGAAGTCCTTCATCAACTCCAACCTGCCTCATGTTCAGCTCATTCTGCGTGAACACATACTTCAAGCTCTTGTGGTCAGTAAAGATTTCCATACGCTCTCGTATAAGTAATGTTTGCATAACTTGAGTGCAAAGATCACCGCAGCTAACTCTAGGTCATGGGTAGGATAGTTCCGTCATGAGTCCGTAATGCCTAGATGCATAATTAATCACTTTTCCATGCTGCTGTAGGACACATCCTAGCCCCTTTCCCGAAGCATCATTGTATATGGTAAAACCTCTAAATCCTGAAGGTAATGTCATAACTGGAGCGGTTGTCAGCCTCTCTTCAGCTCCTCAAATGCTGCTGGCAATCCTCTGACCAGATGTACTCTGCGTCCTTCCGCGTGAGCTTTGTCATGGGTTCAGCTATCCTAGCAAAGTCCTGGACGAACTTTCTATAATAGCCGACTAAACCCAGAAAGCTCCTGATCTCTGAAAACCGACGTCGGAGCCTTCCATGTCTCAACGGCAGCAATCTTCCTGGGATCCACCGAGATCCCCTCTCCAGTAACTATATGACCGAGAAACTCCACTCGGTGCAAAAAGAACTCGCACTTCGACAATTTGGCAAACAACTCTCCTGCCTCAGAATCCCCAAAACTGTCCGCAGTGCTCTGCGTGCTCCCTCCGGCGTCTTCGAGTATATCAGGATGTCGTCGATGAACAGTACGACGAACTTATCCAGATACTGGTGAAATGTCTTATTCATCAAATTCATAAAGATAGCTGGCGCATTTGTGAGACCAAATGGCATCACCAGAAACTCGTACTGTCCGTACTTCGTATTGAACGCGTCTTCTGGATGTTGCAGCCCTGACTTTCATCTGGTGGTAACCGGATCTCAAGTCATGGAAATACTTTCGCCCCACTCAACTGGTCGAACAAATCATCTATCCTGGGCAGAGGATTTTGTTCTTAAGGTCATGGCATTCAACGCCCGGTAGTCAATACACAACCGAAATGTACCATCCTTCTTAGGTACAAAGAGCAACTGGCGCACCCCATGGAGAAGCACTAGATCGAATGAAATCTTTTTTAACAGGTCATCATCTGCTCATTCATCTCTATGGCTCTTTGGGGTTCACTCTATAACAAGCCCGGGATAATGGTAATGAACCCGGTACTAAATCTATAGCGAACTCCACATCTCTGTCAGGCGGAAGTCCTGGAAGATCCTCTGGAAATATATCCATAAACTCCCTAATGATAGGGGTGTGGCGGTGCTAACTCCCCAACTATCGCACAACAGTTCGTCTCCAGGCTGATCTTGGCCCTGTCCTCCTGACACTGAATGGTGCCGTGCCTGGGGGACTGAATAGATAATACTACCCTCATGACAGTCTATAGCTGAATGGGCATAGCTAAGTCAGTCCATCCCCAATATGATATCATACCCGGGGAGTGGCATCACAAAGAATCGTCTCCTAAACTCTCTTACGGCTATAGTAATAGAGCATCTATAGATGCTCTAATGGGCATTGGTCCTTTCCCATCATTACTCTACTCATATCCTCGGTAGGTATAGCTACTAAGTGGTATTTATGCATAAACTAATGACAGGAAGCTATGAGATGCACGAGAATCAAACAAGCATAGAGCTAGAAAAGTATGCAAATAAACATGACCTGTGATGACGTCAGCCAAATAATCTGGCTCCGAAAACCTGCTCGGCTGGTCAAGAGCTAGACTATAAGCCTTCCCTGGGATCCCTTATGCTGCTGCAGATGTTGCCCAAACCTCTGCTATGAGTCGGAAGCGGCCTCTAGATACCTTGGCTGTTGGACAGTCCCGAAGTTGAGAGGTGGCAGACCGCAAGCTAAGCACTTCTTCAACCTCTTTCTGTAGATGGAGTAATCATGCCCTAGTCTCTACAGAAAGAACACATAGTCCCTGTGTCTGCGCCGGGGGGGTCCCGGGAATCTAACTGGCGGGGTCGGGGGTGCTGTAAGTGTGGGAGGACGGGTATGTCTGCTGGTGTGGCGTCGGTGCTCTCGGCTGGAAAGCCTGACACTTGGACAGTCCCTCGAGGTGTACAGAGAATCCGGCCTCTTACAAGACAAAAGACGCTCTCTATGCTCCGGGCCAACTCTAGGCTCTGGTAGTAGTCAGTCGTACGTTCG
>JANAVB010039218.1:2109995-2375110 GCA_029216955.1 Iris pallida | reverse complement strand
GTCGTCGGGGGAGAGTCGAAGGCACTGGACGTGGAGGAAACGCGTCGGCGTGGCGCTTGTACCGCGCTGCCAACTCGTCGGGGCGAACACATCGGTGGGGGTTATTAGTGGTGATGGTTGTTGTGGAGGTGCGGAGGGGTGTGGCCGGAGTTAGGGTTCAGGCGAAGGGAAAATGGGGAGACGGTAGGTCGTGGTGGTCGAGTTTTAGCCTAGGGTTAGGGTTTGGACTAGGGGGTTATTTATAGGAAAAAGGAGGTCGGTTGTCGTCGTGGCTGCCGAAAATGGCGGGTGGAGTCAGTGTCGTCGGGGGGCAGCTGGCCGGTCGTCGGGAGTGGGTGACGGCTGTTTTGCTGTAGGGTCCCTAAACTTTTAGGAATTACAGATAGGTCCCTCCCCTATGCTAATGCAAAAGTAATTTGCAAAACACAGTTAAAAAATTTATCAAATTACAAAACGATATAATAACAATCTAACAATTGCATAATGATATGAAAACAATTTTAAATATTACAAAGTGATATTATAACAATTTAGTTTATTACAAAATGATATATATATTTAAAAACTATTTAAAAATTCTAGAAAAATTCTAAAAATCATAATAAATTATTTTAAAGCTAAATAGGTCATTAGCAACTAATTAACACTAATTAAATTAAATTTGAAAAACAAGGGCTGACAGCTGTAAACAGGAACTAACTCCTCCCACGTTGAGATTGACTGGAGATATCGTTTGGACAGAGTAGAGGATTTGTCGACTATAAAGGAAGATCCGAGTTCGGGCCTTCACTTAGAAGGATTTGGACATAGCCATAATTGGACGAAGTAGAGTATCTTTGGGACTTACCTTATTGAAAGGACAATCTCATAAGACACAATCTTGATGTCATGCATATTGAGAAAATATATTCGACAACATCTTCAATACGTGATGGATATCAAGGGAAAAATGAAAGACAATCCCAAAGCAAGAAAGGACTTGGAAATTATTTGCAGGCGTCCAGAGTTGCATCTAACATTAAGATCCAATGGTAACTGGGTCAAGCCCCAGCACCATTTATACTGAGTAGGGATGATAAATTGATAATATGCAACTAGATTACAAGTTGAGATTCTCTGACGATTACGTGTCGAATCTGGCAAGATGTGTCGATCTCAACGAACGCAAGCTGATAGGGATAAAGAGTCATGATTGCCACGTGTTCATGAGCATTTACTTCCTATCGCTCTGAGAGAGATACTGCCTTCTCAAGTATGGGGTCCACTGGCCGAGTTATCTATATTCTTGAGAGATTTGTGTTCAAGTAAGTTGACGGTGCAACATATATTTGAACTTGAGGAGAAGATTGTATGACATTATGCAAGTTAGAAAAGGTGTTTCCTTCCAGCTTTTTTGATAGTAAGAATATTTTCGATTCATCTTGCATACGAAGCTTATATCGTGCTCCCGTCCATTATTGATGGATGTATCCATTTGAGAGGTATAATATTTAATTATCGGGTACTAATAATTATTTTATTCAAATAGATCTAATATTGAATATATTATTTGTAGATATCTACATCACCTGAAGAAGAAGGTGGGCAATAAGGCCCATGTAGAATCTTCGATATATGAAGCATATATATTGAGGAGGTCTCAAACTTCTGCTCAATCTACTTCGATACTCATATCAGAACAAACTGGAATAGAGCACCAAGAAATGATGAAGGTGAGATGGATGAACTGGATCATGGAATCCGTACTATCTTCAATGATGGTGGCAAGCCTACAAGTGCTTCTAAGTTAGGTGGTTGGAGGACGAGTTTGAAGTCGCTCATCGGTATATCTGCCTAAATATGGTATAGAGAAGATGGAAGATATAAAGAAGTAGAGACATAATTTTGCTATGTTATACTCCAATTTTTCGATATACTGTAAAAATTTCTCTAACTTCTCTCTTTTTATCATAGTATTTTTAGAGCTGAGATAAAATGGAGAGACCTACATTGATGATGATGATCTTGCTAGAGAGGTTGACAGAAAATTTTTGTCGTGGTTCCATAACTATGTAAGGATTAGTATCATTTAACTATTCCAAATTTAATTAACCGACGAAAGGGCTTTGTGCTAATGACGTTATGATACGTGATGTTTTAGATTTTTCGTCCTGGCACACAAATGATCGATGAAAGATTTCGAGCACTAGCTATCGGACCAAGCAAGAGGCAAAATATTGGGATGGATATACCATCAATGGCTTCAAATTTAGAACCACTGATAAGCCTATCAATCACTCATTTGTCGATGAGGAGGCTAATTACCAAAGAATTCCAGAGTTTGTATAGGGGTTCAGTCTACGACGCTGATCCAGAATTTGACTATTATGGCGTTCTAAGAGATATTGTAGAGCTGGTTTACTCTTTTGATACCCAAATTGTGCTCTTCAAATGTGATTGGTTCGACACAACACCCAAGCAAGGATGGAGAATTGACAAACAGTTTGGATTTTGATATAAAATATGAAAAAAGATGTAGGTTTCGAACCTTTTGTATTGGCTAGTCAAACGGTCCAAGTGTACTACACAAATTATCCTAGTCGACGACGTACTACTCATGATGGTGGGCTGTATGCAAAACTAAAGCAAGAAATACATATAATATTGGAGATCAAGCATACCAGGAGGATGAGGTAGTCATGCCTCAACCACCATATATGAGTTTAGCCGACATTGATGACATGGAGGTTGACGTTACTGTAGAGGATGATATAGTTGACGAAAAGCTTGACATAGAGGACTTACCTCATGTAGAGGAGGAGTCTGAAAAGGACGTATCGGATGAGGAGGAAGAATTTGAAGATGAAGGTGAACGTGGAAGTGATAGTAAAAATGATAAAGATGAAGATGAAGAAGATTCAGATTACGAAGAAGATGAAGAAGATTAGTACGTATTACCTATTAGATTTGCATTGATTATTTATCAACACACTTTTAGTTAATTTATTAGATTTGCATTGATTATTTGTATCATCACGTCATTTTTATTTCTTTCAGATTTACATATGGCGGAACGAGGCCGTATATGTCGACTTCGTGGATCTGCATCGACCCGTCCTCCTACTCCTGCTTCTCTTAGTACTTCGGCTGCAGATCGCAGAGGAGTTAGCGATGACGATTTGGTTGATGAGGAGGGATGGCTTATCTCCACCGTTCATTGATTCTTCGGTCGGCGGAGCTAGTCCTGATATTTCTTCAGCATCTACACCTACCTGTGCTCCCCCCCCCCCGTCTTCTACGCCGGAGACTACACCTGTCGCTCCTACTGCGACAAACCTATATCCTGGTCTTTTGGTCAACCGTGGAGTGTACATATGTCGACCAGGATTTGCAGACCATCCTTCTCTGCCAGAGCGGCCAACCAACATCACTCGTACCGAGCTGTGGGCCGATGGAACGACGTAAGTATATTAGTATTAGTAGACACATTTATTCATACTCTATTTATTATCTAATCGTACATTGTTTTGTTTATTCTAGGTTCTTTCCGGTCCAGGCTGGTAGAGATTTGGGGATTTGATGCATCGCCAATTCCATGGTCCCTATCTGAACTTCGGGGACATCCCAGTTTATAGACGATTCTTTTGGCTCAAGATGCTTGAGGTATGTCTAAATAATATCGTCTTTGTTTACAACATTTCTTAAATATTTTCTCATTTGTTTTTATTTGTCCTTATTTACAGAAGTTATATTGGTAGCCAGCGTATAGAAATCAAGCGATCCGGAAGTGCTACAAGTCTGTCGCCATCAAGAGGTTGAGGGATATACTCAACGACCAGAAGGCGTTGGCTCTACTAAATAGTGCTCTTTGCAAGGAGTGGTTGAAGGAGGAATTCTGGGAGGAGATAAAGAAGAAGATGGACACTCCAGCCTATAAGGCCAAGTGTGAGAAGGCAAAGGCTGCCCATGCTAAGGGTGGTCACCACACGGGTGGATCCATCCCAATTACAGAGCATTATCGACAGCTGTGAGTATTCTTATTGTTATTTCTTCAATTGTTTAAATTTATTGTTTAGTTATAAATTGATGTTAATTGTTACTGTAGCACCCAGATTTCCAAATGAGAGTAATTTCGAAATTTCGTGTTTATAATTATTTTAATAATAATATTTAATTTATGATATGATTTTTGGTGATTTTAAATCATTTTAAAATTATTTAAATTAATGACTTGTGGTTTTGACGTTTTGCTAGTGAACCCCTAGAGACTGTTTGACCTAGAGCCTAACCATGTGATTATGATATTTTAATATCATTTCTGGCCTAAGAATATTTTTGCATTTGACCTCTTTGAATTATTTTAATATTATTTTATTATTTATGATATTGTTTTGGGATTATTTGAGTCGGGTTCGAATTTCATCTCAATCCGACTTGTAACGGGGACCCGGGTAACTTAGACTCTAGTTGGACCCATGCATTAGTTAGCCATGGCCCATATTTCAATTAGTCATGTTAGAAAGATTAGTCATATTCCTAATTATTAGGTTAACCATTTAGAGTTTTTTTTATTGACCTTTTTACCCTCAAACCCTAACCAAAATTGTTTTAAACACTTGTAACTAAGGGAGGGGCAAACTTGTAATATTCAATGAGGGGGGATATAACCATTGTGGCCGGCCCTAATAGGACTCTCATCTCATTTCCTTTCTTTGAGAAGTCTTCTTCCCCAAGTGCTCTCAAGCTCTCCCAAGGAATAAACCTTTCTCCTTGGATTTTCTCTCCTTTAAGTAATATTTCCTTCTCTTTTATTTCTCCATTTTGCATTTAGGAAATTTTTAACCATAGGAATGACCCCCATTGTTGTGTCCCTATTTTGTGTCCTCTTGTGTCCATTATGTGTCCTTTAGGGATTTCTATTGTATTATTGTTGTGTCTTGTGTTCATGGGGAAAACTCCCAAACTTGGACACACTTTATATTTAAAATATTGATTAAATGAATTAATTTATATTAAATATCATATTTGAATATGTAGAGATGTGTTCTTGAGTACTTTACATTTTATTCATGTATCTCTTATAGATGTGTTCATGTTACATATATAGATTTGTGTATGTATATATATATATATATATATATATATATATATATATATATATATATATATATTGTAATGAGAGTGTATCTATATTTATATATGTAATAAATGGTTCATGATTATTATATAATCAAGTTTGCGAGTGTGGTTCCTCATATTATTATTGTCATTATTGTTGTGGATAATTAGGATATATATTATGTATTCTTTGGCTCAAACTATCTAAATCCGTCATGATTTTTATCCACGTTTTTAATTTCAGCCATAACTTAGAAATGTCATAACTTCTAGCTCAAAGCTCGGTTTAATCTTCCATTTTTTTAAAAGAAGCGTATTGAAGTTAGATTTTCTAAAAACATGTATTAATAGGCCTAATTCTTTCTGTAACTTTCTGGAGAATTATTTGAGTGTCAGCTGTATGAAAGACAAACACGTCCTCGGTGTTTTCGCGATTCCGGGAGTTTTCGGAAACGAAAATGCGATCCGTTTGAAGTTTCGGGAAGCTAACACATAGATCTATAACATACTTTAATCCTAGATTTTAATTCATACTGAGATGGTACAGTATTGATTATTAGTAGGAGTTACTATTCGACATATGCATTTTGTGCACCCTTGTGTATAATATAATGTTCTATTTGATTTTAAACCCATGTTAATGTATATACATTATGTAATTAAATAGAGAATGCAAGCATGAGCAAATGGTTAAATAAATGATGTATGAGGTGTAAGTATCCTATCTAATATAAGAATGTATAAGTATGGCTTGTAATGAATATGTAGGTTCTATAGTATGTAATGTATGGTACATATAGTAGTGCAAGAGAATAAATGAATGATGAATGAATGCAAGCATGAATGTAATGTAATAATAGATGTAATGTATGCAATATACAAGTTAATGAGATGTAATGTTCTATGTTAACACAAATCCTATATTACCTCATGTACCCCTTACACTATGTTGACACTATCATACTTGACACTTTGTTCAGTTACACTTTGATACTCTTTGATATGTATACACTATGTATGCCCATTTAACCCTCACTTGCCCCTTTGCCATGTTCACATACACACACATAGCCTCTTAAAGAAGTATTTATGAATATAGTTAACTTAGCTATGTATGTATATTATATATATGTTAGCATATTGTGTTGTAATATATAAGTTTATATAACCATTTGAAATTCCATGATTATAGACCTAATGTTGAATACCAATATATGCATGTATATATATGTGTAGACATATATAGCTTAAAGTAATAGATTACCTAGTGTATATCCAATGTGAATTCTTGCATATTGAGTATTGAATAATTGCATGCTATATAGAGTTGGGTGTATGTTGGCTTGTATAGCCTTGTATTGATGTGTGCTTGCTAGGATAGTCTTGGTTAGGCCGAGTAAGACTTGCTGGGTTAGGACATGACCTAGTTTGACCTAGTTTGACTAGTACAGTTGACCAGAGTTGACCAAGGGTTGACTTTGGCCTAGTTTGACCTAGATTCATGTAGAATACATTGTAGTGCTTTATATTACCCTTTTGGACATGTTGTGACTTGTGCTGTTCTAATTAGGAGCCAGACACCTCTCCTCCGACAGTATCTTTACCTTGGACATTCAGATATCAGGCGAGTACATTCTCTGATCATTTCATATCCTGTTTAGAATTATTTTCTTGCTTTAAATTACTTTACTTGATACTGTCACGTTGGTCACACGGATTGGTACTATATGGATCTTTTTATGAGATGTTATCCCCCTCGGGAGCATCGGATACTGCATGTTTTGTGCGTTTCACGAATCATCACGTATCTCTATGCTTCTTCTGATTTACGAATCGCTTGTGACACATGTACTCTCATGTTCACAGAGCCATCATGAATCACCTTCACGTATCACTCATTTTATGAGCCATATGAAGTTTCACGAATCTTAACATAACTTGAACAGATCCTTGTGTATTGATTGGGGATGGGGAAGTAGAAATAGACATGTGAATATTATCCAAGTAGCTGTAGTCATGAATCACTCTCTTAGCTGTAGTCATGAATCTCCTATGCCATTCATATGTTTATATTTTACTCTGACTCACTAGTCACTGTTAGTTCTCTATGTATAGTAGATATTTCTATTACAGTTCTCTTTCTCTGTTTACATACTGTATTTCCTTCAGATCCTGTATCTTACTTTACTGCATGATTATATTTTCTAACCTGCTATGATCTATTGAGATGTACTGTGCTCGCTCCAGTCCTGACTGGACCCATTGATAAATTGTACAGATAGCCTGGAGATTGCCTGCTAGCCTAGAGGAGACAGTAGAGGTTGTATAGATAGTTAGGGTTTATTCATAGTTTATTTTCAGTTGTCTTGAGATGTATTTATAGATTACTGTATTTGAGTTTGAGATGTATTCTGAGTTTATGTATCTTAGACACTTAGACTCTTCTGATCTTCTATTTTTCATTTGAGTTTTATATCTTATCGTGCTTCCTCTTCCTTAGTTGTGATTGAGTTTACATTCTGCTATGTCACCCCCATTCGGGGAGTATAAACTGTTTAGCCTTATACTGTTAGATGCATGAGACCTAGGACAGCGTTCTACCGCCGACACTGCGGCATAGGCTGGGCGTTGTTACGTTCTCGTACCCTCACAGTGGGTGTGGGTCGTGACACGTTTTTAGTGGTGGCCCATGCAGATCGAGATTCGCATTAGCGCGATTTCGTAGTAGCGCAACGACTTAGTTGTACTACTACGAGCCTGCTATAGGATATATAAATTAAGATGTTAGGATGAGAGGATACTCAGTCACTGTTAGGATTCCTTGAGAGATTCCTGGGATGACCCTTGAGAATCTTATTTTGAATTCCAATTTAAACTCATTTTCCTTGTTTTGATTCACCTTTTTTCTTGATTTGAATTTGATTTGTGGATTCATTGTAGAACCTTGAATCCTGGTATTAGTTGATGATTTTGATAAAATTTTGTAGTTGTTGATTTAATTTTGTATTTAGATTAATATTTTCAAATCCAAGGTACTCAACCACACTTAGGATTCTTTGAGAGATTTCTGGGACGACCCCTGAGAAACTCATTTTGAACTTCAATTGGAATTCCTTTTCCTCTTGTTTGGATTCACCCTCATTCCTTGCTATTGAATTTAAGCTTGATGGGTTCCTCTCGTTTGAATCGATGAGAAGGAACATATCTTCATTATTCTTTCTCGCCATTATTCCCTTGCATTCTTATTTACCACTTATCTTAAACTCTGTCTCATTACATTAATTACCCATATCTTGTCGTCCCTACCAGATGTACTTCGAAACCCTTGAATCTTCGTATCTTTTGTATGGGGAAGGCTAAGGAAGTGACGTAAATTATGTAGCTCAGATAAGACGTAACTGGTTATTTTATGATGATCTAAAGGAAATCAAATGTGGAGTGTTCCATAAGGAAACTTGAGATAGAAATGTGGTAAAGGTCTCGAATAGAATAAAGAGATGTATACTGCCAATCTGGAAACAATTACATTTAGAGAAATTTTGGGGTTATGAGATAGTTTATAGGTGTATTCAAAACTAATGAGGATATCAGAGGTCAACCTAGTTTTGAGAACTTAGAAAATCTTGGTTATTGATTCTGGAGAAAACTTTTACTCTGAGGCTATGTAGAAGGTTAGTAATGGAAAAGAGAAGTTAATTGTGTTTAATAAGGATATTAAACAAGATGTTGCGAGAAAATGACTAGGGATAGAGAGAACACAAAGTTATGGAAGTTTAGAGATTGTTGTGAAATATTTTTAGGAGAATAATATTCAAGAGTGTATATCGAAGAAAATACGGAAGTTGATTTTATGATGGAAGATAAGTTTTGTAAGGCCTAGAGATTTAAATTAAATAATATGAGGAGAACAATTTGAACAAGTTCAAGGAATTCGTAAACGGGATTTAGAGGTTTTGGGTCAAATTTAAATCAAGGTGAAAGAACTTGGAAATTTAAATAAATGGTTAATGTTGATTCCTAAATGTAAGGGCTGTGCTTCAAGAGTGATGTTTAGAAATTGGGAATTGCCTACGGTAGTCATGGTAAGGGTTTAAGTAAAGGTTAAATTTTTATATGGAGACTGGTGAGGTAAAGATATGATTGGCAAGTTATGACCAGATGAACTTAAGAGTATCAGAAGCAGATGACTAACTCGATCTTCATTATTTTTGTGCATTAATTACCACCTCTTAAACTCCCACTTTCTAATTGAGATCCTTGACGTTCCTTATCGTGACTTTGATATTCGGAATGTAATACTAGCTGTTACCCTCCAACAAATCTTATATGTAAGACCTATACGAGCTCACCTTCGTGTAGGTATATCATGTCCCACTAAAACCCCTCTTTTTGTACTCTATTTTCTTGATATGATTTTCTGGTCAACTGGCTAAACTATAACCTCTACCATTATACTAAATTTCTTCTTATTTCAATTAGAAATCCAGCCTTGACTCAATTCTTTCGACCCGACATATGATGGTATTCTGCTTGTTTCCTTAGATGCTTAACCTTGTACCTTATCTGATTACTTGACCCGTTGGTTAAGAAACTTGGACTATGTAATTCATTTCATCATTACCACCCTTATATCTTGGGCTGCTAAATTAGCCTTAGTTTTGCAAGCTTATCTATTTTTGAGCTTGGTCATGACATATTTTATTGGGTGGCCACCCACTAACATATTGTCTAATCAGAACCGGTACATGATGGTCTGATCAACCTATTGCACTTTGGTTTGCTTTTTTTTCATGTATCAATCTACGAGAATGGAGACATAGTTAAACTTGACCCTGGAGTCTCATTCGCGACAGCCTTGACAATTCTCCTTAAAATCTTTTCATCGCCTATGAACCTCGTATTCGTACTCAGTCGAATTAAATTTAATCATGACCTGAACCTCCATCATTGGATGCTCGTGCTCATACTTTGATTTCATTGATTTCCCTTCTTGCCCAAATCTCGTTTTATCCCGAAATTGATCAACTTAGATCGTGTCAAGACAAAAATCTATTTGTGATTTGTTGTGCCTAAATTTTTAATTTTTGCCATTTTATGGAATAGTAACCTTTTAATAATTTCTTAGTTGCTTGTTAATGACCAATTTTTATATAGGATGGTAGACAGCCCTACAACCTTGATGATTGTTGTTCCCTTACCTTCCCAATTAGGACACCCTAGATTGTTTGTGTGTTGATACCATAGTATTGTTTTGACCTAGAATGAATAATGCACCAAGGTGAGACTTCCAACTGCTACGGTATGCCCTGACCTTGTATACTATTCTTTCAAATTGCATGATTTAGATAAAAAATTTAGACCTTGATTGTTGGAAAATAGGGACGTCACCCCATTAGTATCAGTTGTAGATATATATGGGTTAGTCCTTGATGTGGGGATGTGTGTCTATAAACATGTAGCTTAGAAGATTTAGGAAAGATTATAGTATCAGCCTTGATAGGATGTACTAGTCTTTTGGTGAGTATAAATGTGTTATGAGAGATAGGGGCCTATATGTCTTAGTAATGCATCGTTCCTATGGTAATAGAATGTATTAATAGATGGTTAATAGGAAGATAATAGTTTGAGCATACCTATAGCCTATGATCAGTTCCTTTTCATCCTTAGTTAAGACCACTTTAAAATAGGTCCAGTCCCTTGGATATAGGTTCCAGTCCATATTTTATTGAAGTTCCATTACCGCCGTACAGCAGAGCAGTATTGGAGGTATTCCTAGATTGACACTATTTAGATGTCCGTTTATTATTCCAGTGTTAGGAAGTGTTACCTTAGATATTGGGTAGGTTAGAGGCTCTAGAAGGAGTACTATCGATCTTAAATTTCGAGGACAAAATTTTTCTAAGGTGGGTAGAGTTGTAGCACCCAGTTTTCCAAATAAGGGTAATTTCAAAATTTTGTGTTTATAATTATTTTAATAATGATATTAATTCATGATATGATTTTTGGTGATTTTAAATCATTTTAAAATTATTTAAATCAATGACTTGTGGTTTTGACGTTTTGCTAGTGAAACCCTAGAGACGGTTTGACCTAGAGCCTAACCATGTGATTATGATATTTTAATATCATTTCTGGCCTAAGGATATTTTTGCATTTGACCTCTTTGAATTATTTTAATATTATTTTATTATTTATGATATTGTTTTGGGATTATTTGAGTCGGGTTCGAATTTCACCTCAATCCGACTTGTAACGGGGACCCGGGATAACTTAGACTCTAGTTGGACCCATGCATTAGTTAGCCATGGCCCATATTTTAATTAGTCATGTTAGAAAGATTAGTTATATTCCTAATTATTAGGTTAACCATTTAGAGTTTTTTTTATTGACCTTTTACCCCCAAATCCTAACCAAAATTGTTTTAAACACTTGTAACTAAGGGAGGGGCAAACTTGTAATATTCAATGAGGGGGGGATATAACCATTATGGCCGGCCCTAATAGGAATCCCATCTCATTTCCTTTCTTTGAGAAGTCTTCTTCCCCAAGTGCTCTCAAGCTCTCCCAAGGAAGAAACCTTTCTCCTTGGATTTTCTCTCCTTTAGGTAATATTTCCTTCTCTTTTATTTCTCCATTTTGTATTTAGAAAAGTTTTAACCATAGGAATGACCCCCATTGTTGTGTCCCTATTTTGTGTCCTCTTGTGTCCATTATGTGTCCTTTAGGGATTTCTATTGTATTATTGTTGTGTCTTGTGTTCATGGGGAAAACCCCCAAACTTGGACACACTTTATATTTAAAATATTGATTAAATGAATTAATTCATATTAAATCTCATATTTGAATATGTAGAGATGTGTTCTTGAGTACTTTACATTTCATTCATGTATCTCTTATAGATGTGTTCATGTTACATATATAGATTTGTGTATGTATATATATATATATATATTGTAATGAGAGTGTATCTATATTTATATATGTAATAAATGGTTCATGATGATTATATAATCAAGTTTGTGAGTGTGGTTCCTCATATTATTATTGTCATTATTGTTGTGGATAATTAGGATATATATTATGTATTCTTTTGGCTCAAACTATCTAAATCCGTCATGATTTTTATCCACGTTTTTAATTTCAACCCTAACTTAGAAATGTCATAACTTCTAGCTCAAAGCTCGGTTTAATCTCCCGTTTTTTTAAAAGAAGCGTATTGAAGTTAGCTTTCCAAAAACATATATTAATAGGCCTAATTCTTTCTGTAACTTTCTGGAGAATTATTTGAGTGTCAGCTGTATGAAAGACAAACGCGTTCTCGGTGTTTTCGCGATTCCGGGAGTTTTCGGAAACGAAAACGTGATCCGTTTGAAGTTTCGGAAAGCTAACACATAGATCTATAACATACTTTAATACTAGATTTTAATTCATGCTGAGATGGTATAGTATTGATTATTAGTAGGAGTTACTATTCGGCATATGCATTTTGTGCACCCTTGTGTGTAATATAATGTTCTATTTGATTTTAACCCATGTTAATGTATATACATTATGTAATTAAATAGAGAATGCAAGCATGAGTAAATGGTTAAATAAATGATGTATGAGGTGTAAGTATCCTTTCTAATGTAAGCATGTATAAGTATGGCTTGTAATGAATATGTAGGTTCCATAGTATGTAATGTATGGTGCATATAGTAGTGCAAGAGAATAAATGAATGATGAATGAATGCAAGCATGAATGTAATATAATAATAGATGTAATGTGTGCAATATACAAGTTAATGAGATGTAATATTCTATGTTAACACAAATCCTATATTACCTCATGTACCCCTTACACTATGTTGACACTATCACACTTGACACTTTGTTCAGTTACACTTTGACACTCTTTGATATGTATACACTATGTATGCCCATTTAAACCTCACTTGCCCCTTTGCCATGTTCACATACACAAACATAGCCTCTTAAATAAGTATTTATGAATATAGTTAACTTAGCTATGTATGTATATTATATATATGTTAGCATATTGTGTTGTAATATATAAGTTTATATAACCATTTGAAATGCCATGATTATAGACCTAATGTTGAATACCAATATATGCACGTGTATATATGTGTAGACATATATAGCTTAAAGTAATAGATTACCTAGTGTATATCCAATGTGAATTCTTGCCTATTTGAGTATTGAATAATTGCATGCTATATAGAGTTGGGTGTATGTTGGCTTGTATAGCCTTGTATTGATGTGTGCTTGCTAGGATAGTCTTGGTTAGGCCTAGTAAGACTTGCTGGGTTAGGACATGGCCTAGTTTGACCTAGTTTGACTAGTGCAGTTGACCATAGTTGACCAAGGGTTGACTTTGGCCTAGTTTGACCTAGATTCATGTAGAATATATTGTAGTGCTTTATATTACCCTTCTGGACATGTTGTGACTTGTGCTGTTCTAATTAGGAGCCAGACACCTCTCCTCGGACAGTATCTTTACCTTGGACATTCAGATATCAGGCGAGTACATTCTCTGATCATTTCATATCCTGTTTAGAATTATTTTCCTGCTTTAAATTACTTTACTTGATACTGTCACGTTGGTCACACGGATTGGTACTATATGGATCTTTTTATGAGATGTTATCCCCTTCGGGAGCATCGGATACTGCATGTTTTGTGCGTTTCACGAATCATCACGTATCTCTATGCTTTCTCTGATTCACGAATCGCTTGTGACACATGTACTCTCATGTTCACAGAGCCATCATGAATCACCTTCACGTATCACTCATTTTATGAGCCATGTGAAGTTTCATGAATCTTAACATAACTTGAACAGATCCTTGTGTATTGATTGGAGATGGAGGAGTAGAAATAGACATGTGAATATTATCCAAGTAGCTGTAGTCATGAATCACTCTCTTAGCTGTAGTCATGAATCTCCTATGTCATTCACATGTTTATATTTTACTCTGACTCACTAGTCACTGTTAGTTCTCTATGTATAGTAGATATTTCTATTACAGTTCTCTTTCTCTGTTTACATACAGTATTTCCTTCAGATCCTGTATCTTTCTTTACTGCATGATTATATTTTCTAACCTGCTATGATCTGTTGAGATGTACTGTGCTCGCTCCAGTCCTGACTAGACCCGTTGATAAATTTTACAGATAGCCTGGAGGTTGCCTGCTAGCCTAGAGGAGATAGTAGAGGTTGTATAGATAGCTAGGGTTTATTCATAGTTTATTTTCAGTTGTCTTGAGATGTATTTATAGATTACTGTATTTGAGTTTGAGATGTATTCTGAGTTTATGTATCTTAGACACTTAGACTCTTCTGATCTTCTATTTTTCATTTAAGTTTTATATCTTATCGTGCTTCCTCTTCCTTAGTTGTGATTGAGTTTACATTCTGCTATGTCACCCCCATTCGGGGAGTATAAACTGTTTAGCCTTATATTGTTAGATGCATGAGACCTAGGACAGCGTTCTACCACCGACACTGCGGCATAGGCTGGGCATTGTTACGTTCTCGTACCCTCACAGTGGGTGCGGGTCGTGACAGTTACAGTACGAGGAGGTCGCCAAGGCAGGCGGAGATCCGAATGCCATCGATTTTCCTAAAGTTTTCGAGTGTACCCATAAGCGAAAGAAGGATGGGAAGCTCGTAGATGATCGGGCGACCAAAGCCTATGTAACTTTTTTGAGTCCTATATCTAATTATATTTCTTCTTCGTCTTTACGTGCTTAACTATATTTAATTTACCGAAATAGTTAGTCCGAACTCTAGTATGAATATTAACTCTAAATCATAACCCTAAGTAGCATTATAAATCAAAGAATAGTTTAAGAGACGTATGAGAATGTAACTATAACAATACTTAATAGTAACTAAAATATCAATATTAACTCTAAATCTATTCACCTGTATAAATATAGGAGATGTGTGAGACTTTAGAGAGTCGAGTAGGTGAGGGAGGGACTGCCGAGGGAGCCGGTACTTGTCAGCCCACGTCGCCGGCTGTGAGGAACGACTTGTGGATACAAGTCGTCGGTAGAGGGAAAGGGGGCAGTGTGTTCGGTACCGGATCGTTGGCATCCCAGCCGTCTGTTTATTCCAGAGCTCCTCTATCTCTACCACCTCTACCTCCACAGACCGACGATACTGCCGACACCTACACCTTACGACAGATTACACAGATTCTGGTGTCCCTCCAGGGTCAGGTGGGGCAGATGAGTGGAGTTCTGAGCACAGCAGGTCTGATGCCTGCCCCTACTGTACCGGCTCCTGCTTCGACCACAGCACCTCCGTCAACGACTGCTCCTCCGACCACGACGCCTACTACACCGACTCCTTCTCTGACCATAGTGCCTCTTATCGTGCCGCCGACTCTTCCAGACGTTCCTACCCAGGACGTACAGCGGATCATCACTTTGGTCCTGGGGCAGTTATATTCATACAGACGGTCGGCTGTGCCTCCGCCACCTCCTCCACATCCTCCACCATCAGTTTGAGGTTTATTTATTTTTTGGTTGTATTTGACGATGAGTTTGTATGAACTTTAGCAGGTTTTGATCGATGAGTTTATGTATTACTTAACATATTTTTGTATTTGTACTATATTGCGACTGTTGGATGTGTTTGTATTATTTGACTGTTGGACGTGTTTGTATTTGTACTATATTGTGACTGTTGGATGACTTTATGTATTACTGAACATATTTGATTGTTTGACGTGTTTGATCGATATGCTTGGGTTAATTTTTTATATATTGGGGTTATATTTAATATATATCATTTGAATGTAATGTACATCTATATTCACAGGTTTGAGCATAGCAGGAATAATTTAACCTGGTAAAAATAAAAAGTTTAGCGACTAACCAGTGACGAATTAGCGACAAAAAACTGGAAATTTTCTAGGCTAGCGACGAATTTCCAACGGATTAGCGACGAAAAACTGGAATTTTTTTTACGTTAGTGACTACTCAGCGACTGAAATTTTCATCGCTGCGCTTCTGTCTCATACCAAAATCGTATCAGACAAGTCAGCGACGAAAATTTTCGTCACTAAGCTTCTAGAAAATTTAGTATTTTAGCTCACTAAAAAATGTCGGTAGTCCGTCGCTAATATTTCGTTGTTGTTACCGATGTTTAAAATTCGTTGCTAATCCGTCACTATATTTCGTCGGTAATTCCGTGGGAAATCTATCGCTATAGCGACGGATTACTGACATTTTTGTTATAGCGACGTTATGTTTATCGACGTCATGTTTTCGTCGATAATCCGTCAGTAAATAGGTTTAGCGACGGAAAATACGTTTTTAGCGACGCAATTGTCCGTCGCTAAATACCAATATTTTTGTAGTGGTATCAATCCTTCCATTTGAAAAACTATTTTCAAATAGAAAAGTACTTAGGCGTTCGTACCAAGCACGCGGTGCTTGTTTGAGACCATAAAGTACCCTTTTTTAACATGAAAACGTGATTAGATTTTTAAAAATCCTCAAAAGTAGGGGGTTACTTCACAAAAACCTTCTCCTTTATAAACCCATTTAAAAATGCACTCTTAATATCCATATGAAAAAGTTTAAAATTATGAAAATATGTGAATGCGCAAAACATGCGAATAGATTATACTCTAGCAACATGAGCATAAGTCTCGTCATAATCAATTCTTTTTTCTTAATTATCATCTTGTGCTACTAGACGTGCTTTGTTGTCTAGAATATGTCCATCCTCACTTAGTTTATTTCGGAACACCCATTTGGTACCAATTATCGATTGACCAATAGGTTTAGGAACAAGTTCCCAAACTTGGTTTCTCTCAAATTGATTAAGTTCCTCTTGCATGGCATCAATCCATAATTCATCAAAAAAAGTATCTGCTACTGATTTAGGTTCTACTTGAAAAAGGAAAGCTACATAAGCTGCTATGTCTCTAGTAGAAGAACGCGTACTTACTCCCTTGGATAGATCACCTATAATAAGTGTCTTTGAATGGTCTGGCATGAATTTTGTCTTCTTAGGTAGACTCTCCAGATAGTTCTCGTTGGTAGCAGTATCTTCAGGTGCCTTGGATTGGTTTTGTGCATCTTCATCATCACTGTCGCTAGATTTCTGACTGTTGAGCTCACCAAAGAAAATATTAATAGATTCTTCAACAATCATAGATCTTTTATTAAAAATCCTATATCCCATAGTCTTGGCACCATACCCGAGGAATATTCTTTCGTATGCCTTCGAGTCAAACTTATCCAAGTTATCCTTGGTGTTCAGGAAAAAGCATCGACATCCAAAAACTTTAAAATTAAAAATATTTGAAATATTTCTAAACATAACTCATCGGGAGTTTTCTTCAATATAGGTCTAATTAACACCTTATTCAAAACATGACAAACTGTATTTATAGCTTTTGCCTAAAAATATTTTGAATGATTATGATGGTTATGTATGACTCTAGCCATATCGCTAAGAGTCATATTCTTCCGCTCCACAACCCATTTTGTTGAAGTGTTCTAGGATAAGAAAATTCATGGTAATATCCATTATCTTCACAAACTTTTTGAAATCAGTTTTTTTAAATTCGCCGCCATAATCAATTTGGATTCAAATAATCATGAAGCCTTTTCATTTTGTACCCTTTTACAAAATACTTAAAATTTAAAAATTGGATCACTTTTATTAGATAGAAAGTAAACCTATGTAAATCGAGAGAAATCATCAACAATAACAAAAGCATAGAGCTTACCGCCAAGACTAGCGACTCTACTAGGACCAAACAAATCCATATGAATCAACTGCAAGGGTCTAGAAGTGTTTACATCATCGATGGATTTAAATGATGACCTAGTTGCTTTGTTTTTTTCACAATTTGAATATACCATCTCTCTCTTGAAGGAAATTTCTGGGAGTTCTTTTACCAGTTTCTTAGTCGATAGCCTTGAGATAGCATCCATGTTAGCATGTCCTATCCTCATGTGCCATAGCCAGTTTTTATCTTGATTGTCTACTAGGCACTTACCCGTACTGTTAGTACTTTCTAAAAAAAACATATATATTGTCTTTCCTAATCCCTTCATATATGGGATTACCAGTAGACATTTCATGTATAGAGCATTTGTCTTTCACAAAATTGATACCATAATCGTTATCTGTCAAATGACTAATGCTTAATAGGTTCTGTTTCAATTTTGTGACTAGATAAACGTCTTTTATTTGTGGGTAGGGAGATATACCAACAATACCAATTCCTATAATGTTACTTCAAAGATTATTACCGAAGAAAACATATCCTTCTCTCTTCATCGATAGTCTAGTGAATAAGGATGCATCACCTGTTATGTGCCGTGAACATCCGCTATCGAGGATCCATTTGCTTTTAGCATGAGAAGGTTGAAGGTCCACCTATAAAACGAATAGATGTAACCTTTGGTACCCATTTCTTCAAGGGTCCAGCTTGATTAGTTTTAGGAATCTAAAGTAAGCACATTTATGTCAACAAATTTTCTAGCTCTACAATACTATGATATATGTCCATGTTTACTATATCATGTGCATATGATTTTTGAAATAGTATTCTTTGTTTCAGTGTTGACATGCTTCTTTTGTGTCTTTCTTGGAAACATGTATGTAAAAGCATAGTTATGAGGAACGTGTTGCTTATGTGCTTTTTTTGGTTTAGTCCTTTGTGGTACATGTATAGTATTAGGACTAACCTTAGGATGTGTAACAAGGGTGACCGGTTTGCCTAATTTGATCTCTAACTTTTTAGGGATTGTACAAGATTCTTCGAATTTAACAGTCATATCCGTGAGTCTTTGTGCAGTGACTAGATGTCTCTTTTTCTCTATGTCATATAGTTATTGCACTTTGACATAGTCGCTTTCTTTCTGTTATATAGTGATGATAGCCTCATGATAGTCCAGTCTAATTTTGGCTATCTCCTCCGTGTTACTGATAGTATCGTCTCTTTGATATCTTTAAAATCATTAGACAGCCTTGCTACTCTGGTTGTGTATGCCTTAACCTCCTTGTGAGACTACTTATACTTGTCTAACACATTTATGTGTTTCAGGTAGTTCGCTGTAGGTATTTTCTAACTGGTCAAATGTAAAATCATTATAAAAGGGGTTTTCTGATACCTTTTCATATGCCATCAGGAAGACATTTGTAATGTTGTTGGGTCTGTCCTCTTCTTCTGATTCATTGGCCTCACTTTCGTGCCAGATGCTGGTATTTGTGTACTTTCGACTAGTTGTTGCTTTTCTGCTCGATCTTGATCGACCATATGGACTGCTTTTCTTCGTTATTGGATAATCCTTCTTCATGTGTATAGACTTCTTACATCCAAAGCAGATAGTATCTTTTTTATTGCTTTTGTGGATATCCTTCTTCTTTCGGCTTGATCGCTCAAACTTTAAGAATTTCTTGAAGTTCTTGACCAGTAGGGCCTGTTCATCACCATCGGTATCTTCTTCATCGGTATCATTACATGAGACTCTTCTGGCTTGGGCTTTGAAGGCGATGGATTTTTCTTTGGTAGTTGCCTCTTTAAAGCCTTACAAATCTAGCTCATTGGTTATGAGCTTGAATATTAGTGTCTTCAATGTCATCGTGGTGAGGTTGTTTCCTTTTATGATCGCGGTGGCCTTCGGTTTCCGATTCTTGGCTAGAGCCCACAGTACCTTCCAGATCTTCTTATAGTTACTATAATCCTTTCCAAGAGATTGTAGAGGATTAGTAATATCAAGAAAATGATTGAAAAACTGTGTAATTGATTCACCGGGTTTCATCTTGAATGTCACGTATTCTTGTGTCAATCTACTTATTTTGGAATCCTTCACTTGGGAAGTTTCTTCATAAGTTACCTCAAGAAGTCTCTAAATCGCATTAGATGTGGCACAAGTAGATACGTGATTGAACTCAGTTTTGTCAATTACACAGAATAACGCATTGATGGCTCGTGCATCTTGACTAGCCTGTGTTTTTTCATGCTCAATATATTTACCATGGGGCTTGTCTACTAGAATACCATCAATCACTGTTCTAGGCGGTTTCTTGTAACCGTCTATAACTATCGACCAAAGATCGAAGTCCAGTGTCTTAAAAAAGAAACTCATTCGTGTTTTCCAATATATGTAGTTTGTTCCATCAAATAGTGGGGGTCTATTTGTGGATTGCCCTTCATCGTTGAATATAGATTTAACGGCTGCCATATATACTCTCTAGGTGGTTATGTATATGTATAACCTACTCTGATACCAATTATAGGACCGTTGAGCACCTCTAGAGGGGGTGAATAGAGTATATGCATACAGCAGAATAAATATCATAAATTAAAAATTATAAAATATGGCTAGTAAGAGAAGATCAATAATAGTATATGAGCTACAGTAAAAGTAAAGAGTTAAGAAGATTCAAACTCAGTTACACGGTGATATATACTGGTCTTCCTCATGGAGGACTAATCTAGTATCGAGTACTCATGTTCGATGTTAATACACAATGGCACAAGTTTTAACTGAGTGCTTACAACTCTTACAACACCGTACTTGAGGACAAGTGCATGACCAACTTCAAGAACATCGTGCTTGGTGACGAGTGCATGATCGACTCCAGAAGGCGATTGAAAACTAGAATGTTTTCTAAGATAGCCTCCGATACAACTCTTCAAAATTAAACTCAAGATTAAAACGAACGGATACTGGCTTGGCTAAGAGTATTATAGGCTAAATTTGAAAGTGTAGCTCATATAAAACACTTAAGGAATAGAGAAGAGAATAAGATTGGATGATTTGGAAATGTGAAAGTTCCTCTCTATTTATAGTGTTTTTATAAACCGAGTTCGGGCAGAGTTCGGATGCATAAATCCCGTATTCGAATATTGGATACAGATATTCAGGGAATTCAAAAATAGGTTAAAACTACCCTGACCGAACTTGAGCCGAGTTCTGGTCGAGTTCTGCCAGAGTTCTAACAGAACTATTTTAGGCTAATTGTTGGGTTTTGAGATATTTTTGATTGTGAACTTTTGGATATAAATTTGTGGATAGGAAGACTATATTTTTGTGGTATGAGAATAGATAAGCCAGTACCGATCCTGATCAACCTTATATATTTTTTCAGACTCAAGTAAAATAAAAAAACGGAAGAAATATGTAAAAAGACTTGATCTTGATCCCATCATTTTTGGTTCTTGATGACGACGAGACGTTTGTAGCTTGTAGCAGTAGGTACAGACATTCTGATGTGAAACCTGTAGCTTGTATATGTATTTTACGTATCAACCAAAGTTGACATTGTTATCAAAATCAGGTATGAACATGACTTGTAGGCCAACAACGCCCTCACCGTAGTTCCCAGCTGCGGTGAGACACTCCGGTGAGCTCTTCCACTAACAATCAATCTCTATCCCGATCTCCCTTTCTCCACTCTCTCTCTCTTCCTTTGTTCTCTCTATTCTGTCGGTCTTTCTCTCACTGCTCTTTATCTCTTTCTATTATTTTGGTTTTATTTATTTTTATTTAATTTTTAAAAAATAGTAGTAATTTTTATAAGATTTGGGCTTTTAGGTTGATGGTTTTGATTATATTAATTGGTTTTGGGCCCATTCATAGGCTGGACTTTAAGCCTATATTTGGTTTAACCAAAATCTTTTAGGAGCATTAATGGGTTAAATTTTATTAATTGTTGTTAACCCTACATTGGATTGAGCTAAATTGGGCTGGGCTTTAAAGCCCAATAGAAATTCAAGAATGAAATTATTTTACCCTTTTATTTTTAATGGGATTTGACCCTTCATATTTCATAATAATTTTGGATGGGTTGGACTCACTCATTGGGCTCCAAAATTGTAATACCCAGTTTTCTAAATGAGGATAATTTTAAAATTTTGTGATTTAATTTATTTATGATATTTAAATCGTAATATGATTTTGGTGATTTTTAATCATTTTTAAAACTATTTAAAAACCATAACTTATGATTTTGATGTGCAGCTAGTGAAACCCTAGAGACTGTCTGACCTAGAGCCTAACCCTGTGATTTGGAATATCTATTTATCATTTTTAGCCTAAGGGTAATTTGGTCATTTTGACTTATTAGAATTATTTGATTAATTATTGGATTGATGGTTGTTGATTTTGACTTTTACTAGTTGTGACTTTGGAGACTAACCTAGATGTTGACCCTAGTTATGGTGACTTGATTAGCATGGTGAGACCCTAGTCTAACTTAAGTCAACCCAAGTTAGTCACTTAGGATCAAGTTTAAAATAGGAGGATTAATGATTAGGTTCAATGACTTGAGACTCATGACTTGATTTCCATGACCATTCAAATTGGCCCAAAGCCCACTAGTGTAATCCTAACCCTAATTTTCATTCATTATGACCAACCACTTAGGGTTCCCTCCCTATAAATATTCTCCTCATTTAGTTCTTGCCTCTTTTGTATCATTCCAACACTTAGAGAAAAGAAAGGTATGGCCATTCTTCCCCAATCCATAGATTTCTTATTTTAAATCCTTTTTAACTCTAGTCTCTTGCATTAGAGCCTAATAATCTTCTATTTCCTGTTTATGGAGATTAATCCTAGATTTTGAGCAATTTGGGGATCCGATCTAGCAAGGAGGAACACTTCATTTTGGGGCTTTTCTTGCTATTGGCACCTATAGGTAAAACTCCTCAAATTGTGCTAATATTCTGATTTCTTTGCATCCTAGCCTAGATCTAGCTGTCCCTAGAAATTGGTTAGAAATCGTGTCCGTTTGGTGTCTGTATCGGACACGTGTCATAGTGTATATGTAAGTGTTTGATAGAATACCACTTAGGAATAGATTTTCATACTTTGTAAAACTAATTGCATGAATACGTAGATCTATGTGTGTACAATAATATTTGTGAAGACTGAGTCGAGTTTCGTATCTTTTTTGTGTCCTATTTTGTACTGGACACGCAGCACGGGGGCTCAGTCGGGTGTCCTGCTGCCCGTGTCCGAGTTCTCGTTGGACACAACACATGGTGACACCAAAATTGGTGTGTACATACACGAGATGACAGACATGTATGGTATAAAATTTTGTAGGATTTTATTTAGTGGTTTGGAAGATATTTGAGCCGCACGAATTTTGTGCTGGCATTGCACAGTCGGCCATAGGACTCTGACACTGGCTTCGTGTCTCACATAGACACGTTTTGGACACGACTCAAGGTGGTCAACCCCTAGCCCTAGAGGTAGCGAACCTAGGGGCAAACCCACATCGTGTCTCGTGTCGTGTGTCGTATCCTAGACACGAGTGCATGTGTGCATGAGACTGTGTGTTCGTATGTGCACGTGTAGTGTTCGTGTGATGTGGACACGCCGTATCCGGCACTGAGTGACACGAAATGACACTATGGATACGTGCACATGTGTGACTGTGATTACCAACCTATTAACCTAGATATAATTGTTAATTTCAAATCGAATTTGTCAATTCCCTAAATTTCTGATACATGTAAACTGTCATTCATTTTCTTCGCATTTTCAATATAGGTTTAACTGTTGTGTGATTAATTTGTGTTGTATACATATCTGGGAATTAGCCTACATGCTAGGGTTCTTATTGGCATAGGAATTCAGTTTTTAAATTGCATTTGGGCTTTTGAATTGAACTGTGACTGATACACTGATTGATGTACACTGTTCCTTACTTGAGAACACCCAACTGTCATTCAATTTTTCCTGAAAGTTCAATACATGTTTAACTGTCTTGTGTGATTTAGTTGTGATGTTTACATATCAGAAGTTAACTTACATGTTGGGTTTATGATTAGCATGGAATTAAGTCTTCGAATTTGCATTGGGCTTTTGGGATTTCATTTGAACAGTTTTCCTATTTTCTGAGAACACTGTAGACTGTCACATGTACACTAACACACACTGATTTGAATACCATCTACACACTGTCTTTCTGAGAACAAATCACTCACTCACATAATGTTCACTCATACACTCATGATTAAATATGAGATTGCCAACTAAATTGAACTGTCCCACACATTCCCCACTGAAAATTTGAGAATGTATCACTCACCTATCTACACACACACTACACTCTGTACACATTGATTCCTGTGCACACATCTATGTACTGTTAACCTGGAACCTATGTATCTACACACACATGTATATGCTCTATAGATACACACACTTGCATACTGTTGAAAACTGAGATTGACACACATTTGCACTCTCAAACACTCACTCACTCACCCATGCCACACACAGGAACCTAAGTGCACTAATACCACATGACACACACACACATAATTTTTCCTAAAAACTGAGACTGGAATCAGTGAATACACTGTTCCATGAAACCTGGACACTCACACAACACCCTACTGATTTTCTAACACTCTCTACACACACCTATAGCCACTGTCACTTACACACACACACTCATGCACCTTATGCAAAAACCTGATAAGGATGCACTATTTATGTATGCCCTGTCAAATCTGAAACCTGGGTTTAGGATTAATTCATGTGCATTAACCTCTCTATTTTCCTAAAACTGATACCACTACTTTACTGCTACACACCAAGTCACATTGACACTATAACTTAACCCCTCACATGTTAACTGAACCCCCTTCACTCCCCCTTGCTTGACACACATGAGAACTCATCTACACATACTGTTTTCCCTGTTAACCTGAGATTGTAGACTGGATGTACACACACTAAACCCCCTATAGCCTTACATGAATGCATGTCTATTATAAATTTAGCTTTCTATGCAATGTAATATAATGTACATATATATATATGCCATCTTATATATAGGCCTAAGTGTTGTATGCTAATTTATGCATATATATATATTTTTTTATATATATATATATAAATATATATATATATATATATATATATATATATATATATATATATATATATACATGAATTTCATGATTGATAGTTTAAATAGCTAAATGTGAATGTTGTCTAATATGGATAGCTTGTGTTTGGCTTGTATAGCCTTGGGATTGATGTGTGCTTGCTAGCCTAGGCTTGGTTAGGCTTAGTGAGACTTGATTGGGCTAGGAGTGGCCTAGTTGACCTAGTTTGACTAGTGTGGTTGACTAGAGTTGACCAAGTGTTAACTTTAATCTAGTTTGACCTAGACAGCATGCAGATGCATTGTACATTATCTATCATCTCCTGTATATGTCTTGACTTGTGCTGCACTAAATAGGAGTCAGATACCTCATCTCGGGCAGTATATTCTTACAGATATTCAGATACCAGACGAGTACATTCTCTGATCATTTCATAACTTGCTTAGGATTATATTCCTGCTCTAGATTACCTTATTTGATGATGTCACGATATTATCACGGATTGGTACTATATGGATCCCTACATGAGATGTTATCTCCCTCGGGAGCATTGAATACTTCATGTCATGTGTTTCATGTACATCATGTATTCATCGCTCTTATGTTATTCATGTTTCTCATGTGCTTCATGTACGTTCATGCACGCTCGTGTACTCTCATGTGCTTTCATGTTCGGTCATGTTTCTCATGTATCTCATGTATAACCTATATTTCATGTGTACCCCTTCATGGGCCTTCATGTGGAATTCATGTGCACTCAGTTCAGAGCCCTCATGTATACTTCATGTACACCCATCTATGGGCTTTCATGTGAAAATTATGTACGTAACATAACTTGTCTGGATCCTTGTGTATTGATTGGGGTATGGAAGAGTATAAATAGTCATGTGAACAATTCCAAAGTAGTATAACCATGTGAGCCTCTTTAGTATATTCATGTGCAAATTCAGCCGTTCACATGTCGACTTTGTACTCTAAATCACTAATCACCGATAGTTCTCTACTTATAGTAGATATTTCCATTACAGTTCTCTCTATTTACATCATGTACATTCTTTCAGTTTTATGTATCGTACTCTTTTGTACGTTTATATTTCCTAACCTGCTATGATCTGTGTGAGATGTATTGTGCTCGCTTCCGTCCTGACTGGACCTGTTAAAAATTTTACAGAGGATGATGAGGAACCCTGCACCCCATACTATGGAGCTTGCCTAGATGACACTCGCGACCTGGACCCCTGGGAAAGTTCAAGCAGCTGCTGGTGATGATACACATGCATAGCATAGATAGTCTAGACTGTTCTTTCTTTTCATGTTAGTTGTTGTCTTGAATATCAGAGTTGTATATTTATGGAGATGTTGAGACTGGTATTTGTTAACTTTGATTTATTTTACTTATGTTGTACCTCAGTTTGAGGATTTTCTTATCTATTCCATCGTGCTATATTCTACCTCTAGATTGTGATTGAGTTGTACCTTCTGTGTTTTGGCCTCCTTTGGAGAGTATTTCATATTGTGTTAGTTATAGTTCATGACCTAGAACATCGTTCTACTGCCGACACTGCGGTGTAGGCTTGGCGCTGTTACGTACTCGTACCCTCACAGTGGGTGCGGGTCGTGACAAAAATATTATTAAAAATTGGGCCTTGAGCCCTACATATCATTGTCAATTCTATTTAATTAGGTTGACTTGGGCCTTGGGCCCTAAATCATAAATTATTAATCATTGGGCTTGAGCCCTACATTTTGATTTTACAAATTGGGCCTTGGCCCTATACAAATAAATAATTGAGTTTAAACTCAATATAAATATTATTTGACTTATTTAATTAGGCTTACGCCCTATATAACTTAATTGGGTTTAGGCCCTAAATAATAATTTGGTCTTATATTTGGATCTTTGAGCTTATATTATAATTATTAATTAGCCCATGGCCTTAATATAATTTTGGAACTTTTAGAAATTTTAAATACTTTCTAAATGTCATTCTTTGACTAAATATTGTTATAAATAGCTATAAATATTTGGCTCCAAGATTATTTACTAATCAATTCATTTTGGCCTAGATTGATCAATTCTTGATCATGACTAATCATAAGTTTCCTACTCTTTGCGAACGCGGACTTTTATCTTGATCTTGATCTTCGTACTAATTGGCGATATTGGACTACCTTATATTTGGGCATATCTAGGAATTATTACGCAATTGATCTACAGTGGAATTAGTGGGACGTTATGGTCTTCGACGGAATTATATTATCTTTCAGACCACTTATAGATATTAGTTTTTTGATATTTTTCGTGTCGACACGTTCGTGTTGTTCACATGGACAAAAACTGACTAAGGCATGTACTCTACACTTATGTTGTTCAATTCTAGATATTTTCTACAAATGCTTTTATAGTTAGCATAACATAATTTTGTGACACAATTGTAGAAACATTGAGCACCTCTAGAGGGGATAAATAGAGTGCGTGGGTACAGCGAAAAATAATCACCAATTAAAAATTATATAAGTAGTGTCAAAGGTATAAAGTACTGGGCAGATGATATCGAACTATGAAATTTAAATGCGTATAGTAAAGAGCATCAGAAAAGCAAACTCATGACATAGCGATGTATACTGGTATCCCTCTGATAGGACTAATCCAGTCTCGAGTAGTCTTGTACGATGTTAATACACTATGGCGCAAGCTTTAACCGAGCGCTTGCAGCTCCTTACAACACGAGTTTTCGTCCGAAGGACTCAAAAGTTTAACTGAGGCAAACTTTGAAAACTAGAACGTTTTCAGAGAGCCTTCTTTACAACTCGAACCAAACTCTAAATTGAATCGGAAAGGCACTTGGCTTGGCTATGAGTTGTTAAAGCCTATATATGAAAATGAATAGCTCTGGAATGCTTTTAAATAAGGATAGAAGAGAAGAATGATTGAATGATTTGGAATGGGAAGTTCTCCTCTATTTATAGCTATTTTTAGGCAGAACTCGGCATGAGTTCGGGTCCTCAAATTTTGTATTTTGAAAAGTAGTTACAGATATTCAGGAAGAATAAAATAGTCTAAAAACAACCTGACCAAATTCGGGCAGAGATCGGGACGAACTCGGCTGGAGTTCTATCATAAATATCTGCTCATTTTGTTAGGCTTTTTGTATAGGTATTGGATATGGAATTAGGTATAGGCTTAGTATAGATTATGGGGTAGATAGGTAGGCTTATTTTGGACAGTGGAGTTCAGTAGAAAGTCAATTGCCAATCCGATCAACCTCACATTTTTCCTAGACTCAATAAAAAAAAATACATAATAAAATGTAAAACAATTCTTGATCAACATCTGATGTTTTTGTACGAAGAGGACGAGTAGTAGCACATTGAAAGTAGATGTTCTGTTAATGTACCTGTAATGTATTATTTGTGTATTGACCAAAGTTTATGTTGATTATCAAAATCAGGTGTGACTATGACTAATGGGCCAATAATCTTCCCCAATTTGATAATTGATAAACTTTGAATTTATACCAAATGATATAAAAAAATAATTATAACAGATTTTATACCTCTTTGATTTGGTACTTGGCACTTCACTTTGTAATTGTTTGACATTTGGTATAGTACTCTCCCCCCTTTGTCATTTGTACAAAATGAATGCTGCCCCGCAAGTTGTGAGCACAAACAATGAACAAGAAGAAAGCAAAATCATACCCAAAAAAAACATGGCCAACAACTAAACTGTATAAATATAGTAGATATCACTAAACTCAGTAGCATAAACATGCAAGTATAAAAACTGGCAAAATAAATATGGCAGTCTGAAAGATACTTAACCATAACTAGTGCATAACAAATAAAAATTACAAAATCATCATCATCAGCAGCGGAATATCCAAAGCCCAAAAAATTCATCAACTCTCATCATCACTAGTGTCAACAGAACGATTGGGATCAATGTAGGCTGCAGTAGGGTCAAAGTAGCATCGATCCTGACGATCCTCGAATCTGGGTCCAGCGAAGTCTGGATGACGAAGTATTGGAGTGGGACTAGAAGGATGATAGATCAATGTCCACTAAAGATCAGTGATACCGTTCTGCAGAGTCTGGAAATGGTATGTGAGACGGTAGTCAGTGTCTCACTAACGTATGCAATCTGCCAGATATCGCTCATCCTCAATAATGCAGCGACCCTCAAAGCGGTCATAAAGCTAATCGGTGGTGTGGACAGCAAGAGGGACTCCAGCAGGGGCTGCTGCAGGCTAAAGAGCCTGAGCAGCAAGAGGGACATCAGCAGGGACAAATTCTAACTTAATTATATAAAAAATTTATCTTTATTTTGTGGACGAGATTAGTTGTCATAGTTTTACCGCATTTTATGGCTTACGTATATTTATTATACGGCTGGCATGTCTACGTTCCTAGTCCTATATATTTTGGGACTGGGATATTACATGTTTTTGTGGTGGCCCATGCAGGTCTACGATAAATTATTTATTTACTTTACAGTACCAAGCAAGCCTGCGTATAGGATTAGAATCTAGGATCTCATCCACATACTTGACCTCCTTCATCGATTCCACTTTCGAACTCTCGCTTGACTCCTTGATTTGCATCTTACTTGATCCCTTCTATCGTAATTTTTATCATTTCCTTCGTACTTGATAGAGGTTAGGAAGATGACCACACTAGATTGACATGTTCCACTGTTCCCTCACACTACTAGTTTAACTCGTGTAAGTTGGGTAGAATACCTCATAACCTAGCATCCTATTGTTCTTAGACCCATTAAGGTAGTATAATTGAAGGTCATTAATAGGATTATATAGAGGACCCTAACCCATCTAGTCAACCAAAGCCTTAGACAAGAAGACAGTAGGATGCCAGTATAGGCCCAAACACTGGACGAGACTTAAATTCTCAAGGAACTTGAACTATTCATATTTTCTTTCAATTATTATCTCTCGTGCTTATAATTTTGAATTGTCCTGACTAATACTGCTAATATAGCCTGATTTTGCAAGCTTATTCTTTATCGAGCTTGTTTATGACATATTTTATTGGGAGCTCCCACTAACATATTGTCTAATCAGAACCGGTACATGATGGTCTGATCAACCTAGTATAGATGGTTCACCTTTCTTACAATTATACTAAGTGGATTGAGATTTAGTTAAGAAATGTACTTGCCCCCTAGGATCTCAGCCGCGACTGCCTTGACAATTCCCTTTTGAATTATCTAGTCACTTTTGAACCACGTATTTATAATCGATAACATCTTCTTTGAACTGTTATTATTTTTCGTCTTTCCCTATATTGGAAGGACATAACCCTCGTGCTTAAGGTAGACACATAGTACCCCCCTTAGTTGCCCTACCACCTATGGCCGAGATAGTTGTATATACACGAATGTAGCTAACCATCGACCAAGCCCTAGGACATCAAACTCGTCTTAACTTACTCGCCCTTTCGCTCGACCCTACATCTATTTTTATAACCTTATAATCATTGAAACTTGAAAATGATTAGAATCATATTCTTAATCATACCCCTAACCTAGACTACTATCAAATAATCTTCTCTAAGGAACCACCTACCCTTGATCTCTAATTATTTTACCTTCATTTCCTAACACTTAATCCTTATATATCTTGCGTTGACTAGCGACCCTCATTCATTACCTAAACCAAATACGTGAATTATTTCCTAGTTATCAAAAATCACGATTTTCTAAACTACTTATTTCATTATACGTCGTTTCCTACTAAGATGCCTTGATCTTATTTTCCTATCAAGGAACCTTTCTACCTTCTCCACCCTACCTACCCTAGTTCTTAATTTTAAGGACGAAATTCTTGTAAGTTGGATAGGATGTAAACCTTCTAAATTTTTACTACGATTTATTTTATTTTATTTTGGGATTGGTTTTTATTTTTGGAATTTGTACGTCTAGCGCGAATGCGTATATACGAAGTATTTTATTTTTATACAAAAAAAATTATTATAGAAAAATATTTTTTGTTTCGAAATAACATAAGTAAATATCTTTATCAATTTGTATCCTGATTGCCAAAACACTGTTTTATTTTATTTATTATAAAAAGCCTATTAGTATATGTTATAAGTTAGGAAATAATATTCTATAAATAAAGGTATTATTTGCATTCAAGTACATGAAAGTTAATTCATGTATATATTTTGAATTTTTGAAACTAATTTTATTATTTATCTTAAATTATTAAAAAAGGCACTTTTAAAGTTATTTCATATTAATGTGATTTTTGAAATTAATTAATATTTTAATTTATAAAAAAGATTTTGAATTTATTTGTGGCAATTTAAATGGTGATTAGATTTTTATTTTAAATAGGTAAATATAAAGATATGACTTATCTATAGTTAATTTGGATTAGATTTGAATTTATCTAGATTCAAATTGGATTTTGGAATTGGATTTGATTAAATTGGTTTTTAAAGTGATTTAATTTAAATAGTGAATTATCTAAAGGGGGATTTGAATTTTCCTAGTCCATATCTATTTAGGAGTTCCACCCCCTATATATAGGGGACTCCCAATTTTTTTCTTCACAATTTTTATCCACCACCATGTCCGTGCATCATGTCTGTGTCCAATTCCCTCCCGTGTCAGCCATGAAGGCCTCGGGTCTGACCTCGGGTGTCTTTCCAATATATTATTTTTACATATACATTGTCCATGTCGTGTCCGACACACCGGACACCATTCCCTTCAATTTCTCGTGTCTCTCGCAGGACAACCGGACACAAACCCTGCCCTAAACCTAAGCCCAAATTTTCCTCAGCCTCCCTGCACTTCCCGGCACCACCGCCGTTGCTGGTCACGCCACAACTCAGGCCACCGACCGAACCCCGACCTCTTCCTGCCATCTCTGGTGACTGTCGACCACCAACTGCCTCCATTAATGTCTTCCATAATCCTCTCCGGCTACCCTCGCCGGAGTTCCCTTACGCAGCCGCCCACAACAAACCTACAACACACCCAAATCGCTACCGTCACTCCGCCACCAATGACCCAGCCCAACTCACTCGACCACCCCAGCCAACGGCCGCAAACCCGAACCCCCAACACTAAAAACACCCACCACCACCGAGCCTTTCTCATCCCTCGTCGTGCGCTAACCAACCGTAGTGCACCTACCAACACCATCGCCTGGCAGCAACCCGATCCCCATTACCACTGCCGTCTCCTCCAAATGCCGCCCCCCCCCCCCAGTCATCACCACCACTAGTACAGCCTACCAATACCATGACCACCACTCCAGCCAACACCTCCACCACAGCGACCCCCAAAACCACTCCCACCTCCACTACGAATCTCCGACCACCACAGCCGTCATCATCAACATCCCGACCAAAAACCACCTAAACTGCAAACTAAAACTAAACCACCACCACCATCACTTACCTCGCCATAGCTCCGCCTCCATGTGTCGGAGCAGCCTCGTCCGCTGCCGCCATCGCCTTTCTCTTCCACTACCCATCGACCCTCCACCGGTCGGATCCGCGGCCCCGGCCTGTCATCTCCGCCTTTTATGCCCGACCGCCTCCTCCTGGCCGCGTATGGTCGATATGCGCTACCACCATCCTTAGCCGCGTCGCCGACAGTTAGATGAGTCAGCTCCAGCCTCTCTCCCGCTCTTCCTCACCGATCTCTCCTCACTCCTCTCTCTCCGTCGCCATTCTCTCCCTCTCGCTTTTCCCTCTGTTCCTCTCGCCCTAAAAAATGCTTTTACTCTCTTTCTCTTTCTTCTTCAAACTACTTATTTCTTTTATTCAGCTTTCGTTGGCTTCTCGAGGAGAAGCAGTGGGAATAGGATTAAAGAACTGTAGTGTTCTTTTCTTATAAAACTTTTATTTATTATTATTATCATTCTGCTATTATGATTCTATTATTTGTATGTCATTTTATTAGTATTATTAAGATAAGGTATGTAATAATATTTGATAAATACATAGGGGAAGCTTTAAAAAAATATTGTTACTATCTATATTGTGGTTGTACTGTTAGTACCAAGAAATGATACTATTTTATCAACTAAAAATATGTAGTATATAATTTCCTAAAAACTATTTTTTTTATTTTTGGAACAAAATATTATGGACCTTATTCCCAAATATTTGGGGCTAGTCTACCTTTAGGTTTTTAAGATATAATTTATGGTCTTATATATATATATATATATATATATATATATATATATATATATATATATATATATATATATATATATATATATATATATTAGTTCTCAAAAGATTTCCAATTTCTTTTTTGTTATAAACATAAATATTTCTAAAACTATAGATATTACCTTGACAAAATTTAGTTATTTCTAATTTTATATTTTTTATATCTTCCTACCTAAAAAGTATCATTTCTTTTCTTTTTGCTAATTCTACATTCAAGTATCCTAACAATTTTTCAAAATAGTATATTTATTTATTTATTTCCACAAATCTCCTCGATTATCGTTTTTTTACTGTGGCCACACGTATTTCCAATTCTCTTGCGAAACTAGACTTCTTTGTATCAACCCTAACTAATCTGACCATTCTGGACCCGATGGAACAATCTATTGTAAAAGCATAGAAAAGATGGAGTTTATGCGGATCATCACTCCATGCGGCCAAGCAAAACTAGCCACAGAAGCAGTGCTCCTGGAGACCCCATGCGGCCAAGTGAAACTAAGCCGCAGAAGCAGTGCTCATGGAGACCTCATGCGGCCAAGCGAAACTAAGCCGCAGAAGTAGTGCCCCTGGAGACCTCATGCGGCTAAGACAACTCGAGCCGCAGAAGTGAGGCTTCTCGAAGGCCCCATGCGGCTAAGGGGACTCGAGCCGCAGAGGGAAGGTTCTCATAGATCCCATACGGCCAAGTGAAACCAAGTCGCAGAAGCAAGGTTCTCAAAGATCTCATAGCGGCCAAGCGGAGCCGAGCCGCAGAAGCAAGGCCCCTAAGGCCACTATGCGGCCAAATGACTCAGACTCTACTTTGTGGATGGGACACATGTCAATTTGACCAAGTCTCAACCACCCAGATTCGCTACAACAAAATCTCAACAACCCCCACCAGCTGGCAGCCCAAGATCGAGTCTTTGTGTGCTGTTACAGACACGTGGCCACGTGGCCCTTTATGTGGCCCAAAATCTGCTATTACAGGAATCACTAGAAATAGCAGGGTATCACACCCATGCTAAAGGTTGGCAATCAAAGGCTGGCAAATTTCTTCAAGAGCAAAGACTGCATCTGATAGTCCAAGGAGTAAGGCAGAGTTGCTACACTTTCCCGAGCCTCCATCGTCACCCCCAGAATCAAAAACTAAACAATTGTACTTAGATTGTTTCCTAGGATTTCTTTCTAGGCTTTCTTTTATACAAGCAAGTTTACAATCAAGTTCAATTCCTCTGTAATTTTTATTCTTGATATTTAATGGCAAACACAATGGCGACTCTGCTGGAGACTTCCTTCCCCTCTATTGAGAAGTTGGTGATGCAATTCGATGCATTCCAGCTCGGCTCTACGCAGCAAATGCTTGTGGTTCATTTTGACCAACAAGCATTCGAAGAAATGCTATCTGAAGGGAGCGTCGGCCCGTCACAGAAGCGAGCCAACCCGAAGAGAACCCACAGGACGTCGAAGCACAAAACTATTGCCCCTCGCCAGTCTCTCGAAGAAGCTCCTTCTGTGGGCAAGACGGTGACCAAAGCTCTCCTGCGGCCTTGCTTCCGACCATAGAGAACCCCACTGTCCCCAAATCCAGCAAAGGAAAACACTACGATGCTGAGCTTTTGGGGGCACAAAGGAAATCCATACGAACGAAGAAGAGGCCGCATAAGAGAAATGGGCAGTCCATCTATGTCGGTAGCCAACTCTGGCCGCAAGCAGATGGCCCATGCGGCAGCCAACTCTGGCCGCTGGCAGATGGCCCATGCACAGCCAATCCTGGCCGCAGACTGACTGACTCATGCGGCCCTGTCAGAAGCTCTGTATTCGATCGTCTCTCATACGGGCCCGACCCCATGTGGCCCATTGAGAATGTGGAATCTTCCAATCTAGACTCTTCTTACTATGCGCCTTCGGGTGCTAAGTCAAAGAAGTCTAGGGCAGTACGGGCCCAACAAGCCCAGTCAACTGTCAAAGTTGCTGACCGTCAGCGGGTACCGTTAACTGTTATACGAGCCCCTGAGGGAAAGTTGTACAGAACCACCCGTGTCCAGTCCTCCTGGGCTAACGGATAGGGTGGGTCTCAAAAGTCTCCCTCTAACGATCGAGAGCAAGTGCTTTTACAAGCCTCGGATCAGGGAGCAAACATGATACCTACGCACCCGTGTGCTCTAGATACCCGAGTCCACAAATTGGATCCAAAGGTAGATCAGTTTGCTATCGACTTGGGAGAGGTGATTACTCACAAACGCAAGGAGAGAGAAGCAACCTTGGCATGTGATGAGCCCTTTTCGGGACATCATTGCACCCAAGTCATCATCAACTGCCACTGCGACAAGTCGGCAGCACCTGAAGATTGGCGGTCCATTTTCCAACGACTGCACCAGACAGCACCAGTCCGACAACAACTTGAAAAACAGGTACAAATTTCGAGAGACGAGAAATTTCTTTTCGCCTCTTGTAATTCAACTCAGAAGGTTCCTCCCGGCAAGGGAGGAAAGAAGACAGGCTCTTCCAGCCCGTCAATCTCAGCCAGTACTGCAAGGAAACTCTCATCTGGAGGATTGCCACCAACAACCACAGGGGGTGTCTACCTAGGCCTTCGATCCAGAAAGAAGCTTCGAACACCCGGGGGTGCACCCTCGACCTCCCTGGGGATAGATGAAGCTGGGGGTAGCAGTCCCCTCAATGTATGCGACAACCCGGTGTTCCAAGAGCATACACAGGGGGTAGCGATCCACTGGAATTATACAACAGGCTTGGACGTCCCCGAGGATGATCGCCTTCGCCAAGATGATGCAGCTTCCTGCACAGGGGGTGGCACCCCTTCCGAATCCTAGGAGAAAGATATTCCGACATTCTCGACGATTTCTCTGTACGAGGGTACGACACGAAGAGCACCTCTTCTACGGTCCCTTATACGTCTACCCACGTACGGACAGTCTTTATGGCCGGCGATGATCATGAAGGACCTACTGATCGACAACGTCCAGAAGTACTTGAAGCCATACTCCTATCCTTGGTCAAGTCAGTAGACGAAATCAAAGCTGTCTTGCCGACTCAACCAGCAACAATGCCCGAGAGCTTCGATAAGGAATGCGAGTAGCATTCCCACTCATCCAAATCGTCTACATACGATTCCGATGATAGCATTGGGAATATATTCAGGCAGACATTATCTGTCAACATAGCATCCGCTGACATTGAAGAGGACGACGAAGATCTACTTGAACCTCTTGAATTGGAGCCATGGGTCCAACAGCTGGATGCACAATGGGAGAAGCGCTTTGAACAACGAGACCCTCCCACTGAAGACGAAGTCATGCAAGTTGATCTCGGTAACGAATTCTCTCCAAAGCCAATCTTCGTCAGTAAAAGCCTGACGGACGGCGAGCGGGAGTCGTTGTTACAACTCGTCAGAGAGTATATCAATGTTTTTGCTTGGAGCTATGAAGATATGTCAGGGCTAAACCCCGAGATCGTACTTCATAAACTCAATATTCATTCGGACGTAAAACCAGTCAAACAACAACAACGACGATTCTGTCCAGACATCATGAACTCCATCAAAGTGGAAGTAAATAAGCTTATAGCTAGCGGTTTCATCCGTGAGGAGCAGTACCCAGACTGGATAGCTAATATAGTACCAGTCGTCAAGAAGAACTAAAAGATCTGATTCTGTATCGACTTACGCAATCTGAATACGGCATGTCCTAAGGATGAATTCCCACTTTCCATCACCGACATAATGATCGATAATACATGTGGCTTCGATTGCATATCCTTTGTGGATGGCTTTTCAGGATACAACCAAATCAAAATGTCTCCTGATGATGAGAAGCATACGTCATTTCGAACTCCGATCGGCGTGTATTGTTACACAGTTATGCCCTTCGGCCTAAAAAATGTCAGTGCTACATATCAACGAGCTATGAGTGTCATCTTCAGAGATCACTTGTGCAAGACGGTGGAGTGTTACGTTGACGATGCCGTTAAAAGTCGCTCCAAGGATGATCACTTATACGATTTGAGGACAGTGTTCGACCTTATGCGAGCGCACAATCTGAAGATGAATCCTACCAAATCTTTCTTGGGCGTGTCCAGCGGGAAATTCTTGGGCTTTGTCATTACTTCTCGGGACATTCACATAGACCCCGATAAGACAAAAGCAATCCTGGAGATGTGTCCACCGAGGAACCTTCGTGAACTCCGCGGCCTTCAGGAAAGACTAGCCTACATCAGGAGGTTCATATCTAACCTCTCAGCGCAATGTCAACCCTTCACACAACTCATGAAGAAAGGCATCTCTTTCATATGGAATAAGGAATATCAACGCGCCTTTGATGATATTAAGGAATACCTGACGAATCCGCCAGTTCTGGTAGCCTCGGTCACCGGAAAGCCCTTTATGCTCTATGTACGGGCGATGGAACACTCCTTCGGCGCCTTGCTAGCACAGAACAATGATGTAGGGCACAAACAAGCCATCTACTATCTCAGCCGAATGATGGTGGGGCCAGAGCATAGGTACACCGCCGTGGAGAAGGAATGCCATGCCTTGGTGTTTGCCATTCAGAAAATACGATACTATATGTCAGGGCAGACCATCCATGTTGTCTCACGAGTTAATCCCCTCAGGATTCTCATGACCAAGCCAGGCGTACTCAGTTCTCGTCTAGCCACCTGGACGATATTGTTATCCCCCTACGACATGGTTTTCGTTCCGCAGAAGGGTGTCAAAGGTCAAGCCTTGGCCGACTTCTTAGCAGCCCATCCAGGCTCAAAAATAGCCAAAATCTATGAAAAAATCCTAAACGAAGTCGTTAACTCAAACATGACTTCACATGATGACGTTTGGCAAATGTTCTTCGACGGTGCTTCAAGAACGGGGGCCCAAGGTGATATCGTCGCTGGAGTTGGGATAATATTAATTTCTCCCTCTAGATTGGTGGTCAACTGGGCATACTCTCTCACAGAACCATGTTCAAACAATGTAGTCGAATATAACGCTTTGGTCATCGGGCTCTGACTTGCAAAAGAAGTGGGAGTCGAATACCTAGAAGCATACGGTGACTCGCAGTTGATTGTTAATCAAATCCGAGGCCCATACAACGTTCGCAACGCGGACCTGATTCCTTACCATCAGACAACAATTGCCATCATTAGAATCTTGGAGGGGTTCTTTATAAAGCATGTTCCTAGGCTCCAAAATATTGAAGCCGACGCCATAGCAGTCCTCACCGCTTCTTTGGCGGTTCCAAATCATGCTCATCATCTAGTCGACGTGATAGGCCATGAGCTGGTCTGTCCCAAAAACAACGTTCAACTAGGTACGAGTTACTTCACCCAGATAACCAATGATGTGCAAGACTGGAGACTCCCCGTTTATCGACTTTGCGGTCTACGGAATCCTGCCTGAGAATGTGAAAGAAGCGACTTCAATCAGAAGGCGTTCTCTCAGATTCTTTTATGTTACAGAAACAAAAATGTTATATCGACGATCTTACGACGGGATACTGTTAAGATGTATGTCAAATACAGAAGCCAAAGAAGCCCTACACGAAGCTCACGATAGCATTTACTGGGCTCACTAACCTGGCCCGAAGTTGCAAGACCGTATCCGTCGGATGGGCTATTACTGGCCTACGATGGTAGCAGACGCAGTCGATTATGCAAAAAAGTGTAAGGCTTGTCAGATCCACGCAGATTTTATACATCTGTCATCTAAATTCTTGTACCCAACAGTTGGCCATTTGAAGCATGGGGAATAGACATCATTGGCCCAATCACCCTGCCGTCGTCTAGAGGACACCGGTTTATACTTGCAATCACTGACTACTTCTCCAAGTAGGCGAAAGCTGTTCTGCTGGCAGAGATAAAGACATCAAACATGATCAGTTTCATAAAACATCACATCATATACCGTTTTGGACTGCCTTGGAGGATCATTCATGACAATGGTCCGCAGTTTGCAAGCCATGCTTTTATCGATTCTGTGACAAGAATCGGATTCAGAATGTGGTTTCAACGACATACAACCCATCGGCTAATGGTCTGGCTGAAGCTTTTAACAAGACCATAATCAAGCTTCTCAAAAAGTTTGTGTCCTCAAACAAGCGCGACTGGAATGAAAAGATGGATGAATGCTTATGTGCGTACCGCATGTCACGACCCGCACCCAGTATAGGGGCACGAGAAGTGGGTACGTCCAGCCTACGTCGCAGTGTCGGCGGTAGTAAGCTATCCTAGGTTGCTAACTAAACTCATGCAGTGTATAAAAAGTACTTGTCCAGATATCAGCTCCGAATGGAGGGCAAGTAAAGGGTATGATCTACTCAACACAGTCTAAACACGAAAAGATAACACAGAAGTTATACCTAAGGAATTAAAGACAACAACAACTAACTACTAAAATAATATACCAATATCTCAAACCAACTTAATACAGACTCAATATCTTAACTTTAATACAACAAGCCAAAACATGAAAGCTAAAGTAGTCTACTAGCTAATCTCCTGAATCACTCCTGAGAGTCGGAACCGAAGGTAGCTAATCCCTCGCCAGGTCCATGGGAAGTAGGACAGGTGTCCACAGGATTATCATCTGTAATATTTTCAACAGGTCCAATCAGGACGGGAACGAGTACAACTCATCTAGAAAAACCCAAGTAAATGACAAAGAACTATAAAGCAGTTATAGACAGTTTTATTGATGAGAATGGTAGTTTTATACAGGTAATGATGGCATAGAGAAACAGTAAGATACAAGAAAAGAAAGGTAACTAAAACAAGAGAAGAATCATGGCAATGAAGACTGTAATAAAAGCTAACTGAACTAGAATATCATGTGTGAGTCCAGACAGTACGATATAAGTCCAATGTAATCCCAGTGTGAGTCCAGTCCATATAATCTGGTACCAGATAATTTCCAGTACAAGATGAGTCCAACAGTGATCAATGAATCCAGGGTGAGTCCAACTATGATCTAACAGTGTGTTTTAAAATACCGAGGTCGACATGCAAACGGCTGTAGGTATCAGGCACATCTCTTACGGATCAGGCAAGAGATGGCTATGCTTCCAGAAGATTCCAGTTGGAGATTCCAGATTTGGGGTATGTCTACATGTCTTACTCAATATTTCCCCGCCCAGCAAGTGAATCCAAAATCGACAAAAAGAATCGAGATGAGTCTGGCCAATACGTGATGATTCCAGAAATGATTCCAGAATGATACTAATGACTCCAGTAATAGAGGCCAGCAAGTAAGGTATGTGTCGATACATGAATCCAGAAATATCCATACGTGTTGATACAGAGAATCACATAGAACTAACTAGAACTAAAATACAGTAATCGACAAATAAATGAGAGAATTATCAGAGAATGTACTTGCCTGACACTCTGGAAAGAGTAGTGTAATATCAGATGTCTGTACCAGGGTCACAATATCCTAAAATAGAGTAATACAGTTATGATATGTCTAATATAAAGGTAAATGAAATCTACAATGCAATCTATATGAATTCTAAGCCAATCTAGGTCAAAGTCAAACTTGGTCAACTCTACAGTCAATCTAAGTCAAATCAAGTCATATTAGGTCACAGGGAATCAAACTAAGTCAAATAGAGTCAAACAAGGTCAAACAAGTCAAGATTAGTCAAATCTAGGTTAAAGTCAACTTCTGGTCAATATTTTAATCAAACTAGTCAAATACTAGTCAACATGATCAATCGGGGTCAAATCTAGGTCAAACTTAGACCAACTAAGGTATTGGTCAAACAAAGACTAGTCAGTTAGGGTAATTAGGTCAAACATGGTCTGACTAGTTGAACTAGTCATTATTAGGTCAATTAGGTCATGGTTTGACCAATAGTTGACTTTAGTCAACCATGGTCAACAATGGTCAATTCTAAGTCAAATAGTCAAGGCTAGGTCAACACTAGTCAAGCTAGTTATCTTAGGTCATTCCTAGTCATTTCTAGGTCAATTAGGTCAACCTTGGTCAACAATGTTTACTAGTAGGGTTTTTGGTCCATTAGGTCAATTTAGGGTTAGCCCTTATGCCATAGGCTAGATACTCTTGGCCATAGGCCATCTTATAGGTTTTCATATAAACCTATACTAGAAGTTATACATATATATATATATATATATATATATATATATATATATATATATATATATATCTATATATATATACTCTATCTACCCATATACCAAAATAGGATTTCTATATACTATACAACTCACATACACATATTTATATAACATCACTATAGGAAAACTAATACAAATATACATATATCAATATATATATATATATACCTATATATATATAAACTCATATATATACTATATATATAGAGAGAGACAAAGGGAAAGAGAGAGAGACTGAATGAGAGAGAGAGTGAGACAGTGAGAGAGAGGGGATGAGGTCTGGACAGGTCAGGACAGGAGGAGGGTCATGGTTTCCAGAAATTCTGGAACCAAACTTGGCCCAAACACACACACACAGAGGATACATATATACATACATATGTATATATATACAACTACACACACACACCACCATTTCTCCCCAAATTTGACCCACACTCATACATACATATATACTACACATATACACACTAAAATACACTAGTCCAAAGTATTAAACTCAAACAAAATCGATTTGAAATTCGATTTTGCAAAAACTGGAAAAAACCCAAAACTGTGAATTGTGCACTGTTGCTCGAAAATGGGTAATTTGATTTTCGTGCACTAAACCGAGCTATGGCTCGCAACCAAGGGTTGGTAACTGACACCCCATAGATACTCTAGTGTCCCAAGTCACTGACACGACACCACGACACCGTTTCGCGTGTCCAAACACACAAAACATTCAATCGGGTAAACTCCTGACACGCGCACGAATAACAGTGTCGTGCACGCGGTTACACGCGTCGTACTCGCGACACAGGACACGACACACCACATGCTCGTGTCCATGTGTACGCCACGTGTAGGGCTTCATGCCCGTGTTACTACGAGACGCTCTAGTGTCGTGTCCATGCGACACGACACACTCAAAGTTGTGCGCGCGCGCGTGTGCGCTGACAGCGCGTGTCCAGTGCGAGTGAGTTTTCTCACTCGACACGACACGACGCGACACGAGACTTTGGGGGCATGTTCGCAGACATTGCCCCCTTGTCTGTGTCAAGTTACACGTGTCCTAGTGGCCTGTGTAGTGCACACGAGGTGTCGGGTAGCAGGGCATGCACGATGGGCTCGTGCGGTCGGTTCGTGTCCAATTTGGACACGGACACAGCACGATAATGTGCTCAGTCTACTTGATTAGTGATCAGCAAGTCTAGGGCTTCTAGTTTGTATAATTTGTTTCACAAATCGACCATATCGAATCCATTGTGGCATTTCACCAAACAAGGATTTTAGCCCTACGATACGTGTCCGATACGGACACCAAAACACATCAAAATCCTACCAAACTTTACCCACAGTATTGTTATTCCTATATGAATGCAATTATGAAAGAAAAACAGGAATTTGACTAGGTTTGTGAGAAAATACCTATTGTGCAAATCCAAGGAAAAACAATGAGAATGGGGTTGTGTGATCTCCAACTCGATGATGCCCAAGCTCCCAAATTCTGAATTTCTAGCTTCCCTTAGCTCCCTAGATGTTGTAGGGTTCCAATGCAAGAGACTAGAGTCAATTTGGACCAAGAATGATCAAGTTATCAAGGGTTGAAGGAAAAGGGAATTTTGTGGATTTAATTTTATGTAATTTTGTTCATGAATAAATCCATGGGGTTTATAACATGGGTGGGCTGCCAAGGGGGGTAGGGTAGATATTTAGGGCTCCTTTCCACCTTGCTAACTTATAGCTTCTAAGTCTTGGACCAAGTAGATATTTCTAGGTTTTATGAAAAATATCTATAAAGCAAATATCTAAGATATTTCAATCCTAAGATATTTACAACATAAAGTAAATACCTACACTTAGTCTTCTAGGTTAGTTGCTAATCCCTAGATTAGGCTAAACTAGGTTAGGGACTAACATGACACTAATCAACTAATTAAATAATAATAAATCACATAAATCCAAATAAATTCTAATAAATTACCAAAATACCCTTTAGGCTAAAAAGCCCTAATTTGATGTTCTAAACCTATGGTTAGGCTCACATGATCATGGTTAGTCTCTAGGTTATAAAATCTCTAGGGTTTACACTAGGGTTATACTAGTAAAATCACAAGGTCATAAGCCATGACTTAGAAAATAATTTTAATCTAACTAAAAATCACCAAAATTCATAACATGACTAAATCACCATTAATAAATAATAAAAATAATAAATTTTCAAAAAATCCCAATTTCAGAAAACTGGGTCTTACAAGTCTACCCTCCTTAGAAAAATTTCGCCCTCGAAATTAAGATAGTCGTACTCCTCCTAGGTCAAACCCCCAGTCAAATCAAGTCAAAAGATAACATGCAATCATAGACCTACTGGTCATGATTCTACAGTCTCAAAAAAGGGTAACTACACTATCTAGCATATCACAAGCATATCCTGACAGGTACTAATGGAATCATACAACAAGATGGGAAAGGAAGGATAGGAAAGACAAACCTGCTAACCCGTCACCTGCAGCGTTGGTCTCCTCGACCGTCATCGCAAAAGCTCCACCCCTCTGGTGCTGAGCTACAGGTGGCCTAGTCCCCATATAAGGGGGTGCAATAGGACAATCCATCTTCTGGTGAGTATCAGACCCACAGTTATAACAAACCTTCAGCCTCTTCCTACACTGCTCCCTGACGTGTCCCTGCTTCCTGCAGTATGAACAACTGATCGTCTTCGGGTCCTGACCCCGATACTGATGCTGTACCTGCTGAAATGGCCTCTGCTGCCGGGGTCCCGGGGCTCTAACTGGCGGGGTCGAATGATGTGGTGTGGGAGGATGATATGTCTGCTGGTGTAGCGTCGGCACTTTCTGTTGGAAAGCCTGACGCTTGGAGGGTCCCTCAATATGTACAGAAGCCGGCCTCTTGCAAGACAGAAGACGGTCCTCGATACTCCGGGCTAACTCTAAGCTCTGGTAGTAGTCAGTCATACCGTTTGCCACTATAAGAATGCCAATGTCTGGAACTAGACCACGGCAAAACCTACGCGTCATCTCCTCAGGATCAGCAACTAGACTAGGAGCGAAACGGCTCAGGTGACTAAACTCTGCCGTATACTCGTCAACAGAACGGTTCCCCTGCTGGATGTTCTGGAATTGTAGCCCCATAGCTACCCTAGCGGTGGTCGAGAAGAATTTCTTCTTGAACTGGGTCTTGAACTGATCCCAAGTGGCTCTCCCTCTCGCGAATAATGGCTCATTCCGGAACCAAACTCCAGCCAAGTCTATCAGCAAAAATCCTGCTGCCTCGACCTGGAGGTCATCCGGCATCCTAACTCCAAGGAGCTTCCTCTCTACCGAGTCTAACCAGTCATCTGCTACTACTATGCCCTCAGTCCCTAAGAACTCCTTGGGATTCAGACCCATGAAGTCCTTGATCGTTCCTGCTCTCTGCCGCGGCTCTACAGGTGGTGGGACCACGGTACGTCCCTCATAATGCTCCATGCTCTGGCGGAGTAGGGTGGTCTGCTCCTGATGGATTGCTAGGAACCCCTGGATCAGAATGAGCATTTGGTTCCCGTCGAGTATGACGGAAGCCTGGGTAGGTACAGTGATAGGGGGTGGTGGAAGTATTGGGTCCTGCTGGGCCTGTGATGTGGAAGGTGGTTGTGGTATCTGGGTTTGTGGATCTGTGGAGTGGAGGAATGTGGTAGGTGGAGGTGGAGGTGTATCAGTCAACTGGTCAGCTGACTGGATGGGGAGCGTGCCATTCTCAGGTGAGACATACCGGGATGAACGAGTAAGCACCATCTAATTTACAAAATAAAAGGACTTATAAGGACTTATTTAAAGTAAGCAATCATATGCAAGGAAATCTAATTATAATAGCAAACATGTGATGTATTTCCTATATTGCAATCCTAGTATTCCTCTAAGTGTTCTAAGCGTCATTCCTAATGTTGTCTAATTACCTTAAGTTCCTAATTGCAGGCATGCTTGGTACAATAACGTAACCAAACAATTTAGTCGACAGACCTGCATGGGGGCACAACTAAAAACGTGTCACGACCCGCACCCAGTATAGGGGCACGAGAAGTGGGTACGTCCAGCCTATGCCGCAGTGTCGGCGGTAGTAAGCTGTCCTAGGTTGCTAACTAAACTCATGCAGTGTATAAAAAGTACTTGTCCAGATATCAGCTCCGAATGGAGGGCAAGTAAAGGGTATGATCTACTCAACACAGTCTAAACACGAAAAGATAACACAGAAGTTATACATAAGAAATTAAAGACAACAACAACTAACTACTAAAATAATATACCAATATCTCAAACCAACTTAATACAGACTCAATATCTTAACTTTAATACAACAAGCCAAAACATGAAAGCTAAAGTAGTCTACTAGCTAATCTCCTGAATCACTCATGAGAGTCGGAACCGAAGGTTGCTAATCCCTCGCCAGGTCCATGGGAAGTAGGGCAGGTATCCACAGGATTATCATCTGTAATATTTTCAACAGGTCCAATCAGGACGGGAACGAGTACAACTCATCTAGAAAAACCCAAGTAAATGAAAAAGAACTATAAAGCAGTTATAGACAGTTTTATTGATGAGCATGGTAGTTTTATACAGGTAATGATGGCATAGAGAAACAGTAAGATACAAGAAAAGAAAGGTAACTAAAACAAGAGAAGAATCATGGCAATGAAGACTGTAATAAAAGCTAACTGAACTAGAATATCATGTGTGAGTCCAGACAGTACGATATAAGTCCAATGTAATCCCAGTGTGAGTCTAGTCCATATAATCTGGTACCAGATAATTTCCAGTACAAGATGAGTCCAACAGTGATCAATGAATCCAGGGTGAGTCCAACTATGATCTAACAGTGTGTTTTAAAATACCGAGGTCGACATGCAAACGGCTGTAGGTATCAGGCACATCTCTTACGGATCAGGCAAGAGATGGCTATGCTTCCAGAAGATTCCAGTTGGAGATTCCAGATTTGGGGTATGTCTACATGTCTTACTCAATATTTCCCCGCCCAGCAAGTGAATCCAAAATCGACAAAAAGAATCGAGATGAGTCTGGCCAATACGTGATGATTCCAGAAATGATTCCAGAATGATACTAATGACTCCAGTAATAGAGGCCAGCAAGTAAGGTATGTGTCGATACATGAATCCAGAAATATCCATACGTGTTGATACAGAGAATCACATAGAACTAACTAGAACTGAAATACAGTAATCGACAAATAAATGAGAGAATTATCAGAGAATGTACTCGCCTGACACTCTGGAAAGAGTAGTGTAATATCAGATGTCTGTACCAGGATCACAATGTCCTAAAATAGAGTAATACAGTTATGATATGTCTAATATGAAGGTAAATGAAATCTACAATGCAATCTATATGAATTCTAAGCCAATCTAGGTCAAAGTCAAACTTGGTCAACTCTACAGTCAATCTAAGTCAAATCAAGTCATATTAGGTCACAGGGAATCAAACTAAGTCAAATAGAGTCAAACAAGGTCAAACAAGTCAAGATTAGTCAAATCTAGGTTAAAGTCAACTTCTGGTCAACATTTTAATCAAACTAGTCAAATACTAGTCAACATGATCAATATGCGTCAAATCTAGGTCAAACTTAGACCAACTAAGGTATTGGTCAAACAAAGACTAGTCAGTTAGGGTAATTAGGTCAAACATGGTCTGACTAGTTGAACTAGTCATTATTAGGTCAATTAGGTCATGGTTTGACCAATAGTTGACTTTAGTCAACCATGGTCAACAATGGTCAATTCTAAGTCAAATAGTCAAGGCTAGGTCAACACTAGTCAAGCTAGTTATCTTAGGTCATTCCTAGTCATTTCTAGGTCAATTAGGTCAACCTTGGTCAACAATGTTTACTAGTAGGGTTTTTGGTCCATTAGGTCAATTTAGGGTTAGCCCTTATGCCATAGGCTAGATACTCTTGGCCATAGGCCATTTTATAGGTTTTCATATAAACCTATACTAGAAGTTACACATATATATATATATATATATATATATATATATATATATATATATATATATATATATATATATATATATATATATATATATATATATATATATCTATATATATATACTCTATCTACCCATATACCAAAATAGGATTTCTATATACTATACAACTCACATACACATATTTATATAACATCACTAAAGGAAAACTAATACAAATATACATATATCAATATATATATATATATATACCTATATATATATATAAACTCATATATATACTATATATATAGAGAGAGACAAAGGGAAAGAGAGAGAGACTGAATGAGAGAGAGAGTGAGATAGTGAGAGAGAGGGGATGAGGTCTGGACAGGTCAGGACAGGAGGAGGGTCATGGTTTCCAAAAATTCTGGAACCAAACCTGGCCCAAACACACACACACACAGGATACATATATACATACATATGTATATATATACAACTACACACACACACCACCATTTCTCCCCAAATTTGACCCACACTCACACATACATATTTATTACACATATACACACTAAAATACACTAGTCCAAAGTATTAAACTCAAACAAAATCGATTTAAAATTCGATTTTGCAAAAACTGGAAAAAAACCCAAAACTGTGAACTGTGCACTGTTGCTCGAAAATGGGTAATTTGATTTTCGTGCACTAAACCGAGCTATGGCTCGCAACCAAGGGTTGGTAACTGACACCCCATAGATACTCTAGTGTCCCAAATCACTGACACGACACCACGACACCGTTTCGCGTGTCCAAACACGCAAAACATTCAATCGGATAAACTCCTGACACGCGCACGAATAACAGTATCGTGCACGCGGTTACACGCGTCGTACTCGCGACACAGGACACGACGCACCATGTGCTCGCGTCCACGTGTACGCCACGTGTAGGGCTTCATGCCCGTGTTACTACGAGACGCTCTAGTGTCGTGTCCATGCGACACGACACACTCAAAGTTGTGCGCGCGCGCGTGTGCGCTGACAGCGCGTGTCCAGTGCGAGTGAGTTTTCTCACTCGACACGACTCGACACGACACGAGACTTTGGGGGCATGTTCACAGACATTGCCCCCTTGTCTGTGTCAAGTTACACGTGTCCTAGTGGCCTGTGTAGTGCACACGAGGTGTCGGGTAGCAGGGCATGCACGATGGGCTCGTGCGGTCGGTTCGTGTCCAATTTGGACACGGACACAGCACGATAATGTGTTCAGTCTACTTGATTAGTGATCAGCAAGTCTAGGGCTTCTAGTTTGTATAATTTGTTTCACAAATCGACCATATCGAATCCATTGTGGCATTTCACCAAACAAGGATTTTAGCCCTACGATACGTGTCCGATACGGACACCAAAACACATCAAAATCCCACCAAACTTTACCCACATTATTGTTATTCCTATATGAATGCAATTATGAAAGAAAAACAGGAATTTGACTAGGTTTGTGAGAAAATACCTATTGTGCAAATCCAAGGAAAAATAATGAGAATGGGGTTGTGTGATCTCCAACTCGATGATGCCCAAGCTCCCAAATTCTGAATTTCTAGCTTCCCTTAGCTCCCTAGATGTTGTAGGGTTCCAATGCAAGAGACTAGAGTCAATTTGGACCAAGAATGATCAAGTTATCAAGGGTTGAAGGAAAAGGAAATTTTGTGGATTTAATTTCATGTAATTTTGTTCATGAATAAATCCATGGGGTTTATAACATGGGTGGGCTGCCAAGGGGGGTAGGGTAGATATTTAGGGCTCCTTTCCACCTTGCTAACTTAGCTTCTAAGTCTTGGACCAAGTAGATATTTCTAGGTTTTATGAAAAATATCTATAAAGCAAATATCTAAGATATTTCAATCCTAAGATATTTACAACATAAAGTAAATACCTACACTTAGTCTTCTAGGTTAGTTGCTAATCCCTAGATTAGGCTAAACTAGGTTAGGGACTAACATGACACTAATCAACTAATTAAATAATAATAAATCACATAAATCCAAATAAATTCTAATAAATTACCAAAATACCCTTTAGGCTAAAAAGCCCTAATTTGATGTTCTAAACCTATGGTTAGGCTCACATGATCATGGTTAGTCTCTAGGTTATAAAATCTCTAGGGTTTACACTAGGGTTATACTAGTCAAATCACAAGGTCATAAGCCATGACTTAGAAAATAATTTTAATCTAACTAAAAATCACCAAAATTCATAACATGACTAAATCACCATTAATAAATAATAAAAATAATAAATTTTCAAAAAATCCCAATTTCAGAAAACTGGGTCTTACACCGCACTACGAGTCGGACGGCTACAGGAAATATACCGTTCTTTATGGTGTACGAGAGCGAGGCAGTTCTCCCGTTGGAGACCCAGATCCTATCGCTTTGCGTGGCCCTTACATACCGGTTGACGTCGGACGATAACTACCACCAACGGCTATAAGAATTGGAAGCCTTAGACGAAAAGCGTTTGCAAGCTCAACAAAGCATCGAGCTCTATCAAGCACGCATTTCTCGGGCCTTCAATAAGAAAGTCAAGCAGAGGACATTCCAAGTAGGCGATCTCGTCTTGGCCGTTCGCAGACCGATGGTCATGACTCACAAAACTGCCGACAAATTTTAGCCCAAATGGGAGGGTCCATTCATCATCGAGACCGTATTCTCCAACTGCGCATACCGGCTCGCGAAACAGAATGGAGACTTGCTCATGATGCCCATAAACGGCAAGTTCCTGAAGAAATACTATGTCTAAGGACACGCCGGTACTTCTTCAAACCACCAAAGCTCCCAGACTGTCGAGTTATATACATCGAGTACCTCTGAACTTACACTATATTAGCTCCGAGTGGGTTCACATTGTACCCCTCTGGGTGACAAGTCATGTATACTTAAATATCTCTGAACTTCCACCCTGATGCTTCACCTCGCCGGAGTTTACCAGACTTATTGCCATCTCTGAGCAAACTTTCCGGTCCTGATTATCGTGTGTCACGTCCATATTACCTCTGATACCGATATTCTCTTGACCTAACACCTGAATTCGACCCGGGATAAAATCATGGTGTTAAGACCACAGAGCCTATCACGTCCATATTACCTCTGTTGGGTTTTGTCTCAAAACCTATTACTCGCACCACCAGTGCGCAAAAGGGTAATAGGTCCACCAAAAATTATTCCTAATTATCGTGTGTCACGTCCATATTATCTCTGATACCGATATTCTCTCGACTTAACACCTGTACCCAATCCGGGATAAAATCATGGTGTTAAGACCACAAAACCTATCACGTCCATATTACCTATGTTGGGTTTTGTCTCAAAACCTATTACTCGTACCACCAGTACGCAAAAGGGTAATAGGTCCACAAAAAATTATTTCTGATTATCGTGTGTCACGTCTATATTACCTCTGATACCGATATTCTCTTGACTTAACACCTGAACCCGACCCGGGATAAAATCAAGGTGATAAGACCACAGAACCTATCACATCCATATTACCTCTGTTAGGTTTTGTTTCAAATCTATTACCCGCACCATCAGTGCGCAAAAGGATAATACGTCCACAGAAGTTATTATAATCTATTACTCACACTATCGATGCACAAAAGGGTAATAGGTCCATAAAATATTATTCAAATCTATTGCTCGCATCTCCAGATGCACAAAAGGGCAATAGGTCCACAAAAAGTCTCCCAGTGTGATGTCCTTTATCAAATCGCAAATGTTGTATTAGGCCCTCTAGTATAAGCACCACAGATACCACAAACAAAAAATGGAGTAAATGTATTCTTTTTGTTCAAAATCAGTTACATTCATAGGATTACATCTCCAGTAATAAAAAAAGGAGGAAAGAGCTGAAGAAAAATCTACTACTCATCAGCGACACATAGTTTGGTGAGAATGTCTTCCAGCTGTGCAGTTGAGCCCTCGATTTTCAGTTTGGCTTGGCGTTCAGCTTCTTGGGTCAGCCTTTCAGCATCCTCAAGATGTGCATGAGCCTGCCAATTGTCCTCTACCTTCTTCAGTGTACCCTCCAGAGTGGCATAGGCTCGTGTGACCTCATCGGTCTCCTCGCAGATCTTCTCTCTCTCTCTCTCTCTCTCGACGAGTGGCTTGGAGCTCAGTCTCCAGAGATGTCAGCTTGGCTTGGAGCTGGAGGAGTTGATCGTTCGTTTCAGTTATAGCACGAACAGTGGTCTCCTCATGAGCTAAGCAAATCTCTCCCTTTCGGCTCAGCTTGTCAAATTTAAGAGACAACTTATGGAGGTCTTTCTCCAAGGTGGGCTTGGTCGTCTCCAGTACAGCCTTCACTTTTTCTACGGCTGTTATGAAAAAGGCACGCTCATGTTCCACTGCAGCGGGCACGTCGACCTGTCATAATTATTACAATTGGGTTAGGCATCGATCAGCCTCTACCAGTTTATGCTTTAAAAGGGTACCCATCCCTTCTCCGCCCGGGAGCGTCTTCAGCAGTTCAATCTGACCGCAGGCACAATGACGAGCTACGGCGAATGACGTTCCTCTCCTCAAAGCAACCTCAACCTTCCATTTTAAATGGCGGCAAAAGCTCTCTACTATGTCCTTTGACGACTCGTCTAAGTTCTCCAAAGAGGACGGCGTCGAAGGGATAGCACTTAGGAAAGCTGAAGGCGTCTGGGAAGGAGGTGCAGCAGAGCTTGATGACCCTGTTAGAAGGGAAACAAACTCCGAACGATGAGATTTCCGTACAGCGGCAATCTCCTCCTCTGCGGTCCGAAGAAGCTGAAAACTGGCCAGAGCAGAAAGTTCAACCTCCGAGGAAGAGGCAGCTCCAATCGATCCCGCATCTACCAAAGAGGTTGAAGGAGCTGTGACTTTTGTACTCAATACGGTAGAGGGCCCCTTGACTCGAGTTGGAAGGAACGAAGGGACACTTCTTGCTTGTACCAGGTTAGCCCCTGGATCCTCTTCTATCCCTTCCTCCGCGGCCACATCCACCATCGGTAGTGGAGAGGCAGGCCCTATAGGTCCAGAACAACCGACAATCAGCTTGACCCGAAGAAGATGGAGTTGAAGCGAAAAAATCTCCTCATTGGTAAGAATATGACATAGCTTACCAGGGGTGGGGGGCAAAGACTGGGGCTCAGTCGGAGTAGTCTCAGCTCCTCCCGTCACCTTCACATCTCCTGTGAGGTCAGCAGCGGCGCCCGAACCATCCATGTCAGCCTCCTCAGCCCCTGTTGCTCCGGACAGAGACGTAATTATATTAGCACTAGTTTATGAGGACCCCGCAGCTCCAGGGTCAGATCCCAGAGGGGAACCGTACGGGCAGCATCTGGTGATAGAAGGTTTGCTTCCTTCGATGCCTGCAAAGAAGAGCCTTCAGATAATATTTCGAGAACAACATTGGGGCTTGTCGTGAAAGAACTTACCCTCATGTTAACTTCGGTGTCACTACCCATTTCCTCGACGGCAGGCCCACGAAACCTAGCCGCAACTCGCATCTGGGAACGAAGCCTATCAATGACAGGGGGTTTAGGCCTGCTTCGTTTATGTGGAGGATTCGGTACAGGGGAAGGCACACGCATCGCTAAAGGACTTACAGAGGGCTGAAGATCTTCAGAGTTATCTTCCTCCTCCTCCGTGCTTTCGGAGTCAGAATTGGAAGCTTTCCTCTTCCCTTTCCCCGTCCTTTTGTGGGAGTCCCTCGGTCGTTCCTCCAATTTCGTACCAATAATAAAACTGGTACATGGATCAAAGTCGTTGGAAAGCGCATTCACGGACACATGACGAAGCGCCGCCATATATGCTATATGCCCTAAAGTCACGGCGTCAGGCAGGATGAAGCTGGCCTGGATGTGGGTCACAAAATAATAGTGTCAGTCCCGAATACCATCAAAGATGCTCCCCTTGAAACCCAGGCAGGGATTATGGTTATTCAAATATAATTGACTATACCCAAATTGCCGAGAGTACCAGTTGGATAAGTATGGCTCCAAGTATACATTGTTGCGGTTGCAGTACACCAGATGTGAGGGACGGATACTCTGCAACCAGCGAAATAGCTTTTCGGACAGGACCTGGGGCACAGCAGCGCTATCGAGGTGAACGCGTCACATCTCTTCCTCAGTAAAAGATAGGACCGACACAAAAAAGGAGTATCTGTCCACCCGCGCAAGAGCGACTCGGCAGTCGGAAAAAGTGGTACAGTTCTAGGGCATGTCGTGATAGTGATAGATGAAGGCATCGTCACTTGTCGCATTACCCTCCGGGCCAGGTCGCATCAGATAGGGGAAATGCATCAGCAGCCACCCCATTAAATAATGGTACGATAACTCAATTCTGTTGAAGGGTTTCATAAGTTCACGAGTGATAACTTTTGACATAAAAATACGAAGACCCCGATGGATGCTGCATACCATAGTTGGAAGCAGAGCCAACTTGCCTCCAAAGACCAGCTTTACTGTCGAAAGGATCAGGTTGCGGCTGATCCTCTCAATCGAGCCAGAGCCCCCCGAGACGACGCAAACCCTCAGCCATATTATCAGGTACCCGACTAGGATGGCCTTAGCAGACAGAGGCTAGGTATTATGATAAAAATAGCTGAAAGTGTCGCTCAGACTCCCGAACCTGTCACCAGCAGCCCGGGCCCTCTTGGTGCTTCGCACCTGAGCACCCACTTATTCCAGAGACTGGGGAATCCTAACGGCAACCCGACCAGAGGCACTAAGGTTAAAAAGATAACCAATCCAAGCCTTGGTATGAGGAAGGTTCCCTTCCGAGCTTTCGTCCTTCTTCTTAGATATTTGTTGACAGGTGATATGGTGACATAGCACTTCCTGGTATACGGCAAGGAATCCGGGGAACCGTCGCTCCAGTTCCTCAAACTCTTCGTTTATCGGGGTACACTCCTCATAAGCTTCATCTCCCTAGGGCAATTTGGACACATCATGCATCTCGTGAAGAGCATGCCCCATCTCTCCCCCGGAAGTAAAGAAGGTCCCAGTCCGACAGTTGTACATCTCGAGCAATGCCATAAACAACTTCGGGTTCGTAAACAAGACATAGCAGGAACCCCTAACGGCATAATAGAGGCCGATCCGTCGTAGGGTGTCCTCATACTCTGCCAAGATCTAAGAGGTCAGATTGACCCATGGAAGGGAACAGTGCTGCCAGTTCAATAACAACAATCTCCCTGCAGGGTATGACCCTTTGTGAGCAATTCGATTCAAAAAAGTATCGGCCTCGGAGAATCGCATGTTGGGCTTCAGTTCGTTGATGAGACTACCAGGAGACAGCCCAAGGACAGAGTAGCTCATTGTCTCCTTTATCGCAACCACTGACCGCGTAGGATTATTAAAATGGATATGGCCCACAAAGACTCCCTGTTGATCCAGAGTTAGAGAACCCGGCATCTTCCTCTTAAGAGGCACTATATTAAAACCTGATAGGGGGAAGTGGTACTCCATTAGGGGTATGTGAAATGCTTCCCCATGAAAATAGAAGTCCAAGCTCTCAGATATCTCTATAATGCTCGGGTCTGAAATAATCAGGGCATCCCCGAACAGAAACATAGGCTTCAGATGAATGCCATTCAGCTACCCAGAGTTCATCATGCTAAGTAAGAAGAAGAAGGATTGGCTTATGATCTCCCACAATCTATCTTCAGGTTGACTTCGGGTGATCTGAGTCGACACATCTTGGACTATGTGGTCAAATCTAGCACCCAAGGCAAACTGAGCATATCCTACCAGAACCTTCCTCGAAGGAGCCGTGGGAAAGGTCACTACAAAGGTCAAAGAAAGAAGACATTCAGAAGAAAACAGAAGTGAATGGGCTTTTAAACAATACACAGAAGCATATGCGGCTCAGTTACGAAGGGGACATATGTGGCTCAAATTAAGTAACACATGCGGCCTAGGCAAGCAAAACATATGCGGCCCAGATATGGGAGGATTCATACGGCTCGGTCATATACGGGCCCAGATATAGACATGGTATAAGCCGCATGTACTCTGATACTTATGGCTCGGTCCATATAACCCAGTCACACAGAGCACATGCGGCACATGCCCCATGAAGGCCAACTATGCACTAAAGGTATTAAAACCATGGCACAGTAGCGAAATGTGGTCAGATCTGCGAATAAAACATGCGACATGGCTGTTTAAATTTGAGTGATCATTCTCCCGCCTTACCCTTAATCAGAGGATAGACGTCTGGGTGGAAGGAATGTGACTTCTCAGAAGCGGCCCCTTCCCTTTGTCGGCGACGCTAGTGGCTTTAGAAGCTTTGGGGGCCGTGGCTAATCGGAGAAGATGAATAAAATGCAGCGAAGAGAGAGAAATTCGAAAGAGAATAGAAAAAAGTCTCTCTATCACATAGCCTGTATTTATAGACTAAAATAAATAGGCGCCGCTTCGGTTATTGTGCCATTAAAAGATAATGATAGCCTTTTTAGATTTTATCCTTAGTAACCGTCATCATTATCTCGGAAAGAGAGCCCAAATCTAAAAAGCAAATTCTGAGCATTAAATACAGCAGTAACAGTTGGACAGAGTCTCTCTGTGGCTCAAAATTTCCCTGCGGACCGAGATCTCTCTGCGGCTCAAAATTTCCTTGCGGACCGAGATCTCCCTGCGGCTCGAAATTTCCCTACGGCTTGACGTTTCTTCTAACATGCTTCTTATTCAAAGTATTTCAAATTTATAATTTGAAAACTTTGAAAGGGGTCTTATAGAAGCATGGAAATGATGAAGTTTATGAGGATCATCACTCCATGCGGCCAAGCAAAACTAAGCCGCAGAACTAGTGCTCTTGGAGACCCCATGCGGCCAAGTAAAACTAAGCCGCAGAAGCAGTACTCCTGGAGACCCCATGCGGCCAAGCGAAACTAAGCCGCAGAAGCAGTGCCCCTAGAGACCTCATGCGGCTAAGACAACTCGAGCCGCAGAAGAGAGGCTCTCGAAGGCCCCATGCGGCTAAGGGGACTCGAGCCGCAGAGGGAAGGTTCTCATAGATCCCATGCGGCCAAGTGAAACCAAGCTGCAGAAGCAAGGTTCTCAAAGATCCCATACGGCCAAGCGGAGCCGAGCCGCATAAGCAAGGCCCCTAAGGCCACTATGCAGCCAAAATGAGTCAGACTCTACTTTGTGGAGGGGACACATGGCAATTTGACCATGTCTCAACCACCCATATTTACTACAAAAAAATCTCAACAACCCCCACCAGTTGGCAGCCCAAGATCAAGTCTTTGTGTGTTGTTATAGACACGTGGCCACGTGGCCCTTTATGCGGCCCAAAATCTGCTATTACAGGAATCACTATAAATAGTAGGGTACCACACCTATGCTAAAGGTTGGCAATCAAAGGCTGGCAAATTTCTTCAAGAGCAAAGACTGCGTCTGATAGTCCAAGGAGTAAGGCAGAGTTGCTACACTTTCCTGAGCCTCCATCGTCACCCCCCAGAATCAAAAATTAAACAATTGTACTTAGATTGTTTCCTAGAATTTCTTTCTAGGTTTTCTTTTGTACAAGTGAGTTTGCAATCAAGTTTAATTTCTCTATAATTTTTGTTATTAATATTTAATGGCAAACATCTATGCCACCATCAGAGGCCACTTCCGTAGTTGTGATACTGAAGCCACATTTCGTGCCATCATGATCATCTCACCACACCAGGCCCACTACCAGGCAAGATACCTTGTCATTTGTTGTCTATTTACTTTAGGTCATATTTTACATGCATTTACTTATTATTTATTTTTTGCAAAATAAACGGTGATACCTTGTCATAATTAGATAGAATTATATTGTTTAGTTCTATTTCCTGTTACTTATTATTTTTATACACATTAAACCTAGATTTAAGAGACCACATTTTATTGTGTTGCATTCATAGGCCTTGACACATTTATACCACGAAGTGGTGAGTCGCATATAGAACTCGGATATACGTAGCTGGCTGGCCACCGGTACCTATAAGTAGTGCGATAGGATTAACTGCTAATAATATTGCATGATAGTTTGATTTAGCAGTTGATAGAGGTTATGTGTTTTGAAAATAACATATAGGCATGGGAAGGGGAGGAAATTTCCTTACCGGATGGGTTATACAATTTACCTTTGTGATCGTACACTCCGCCGGAGATGCGGGTTGATAACCCTTTATTTTATTGCTGGCCACTGACGTTCTGCGAAATGTTATGCTCTTACACTATTACTGGGCTCCTGGTGCCCAGAGAGGGGACTATGCTAATCCCATTTTAGCCAGAGAGTCCATGAGTTAGAGGTTTGTTCTTAAATTGCATTTACTTAGAATGGTTAGGCTACCTTATCCGTTAGGTATAAGTACTTTTGGTTTGGCTACTTATATCTGATTGCGGCTTGGAACAGTAACTTGTCGTGGACTAGTTTGCCACACCTTGTCCTTATTTGGTTGTAGGTGTGGTTAACTGCTTCTATGAGAAGGTACTAAACCTTGTTATGGTCTGGATACTATATTGGACTCATGGTATGGAAAGATACTTCATCGTGGATTAGGGTGCCATCTCATGTCCTTGTTTGGTTGGGGGGATGGTACGCTAATTCAATGATGGAGTATTGAACGATGTTATGATTCGATTTGACTTATTATTATTGATCAGTTTATATTTGTAGAGCCTAAAAATCAAGCTGCGAGTTGAATATACTGATCAGCGATCAAGTTGTGCCCTAAAAATCAAGTTGTGCCACTGATATGAAGCTCAGAGGGCAGACTGCGCCACTGACCAGATTGCGCCTAATATCAGACTGCATCCAGTCTTTTTTGTACCAAAACCTACGTGGCATCTGACACTCAATGGTCATCATTACCTGACAATACTGATGACGGACACAACAGTGAAAGAGAAAAATCTCTTTGAATCTCGTAAATTGTGCTGCTCAAGAAAAGTTGATGGACAGCTGTCTTGTACACTTCGTGAGTTGCGCCCAGGCGCAATCTAAACAAAATCCTTAGTTGCGCCTGGGCGCAACCCGAACGACTTTTACTCAGAAGCTGCCACGTGTGTAGGCGCAGCTCAAATCAAGCACAGTTTGACTTGTTGACTGAAGCTCGCACAACCTGATAAAGTTGAGACAACTTACATTCTAAAGCAAGATGACATCGCACATGCCACTAATCTCTCAATACGTGTCTACTATCCTGTACACGACCACGCGCATCTCAATCATATGATGCCACGCGTCTAAATATAGTTAGTACACGATTGACAACTGAATGAAAGTTGGTGCAACAAGAGGTTAGCGCAACTCAATATGGCGCAACCCAGCTTCGTGCACCATCAGAATAACTGCTAAAACAGTTATTCCAAGAACTCTATAAATAGTGTTTCCAATCATCAGATACAGGGACAGAGATCAAGAACTCTTGCAAAAATTGCTGCTGCGTTCTCTAGAGGCTACAGTCTTCAAGTTCACATAGTCCAAGGGATAAAGTGATTGTCTTCTGATCAGATTTCTAAAGTTGTACTTCCCCAGAATTCAATATACTTTGTACTCTTTTACAAGTTTGGAGTAAACAAATTTTGTTTTTGCAAACAAAATGACGACTCTGCTGGGGACTACTTTTTTCTCCGACGAGAAAGTGACAACTCAATGTGACATTGCGTCGATCGGCAAGACGCAGAAGACTCTGGTTGTTCAAGTCAACCAGACAGCCTACGAGAATATGATCAACACCAAGAGCAACAAGCGCACAGTGGCTATCGCCAATAACGGGACTGTGTGGACTCCTAAATCTTCCACAGTCGCTGTTGCCCAGGCGCAACTTGAGGGCTCAATGACCAAGGCGCAATCCGCCACAGTGGCTCCAGTACAGCCTGTTTCTGTTGCTAGGGCACAATCTGCTCACCCTGCTGCCCATGCGTAGCCTACTACTATCTTGGCTGCCAAGGCACAGTCAGTTCAAGCTACTGTTGAGGCACAGTCTACCAAAGTTGCTGCCAAGGCGCCACCAGTAGTCCATAGGACTATGGCGTAACCCAAGCAATCTGCTACTTCGGCGCAACTCAAGGGAACTAGTCTTTTGGCTATCCCCTCTTCCAATTCTCAAGTTCTGAACTTAGAAAATTCATGTCCTAGTGCCAACACTAGACAGAACAAAGGAAAAAAGTCCTATAATATTTCCTCAATTGGCACAATCTATGCCTAAAATGGTCACACAACAGAACAAAGGGAAATGCTTCTTAGCTAACCCTATTCAAAATAAAAGAAAGCACCATTTGGTCTTTCCTCAAACTTCCCTAGTCTATGACTCAGAGGAAGATGTATCAAATTCTATTCCTGTAAACAGAGGTCCTCGGATCTCTGATACCGAAAAGAATACTGATCAGAGAGGTATCTTACCAACCCCTATGGGGTTTGGTCAAGACCTTCCTACCTTGCAAATTTCAAGATCCAAGCAAGGAAAATTGAAGGTATCACAAACAAAGACACCGGGAGCGGAATTTTCAGATTCACGCGCTTATCTCAATAGGCGTCAACCAATTTTAACTTTAACAAAACGTAAGAACCCTATGCTAAAGGCCAATCTGTACCAAAAGCCAAAGTTTGAAAAGAAAGACCCATCTACCTATGCTAATGAGTTGAGTACATCTTTGTACACTCAAGGAACTAAACACCTGAAGAATAGGAGACATGTTCCTAACATCATTAAGGAATATGTTTCTTCGACTTCTTCTCGTCATGTGGTTGTAACTGATCTCCGGCAACGTCTTACACAAAGGCGGGAGACTACAGGAATGTTTTCCTCACCTTCAAATCGTGCTTCAAATTGCCACTGCCTACATGAAGTTGTCATCAAATGTTGTTGCCAATCGGCTCGACGGTCTGTCTTCGATCATCTGAACTATGCTTCAACTCCTGAACATATAATAGAAGACGAAGATAAACTATTATATGCTTCTGTTAACATGACTTCTCAAGGCACTGGGGTGGGAAACGTCCAAGACGTAATGCATCTCGTAATTCCAGTCAATAATACTTAGACCGGATCCATGCATCCAATGAAGGTGTCTTTCAATACACTAGATCGAGAAATCGACATTTGATACAAGGTGTCTTTAATCAAGAAGATCTTCCTATCACCCATGTGGGAGACGACTCTCTTTCGGAGTTTGATACAGATAGTAAAAGTTCTGAACAAACTATCTCATCAATAGCAGCAAGAGAAGTGACGGCATATACCATTACGGAAGATCAAGATGCCTCTACGTCAACCAGCCAAGAGCAACGAATTGTTGCATTAGAAGACAAATTAAAAACCATGGCAGAAATGGTTGCAAGTATGCACACCATAATGGTGGCTCAACATACAGTGCCTCCGATTGTAAACCATGTTACAAATCCTGAGCTTATAGCATCTTCTGTACCTGTTAGTCTGGGGGTACCAGCCCCTCAGGTTGCTTCTGTGCCAATTCAAGTTGATCCAAGTCAGTCTGGTGCTGGCGGTGGTAATTACCATGTTGTTCCTCCTCTTAACACTTCTAACCGGCCTACCAATTCACAAACATCAGGGGATGCTAATGAGGCTATAAAACTCTTACGCACTCAGTTTGAGGCCTTCAAGCAGAAGGATGGCCTACAAAGAATGGACATAAAGCAACCATATTCTACAGGGTGGAAGGAAGTTCCATTTCTTCCTAAGTATAAGCTCCCAACCATTATGCTGTTTGATGGTAGCACTTCTCCAAGTCAGTACATCAATCATTTCGAAGTGATGACTAATCAATTATAGCCAAATAATGCTCTCCTTACCAGAGTGTTCGTCGGTTGTTTAGCCGGTACAGCATATGACTGGTATCGTAGCCTACCTGATGGCTGTATCATTTCTTTTGCTGGTTTCAAACAAATATTCTTGGAATAATTTTATGAGGGAGTCAATGACATGACAATGTCTGCCCTCATTAAAATTAAACAGAGGCATAATGAATCCACGGAGAGTTTCATTGAAAGATTCTGCCAAGAGGCACTCAAAATGCTTCTAGGTACTCCATCTGCTGTAACAATAGACACTTGCAAATCAAACTTGTTGCCTATTATCAGTATGTGGACCGGATCTACACAATTCCAGGATTGGCCTTCTTTTATTGTTAATGTAACGGCGGCAGAAGTGAGTGTCAAAAAGTTCAAGCAGTTAGGAGTCCAGATGACTCATCCGAACCAAGATGAACATTCTACACCTGAGGGTAGTAATCGCTAGAATAACCGCAAGAATAAAGAAATACTGGCCATTAATCTTAAAGGCAAAGAGTCTTTGGCTGTCAATGTTACTCAGACGACATCCACCCCATCAGTACCACTGCAAAAGTCAACTCGTCCAAAAGAAGAGTATTCTTTCGACGAAGATGATACTTTAAGCATCTTCGATTGCTTGATCAAAAGCAATAAGCTTCAGCTTCTAGAGGCAAAGCGACCAGAAGAAGTTAGTAAAACTGATCACCCTAAATATTGTGTTTATCACAGATTCATAGGGCATCCAACCAAAGCATATTATGTGCTCAAAGGCAAAATCCAGGAGTTGGTCAACTCTGAAGCAATTACTCTACAGCAGGACGAGAAAACGGTGACTGCTAATGTGGTTTCTCTCCAATTTGGTAATTTTCTACCACAACTCGTACAAGATGGTGTTGTCCCCATTCCAAGAACTACTCTAGGAATTGTGAATATCCCTCCTCCTCAAAATGAAGGTCTTATTCTGATGTCAACTTACAGAGGAGAGATTATGTGGATTCATCCAGATCTGGTGGCAGAATTTAAAATGCCTTCCTCTTCTAAGCAAAAGAAGCATTCCAAGTCTAAATCCAAGAACTGCAATATGGTATCCTTTGAACCATTAACAGCAGAAGAAATCCTAATGGGCACTAGATCTGGGAAACCCCATCTTCGGGAGTATTCCGAAAATCAAGAGAACCCTGCTCCATCCCCGGATGCTCTTCCTCCATTATCTTCTCCTGCTGAAGATACACCGTCTATATCCTTGCCAGTGGTCGAGCCATCTCCTCCTAAACCAACATCAGCAGACAAGGAAAAGCAACATGTTCGCTTTAATAAAGCGTTGAAGAAGTCATCATCTCTTGGACTTGAAAAGCCTTACAATTTTGACATATTGGCTCAATTGGCCAATACTCCGGCAAGATTGTCAATCTTTGAACTTTCACGTCTCTCAAAGGAAACTCGTGAGACGTTAAGTGAAGCCTTGATGTAGGCTGACACTTGTTTGACTCTTCTCAAGAAGCCCAAAAAGGAGCCAGTCAGCTGTGCACATTGTCATAGTGTATTTGAATTAATACCCAATATCACTTTTACACAAGATGACATATTGTTAGAAGACAATCTTCATGATCGTCCTTTCTATTTCACGGGGTATATGGACACCATAAAAGTCGACCGTATTCTGATTGATCCCGGGTCTGCACTTAGCATTATACCGAAGTCCTTATTGGATGCTTTGAAAATTCCAGTACATAATCTTTCTACAACTATCACTACCATCCTGGGATTCAATCAAGGAAGAAGTAAACCTTTGGGGAAGATACGCCTAAAACTTTAAATTGGCAATCTTCGTACAAAGGTAACTTTCTATGTTATTGACAATCATGGCTCATACAATGCTTTGTTGGGAAGGCCATTCCTCCATGAACACAATATTGTACCCTCTACGCTCCACCAATGTTTCGAATATGTGGATGGTAATGGAGAAGTCCAAAAAGAGGTTGCAGATTTGAATCCTTTCAAAGGGGTTAAAGCGTATTGCAACGATTCTCGTATGTACAAAGAGGAATTCATGAAGGTGGTACTAGCAATGGACACAGATGAAGAACAGAAGAGTATACCTAATAATACTTTAGTGATTCCGGTCAAAGGACGTACCTCCTGTCCTCAGTCTTCCAAACCACTGACTATCTGTCTACCCTCCCATGAGAAGCGACCTAAAGGTGATAGTCAGGAATAAAGAGAGCTCACCTCTTCTGAGCCACTTGTAATCGATCTTCGTCGTAAGAAGCTCCCTCCTCCTTCTCGTTCTTCTTCTCCCCCTCTTGTCATCAATCTGACTAAGCTTGCTAAGGCTAAAGTCCCTGTTGTAAATGATGGTGTAAAAATCAATAAAGCATCTCCTTTGCAGTATACTGATGTCTTTTACTATACTCAGTGTTATCTGGATATGCTAGATAGCTTTAAACCACTTACAATAGAAGTCGTATCATCTCGACGAAATGTGGTATCACTGGATTCAATACAAGAGTCGTACTTCTTAGTACCGTCTCGAAAGAAAGATGAAAAGCCTATATTCTTCAACAAAAGAGAAGAACCAAAAAATCATGCTCTATAATGATAATAGAGATGATACAGAAAGGCTACAATTACGATGCTATAGTCCACAATCTAAAGCCATCATCCGTAAAATGGGCTATGATTTCAGAACAGGTCTCAACAATGGTAAAGGAAGGCGAACCCCTCTTCGTATTGCTGTTCCAAAAGAAAAATCACAACAATACCACAGTAAAATGAAATGAGGACTAGGTTATACGTCACCACTTCCAACTCCAGAATCTTCTGAATCTGATGAAGAAGAACGTTCAAACTTTTCTGATTCTATCTCATGGGATTCTGATACCAGTATCGGTCATGTTCATAAGGTGATAGTATCTTCTAACATAGTGTCCACCGAATTCTCAAAAGATGACGAAAGTGACATTGAAGAAGCTACTGAAATGGACCCTTGGGCACAAAGGATGGACAATCAGTGGGAACTTCATTTCGAACAACGAGAACCACCTATTGAGGATCAACTTATCCAAATTGATATTGGAGAGAAAGGCGTATCACGGCCAATCTTCATTAGAAAAATCTTCCAGAAGATGATAAGCAAGAATTAATTCACCTTATTCGTGAATATATTGACGTCTTTGCCTGGAGTTACGAAGATATGCCGGAATTATATCCTCAAATTGTAACTCTCAAGCTTAACATTTTGCCGAATGCCAAACCGGTCAAACAATAACAACGGCAATTCAAGCCTGAAATGATGGATGCAATTGATGATGAAGTTAAAAAGCTTATAGCTTGCAGTTTTATCAGAGAAGAACAACATCCTGACAGGGTGGTCAATGTCGTCCCAGTCCTGAAGAAGACCGAAAAGGTTCGAGTTTGCATAGACTTTCGGGATCTCAATGATGCTTGCCTTAAGGACGAATTCCCCCTCCCAATTACTGATGTTATGATCGACAATACATGTGGATTCGAATGAATTTCTTTCATGGATGGGTTTTCTGGATATAATCAAATCCGGATGAATCCTGAAGATGAAAAACATACTTCGTTTCGTACTCCTCGGGGTGTGTACTGTTATACGGTCATGCCGTTTGGTCTTAAGAATGCAGGTACAACTTACCAACGGGCGATGAGTACTATCTTTCGAGATCATTTGCGAAAGACTGTCGAATGCTATGTTGACGATATTGCTGTCAAAAGTCGTCTCAAAGACGATCACATTCAAGATTTAAGAACTATCTTCAATCTAATGCGCCAGCATCAACTCAAAATGAACCCCACTAAGTCTTTCTTGGGTGTCTCTAGTGGTAAATTTCTCGACTTCGTCATTACCTCTAAAGGTATACACGTTGATCCCAAGAAGATCAAAGTCATTCAAGAGATGCGTCCTCCACGCAACCTAAAAGAGCTACAAGGATTCCAAGGTCGACTTGCGTACATCAGGCGGTTCATTTCAAATTTATCTGGATGTTGCAGACCATTTACTCAATTAATGAAGAAAGGTGTATCTTTCGTTTGGATGGAATAATGTCAACGAGCATTTGATGACATAAAGCAGTATTTAATGAGTCCACCGGTTCTTGTACCACCAATCTCAGGAATATCCTTCTTAATGTATGTTCGGGCAATGGATCATTCATTGGGAGCTTTGATGGCTCAGAAGAACAAGTAAGGCCATGAGCAAGCCATCTACTATCTTAGTCGAACAATGATTGGAGCTAAACATCGTTATAGTTCGGTAGAGAAAGAATGTTTAGCCTTAATGTTTTCTGTTCAGAAGACAAGGTATTACATCATAGGCCAAACTATTCATGTCATATCCCGAGTCAATCCTCTTCGAGTCTTAATGAAGAAGCCAAGTACACTCAATTCTAGGCTTGCCACATCGGCCATATTATTAGCACAATATGATATGGTTTATGTTCCTCAAAAGTCTGTGAAAGGCCAAGCACTTGCCAACTTCTTAGCAGCTCATCCTGTCCCTGAGACATCTAAACTCTATGATGAGATTTCGGATGAAACATTGGAATCAAATATGATCTCAGAAGAATTTTCTACCTGGAGGTTGTTCTTTAAGCTTCTAGAATTGGACCTGGAGGTACTCTTGTTGCGGGAATGGGAATTGTTCTCATTTCACCCGAGGGATTGACTATTCAAAGGGCCTATTCTTTAGACGAATCATGCTCTAACAATGTGGCAGAATACAATGCCTTGCTCATTGGACTCCAATTGGCAAAACAACTGGATATCGAATATCTCAAAGTATATGGCAACTCTAAGTTGATTGTTAATCAGGTTAGAGGCATATATGAAGTCCGACATCAAGATTTAGTACCATGCCATAAAGCAGCAACCAAGTTAGCTTCTTCATTTAAAGGATTCTTCATCGAACATGTACGTCGGGCCTGCAATACAGAAGCTGATGCCTTAGCTAACCTAGCTGCGGTATTGGCAGTTCCAGTCAAAAGATAACAGATGGTTGTTATCTTTAATAGAGAATTATTTTGTGTTGAAAACAACCACAATATTGAATTTAGCAACCTAACTGAAGTCAATGTCCTTAGCGAGGATTGGAGAGCACCTTTTATTGATTTTGTAGTGCATGACATTTTGCCAGAAGATCCTAAAGAAGCTACAAGTATTCGTCGTCGATCACTTTGATTCTATTATAATCATACTACTAAGACACTATATCGAAGAACTTTTGATGGATTACTCTTGAGGTGTCTCGCTGGTGATGAAGCAAAGCAGATATTATGTGAAGCTCATGATGGCATTTGTGGAGCATATCAACCTGGTCCTAAACTACAGGATCGTATCCGACGTATGGGCTACTACTGGCCCTCTATGGTATCAGATGCTATTGATTATGCAAGAAAATGTCGTGCATGTCAAATTCATGCAGATTTTATTCACCAACCGTCGGAATTTCTTTATCCAACTGCAGCCTCATGGCCTTTTGAAGCTTGGGGCATAGATATAATTGGCCCTATCAATCCTCCTTCATCTAAAGGACATTGGTTCATCTTAGCTATAATCGATTATTTTTTCAAGTGGGCAGAAGCTATACCTTTGGCTGAAGTAAAGACTAGTAGCGTTATCAATTTTATCAAACATCATATGATATATAAATTTGGTGTCCTTCGCCGAATCATTCATGATAATGGGCCACAATTCATCAGCCAGAAAAATAATAGGTTCTGTGATGATAACAGAATCAATAATGTCGCCTCTACAGCCTATAATCCTACGGCTAACGGGTTGGTTGAAGCATTCAACAAGACCATTATCAAACTCCTTAAAATTTTTATCTCTATTAACAAACGTAATTGGAGTGATAAACTTGGAGAATGTCTATGGGCATATCGTACTACTGTCCGTAACCCCACAGGTTGCACACCTTTTTTTTGGTATATGGATGTGAAGCTGTACTATCTTTGGAAATTCAAATTCCATCATTGAGAATCGCCATTGCTAATGAGCTTACTACAGATAATAATGATCGTCTTCGGCTTCAGGAATTGGAGGCGCTCGACGAGAAAAGGTTGTTAGCTCAACAGCATATCGAACTTTATCAGGCCCAGATTTCGAAAGCTTTCAATCGCAAAGTCAGAGTGCGAACATTTCAAGAAGGCAAATTGGTTCTTACAGTCAGACGTCCTATGACTATGACACATATGAGCAAAGGCAAGTTCGAGGCAAAATGGAAAGGACCGTATGTGACAAATAAAGTCTTCTCCAATGGAGCCTATCAATTAACAGATATGGATGGCAGAGTTGCTATGATGCCCATCAATGACAAATTTCTCAAGAAATATTATGTATAAAGTCAAAATGTACTTTATTTTCAGAGACATGATGTAAATAAAAGTTTATTTTTATTCAAAAACAGAATGGAATTACATAATGTTAAGGACGGGAAGGAGGCCCTAACCCTTCCTGATTAAATACAAAGTTCGCCAACCGTTTAAACATCTCATTGTCTGAACGCACCAAGAACTCACAAACAGCCATCCTCAATGCCTCTTCTTTGGCAATTTTGCCAGGCTCCACTAACTTGGAGATCAAATCCTATCCTGGTGTAGGAGGAACAGTTGAGCCTTCGCCCCTTTCTGTTTGAGAAGGCACTGGAGGCTCAGCAAGGACAGTCTTGGTTTCTTTTTCAGTCTTCGGAGCGATCAAATCTTTGGAAGACATTTTTTCCTGCACAGGAAGAAAAGAGATGGACAATATTTACAAAAGTTTTGTTCTATTTATAGGCAGAACAACTAAGTAATCAGCCTTGAGAACTGATACGACTTTTGGAAAGAGGCACAACTGTTTATTTCTAACGGTTCATTCATAACCGACTCTTCATCTTCCCTTCTTCGAAACCGACGTGCTTGATTCATTCGTTTTCTTCTTCGAAAATTTAAACGACCATTCATTCATTCAATATTTCTTCTTCGAAAATTAAAATGGATGATCATCCATTCATTCATCATAGTGAGAGGTCATGTCTTTTACGAACTTGAATTCCAAATATTCATATCAAAACAACTTGCCACATTCGTAATCCTCTCTGGATTCTGTTATCTATGACAGCATAGCAAAATCAAATTATACAAAAAAAAGAGGTTCTATTATCTTCAAAACCTGGGGTTGTTTTACAAAAACTTCTTTTATAAAACCATATAAGAATGCACTTTTTACGTGCAAATTCACAAAACATGCGAATGGATTTGTGAAACCCGTAATTTCAGAAAAATTATTTTTTTTAAATTAGCTAATATAATTAATTCTCAATTGTTAATTTAGGAAATTGAATTTTTAGAAAAATTATTAAAACTGGGGATTTTATCAAAACATGTAATTTTCTAATTAATTAAATATTATGTTACTAGAATACAAATTATTTTCAATAAAATAAATTGATTAGATTTTTGTATGTCATCCCAGACATGAACCTAGTTTGAATTTAAGTTTGAACTTAAAATATTTTAGAAAACAAATTATTTTTTTTAAAAGTTATAAAGCCATTTTACCAATAATAATATTAGGGCCCAAACTCTTTTCTTAATAGCCCGTAGGCCTAACCCATTGGGTTCATTTTTTCTAAGGAAATTTTTTTTCTTTCTTTCTCATCTGTGGCCAACCTCTGGCTTTCCAAACGGTCGATGACCGTCGGCCTCCCCGCGTGAACTGCCGCCGCCGGCGACCGATGGTCTCCCCACTGGCCGAGCACCCCTCAGGCTTCCGTAACCGTCCTCTCTCTTCTTCTATATAAACCATTTTTTTCATTTCACCACCATCACCATCTCTTTTCACCTGTGCCCTAACCCCCAAATTATTCCGGCGAAATCTCGCCTGAACCACCCGCGTCAGCTCGACCCCGGCGACTCCACGCCGACCGCACCCCGCGGATCCGCCCCCAGCGCGCCCCTCTCCACTCGCCGCCGATCCCGGCAGCCCCGACCCGCGCGGCTCTCCGGCGCGACTCTCCGTCGGCCTCCTTCGCGCGGCGCACCTCCGGCCCGACCCCCTTCGCGCGTCCCTAGCCCGGCCTTCCGTCGGCGCACTTCCCCGGCTCTTCGAGGTTGACCCCCTGTCCTCGATTTGCTGTCCAGTACTTCTGTGCGCGTGGCGCTGTCCCAAGGAGCCGTTCCCCGTGAGTTTCTGACGTGATTTCGGTTCTGTTCCGCGGTTCCGCGTGTTCTGAGTCCGAGGCATCACTTCGGATTCCTTCGATTTCGGTAACTTCTGGATAGTCCCATAGTTCTCTATTAGTCTGTGATGAAAAACTGGTCTCCCGATTCCTTCGGGAATTCGGATTTTCGGTTATCCTTCGGGAAATTTGGTTTTCTGTTACGTTTCTGGATTCGGAAAATTCGGATCGTTGTTCTGTGATTTTTGGGTTCTGTGATGATCTTTCGGATTTTTCGAATTCGGTTCGGAAATGTTCTGTGAGTTTTTGGAAGGATTCTTTGGTTAAGTTTCTGTTGGTTCTCTGAGTTCAGTTGGTTTTTCGAATCTCAGAAGAATTACTGTGGATGTTTCGGGTTCGATATTTTTTTTAGTTCTGGTTATTATTATTCTGGTTGGAATTTGAGTTTCCCTGGTTTGGAATTATTTTGCAGAAAAAATCGGCGCGTTTCCCAGTTTTGGGTTATCCCGAAAATAGAGAGAATGCTGCCGAAATTTCTATAAAATTTGATTATATAATTTTAAAATAAATTTCGGAAAAGAATATTATTTTTGGATTTATTTGGGCGACGACCGTATTGGTCAATGGGCTCCAGTGAAATGCAAACGCACCGGTCTGTCCGGACGTTGAGGCAGAGTAGCTGTAAGTGAAGATTGGACCAGTTCTGAGACTCATACTATTTTATTTTTAAATTAGAAATTTTAGTTATTATTATGTAATTCTGTAGGTAATTTACAAGACTAACATTTTCTTTCTCTTATTTTAATTCTTGGGAATGTAAGGGCATAAGCCCATTTATCTATTTTTGTAAATTTGTAATAAGTAGGAATCAGCTGTGGATTTTCTGGGATTGTGAACGCGTATGATTAATTAAATATTAATATTAATTATTAGTTAGAAATTCATGATTTTCTCATTTAAAGAAAAGAAAAATATTTATATATATAATTATAAAATACTAATTTTTCCCAATAAATTGATAAAAACAAGTTTTCCGAAATAAAATATAAATTTAGATTTCCTTAATTGTAACGCACTAGAAAAATGTGTTTTTGATTGTGTTGGTTAATACAAGACTAAAAATTAACTAGGAGAACAAAATCTAGAGATTGTAACTAGATAATTCTAGAGTTGTGGTTTCTGAGACAAATTCCCGGAATGTAGGATTTCAAGGAAGAGTGTGACTGTTCAAATCCCGAAGTACCAATCTCGTCCAACTTGAGAAGTTTAAGGCAAGTACATTTATGTAAATTTACGATTATTTTAACAATCATTTCACTGCAATTTTAAACCATTGTTCTAACACGGACTCTTTTGGGAGTATTGACTGTACTGTTGGGGACTGGGGGAGTAGAGTAGTGGATATGACCAAATCCAAAATTAGGATAACTGACTGTATTAGCTTTCCCCTCTTCACACGGGGACAAGCCATACCGTATCGCTAGGATACTACTGTAACCCAATCCGGTCATATTCATTACCTATTCACATCACTGTACTGTATTGTTTCAAAACTGTTCATCTTCAAACTGTTTAAAAGTGCATGATATTAATTGTCATTTTAATTGTTAAAATTTGCATGAATTGTACTTTGCTTCTTTCCTGACTGGATCCCCGTAGGTACTACTGATGACCTGGAGATGCTGATCAATAGCTACTATGATCCTGATTTGTACCCGGCGGTACTTCCACCTGAGGAGGATGTTGTGGCGTCTCCATAGATGCTACTTTAGTTTGAGAGTTTAGTTGTTTTTATGTTATTTCTAGTTTATGAATCCTTGTAACAGAACAAGTTTTAAATTATCGTTTAAATAAACGTTGTGGCAAACTTAGTTTCAAATGTTGTTGATCACCTGCATATGGATTACAGCTTACTGCCGTCGTCTCATCAACGGTGCAGGCTGGGCATGATCCGATTCGACCCAAGTATTTGGGGACCGGGTCGTGACATGTTTTTAGTGGTGGCCCATGCAGGTCGATCAACCAACAACTTAGGAAAACCTAGGAAACATTTAGAACACTAGAACATCAAATTGCCACAACATAGGACCGATATATATATATGTTAAATATTTTTGCTTGATTATAGACGGGTAGGCTACCTTGCTTATGTTTATATCCTAAACCTTCCAGAGAATGGCCACTAACAATACCAATCCTGCTGGCGATGGGGTATCTTCACCCTATCATACCCCACCTCCCCAATCAAGTCCGGATCCTACACCTCGGCAGCTGGCCGACCGTCCCCATAATACAACGACGGATCCATCATCTTCTCGGACAGAGATGGAGCCCCCTGTAGTTTCGCCCACTCCAGCTGCACCACCGGTGCCTGTGGACCCCACTGACCTCATAGGTCTGCTAAGAGGAGTGCTAGAAGCCCAGAGAACTCAAGCTGAAGCTCATCGCGAGCAGACGACCATTATGAGAGAAGGTATGGAGAATGCCCATAGCGTAGCAATGGCTGCACTGGAAAGAGGAGAAGCAGTTCAACAGGAACCAAGGCCTGCCAAGGTAAACATAAATTTAAGGATTAATTTATGTAATAATAAGGCCATTTAATTAATGGGAATCATATTGCCAAGGTGGGCGATATTGAGAGTTTTAAGAAGCAGAACCCTCGACCCTTCAAGGGAACCGAGGGAATCGTCTATGCTGATGAATGGCTCGATAGTATGGAGCGTCTTCTAAGCGTCGCTCGACTTCCAGAAGACCTCAAGGCTGAAGCAGTGGGACTCCAACTGCAAAATATAGCAAGCACCTGGTATTGGAATGAACCCCGACTCCAGGACATGCAGATTGACTGGGACACCTTCAAGAGGTTATTCCAGAGAAAGTTCTTCCCAACTTCAGAGTTGCGAGAGATGGAGCGACAATTCCAGAACCTGAAGCAGGGCAACATGACTGTGGGAGAGTATGCTGCTGAATTCGGCCAGCTCAGCCGATTTGCCAAGAACCTGGTGGCTGATCCTGACGATCGTGCTGAAAGGTTCAAATATGGACTAAGAGAAGAGATCCGCACCCATGTGATCTCAGGCGGTGCTAAGACTTATGAAAAGATCCTGGAACGAGCTCAAGACATAGAGAAGAGCCAACCTGCCCGCTCGAAGAGAGATTATCCTAGAACTAACAACTTCCAGGGTAATCAGAAGAAGCCTAACAACAACAATAACAACGGCAACAACAACAACCGTCCTCCCTATCAGCAGGCGAGGAACAATGACAAGGCACCTCAGAGGCAGATTCCCGTCTGCAACTTTTGCAAGAGGCCGGGACATCTGGCAAACATCTGCAGGAAGTGGCTAGGGCACTGCCTAGTTTGTGGGTCTTCCACCCATCAAGTGAGGGACTGCCCTTTGTCAACTAACCGGACTGGAGCAACTCCGCAGAAAGGACCTCTGCCCACTCAGCAACAACAGTTTGGGCAACATCAACAGAAGACGGGGCGAGCTTTTGCCCTGACAGCAAAGGAAACAGAGCCAGCTCAGGAACCTGTAGCGGATGTCATATCAGGTTCTATCTATGTGCATTCCTACCCTGCCTTAGCTTTATTTGATTCGGGAGCATCACATAGTTTCATAGCCACCAAATTCATATCTGCACACCATATAGTTACTGGCTTTAGCAAGAAGATCTGTAGAGTTATGACTGGAGGAGGACCCCTACCCATCACTGAGACCTGTAATTGCCCAATCACCATAGCTGGCCATAACTTTATAGCACCTTTGTTTGTCATGCCCTTACCTAACTATGATGTAGTCCTAGGGATGGACTGGTTGAGTAAGCAGCATGCGCTGATAGATTGTCATCGAGGATGTGTAGTCTTCAGCCCACCTGGAGAACCGGAGTTTAAAATCTCTCGAACTCCGGAGGAGATGGAATGTGTTACCTATACCTCTATCACTGAAGAATTCGGACCTCCCCATCCTATCATAGCAGAATTTATGGATGTTTTCCCTGATAGTCTTCCCGGGTTACCTCCAGACCGAGGCATAGAGTTCACCATTGACCTAGTCCCCGGCTCTTCCCCAATTTCTAAGGGATGCTACAGAGTCAACCCGAAGGAGGCCAAGGAGATGAAAGATCAGATCAATGAACTGAAGGCTTTAGGATTTATCTGAGATAGAGCTTCACCCTGGGGAGCACCTGTCTTGTTTGTGCCCAAGAAGGACGGAACTGTGAGGATGTGCATCGACTACCGGGCGCTGAACAATATCACCATTAAGAACAAGTACCCGCTGCCCCGGATCGATGATTTATTTGATCAATTGAGCGGAGCCAAGGTGTTTTCCAAGATAGACCTCAGATCTGGCTATCATCAGATCAAGGTCAGGAAGGAAGATATTCCTAAAACGGCATTCAACACCAAGTATGGGCAGTTTGAATTCTTGGTCATGCCGTTTGGACTGACAAATGCTCATGCGGTGTTCATGAACCTTATGAACAAGGTTTTCCATGAATACTTAGATCAATTTGTTGTTGTCTTCATTGATGACATTTTGATCTATTCGAAGACTGAAGAGGAGCATGAGGAGCACCTCAGGAAAGTTCTGGGAACTTTGAGGAAAGAGAAGTTGTATGGTAAGCTATCCAAATGTGAATTCTTTCTAGACAAGGTGGATTTTCTTGGCCATGTTGTCACAGGAGAAAGAATTTTAGTGGATCCTAAGAAGATAGCTGCTGTGGAGAAGTGGTCTACCCCAAGCTCAGTTGCTGAAATCAGGAGTTTCTTGGACTTGGCTGGCTACTACCGAAAGTTTGTAAAGGATTTTGCCAGAATTGCTGAACCGATGACGAAGCTTACTCGAAAGAATGAAGAGTTCATCTGGACGGAAGATTGCCAGGCTGCATTCGAGGAGCTGAAGAAGAGGCTTACCACTGCACCAATCCTTGCGCTACCCGCAGGATCCGGTGGTTTCACAATCTACAGTGATGCCTCTGGAAAAGGACTGGGATGTGTTCTTCAACAGAATAGAAAAGTGATTGCTTATGCATCTAGGAAATTGCGGACTCATGAGAAGAATTACCCCACACATGATCTGGAGCTGGCGGCAGTTATCTTTTCGTTGAAGCTATGGAAGCACTATCTGTATGGAGAGAGAGTTGAGATATACACAGATCACAAAAGTCTGAAGTATGTTTTCACTCAGAAAGAGTTGAACATGAGGCAAAGAAGATAGCTGGAGCTAATGAAGGACTTTGACATCGACCTGCAATACCACCCGGGTAAGGCTAATGTGGTCGCTGATGCACTTAGTCGATACCCAGTGGCGATGTTCTTGACCAAGGAGCGGCATCTGCAAGAGGACATCGAGAAGCTTGGAATAGAGATCATATTGCCTGGAGATAGAAGGATGGAGCTGGATGATGATTCAGTACTGATGAAGTTGCAAGTGAGCTCGTATCTGATGGACAAGATCAAGGAGACTCAGTTTCAAGATGAGGCACTTTGCAAACTGAGAGATCAAGTGTTGGCGGGAACACTTGAAGGTTTCTCAATCGCCAGCGATGGAGCTTTAAAAAATGGTACGAGGCTTTGTGTACCATCTGGCAAACTGAAGAACGAGCTGATGAAGGAAGCGCACCAGTCGTAGTATTCTATACATCCTAGAGCTAATAAGATGTATCGGGATATGCGCACTATTGTTTGGTGGTATGGAATGAAGAAAGATGTGTCCAGATTTGTGGCCAGATGCTTGATTTGCTAACAAGTGAAGGCCAGTAGACAGAGACCCGCAGGACTTCTACAACCGCTGGATATTCCGGAGTGGAAGTGGGAGCACATCACAATGGACTTCGTGTCAGGTTTGCCTCGTTCCCAAGGAGGGAAGGATGCCATCTGGGTTATAGTGGACCGACTAACCAAGTCAGCTCACTTTATTCCCTTTAAAGTTGGTTTATCCACCGAGAAGTTGGCGACATTATACATGCGACACATCTACCGGATTCATGGAGTACCGATAAGTATTGTATCTGACCGAGACACTCGTTTTACCTCTCACTTTTGGAAAAGTTTGCATGACAGCCTGGGGACACAATTGAAGTTCAGCACTGCCTATCACCCCCAGACAGATGGTCAATCAGAGAGGACGATTCAGACACTGGAGGATATGCTAAGATCGTGTGTCTTGGAGTTCGGAGGATCGTGGGAAGACCATTTGCACTTGGTAGAGTTTTCTTATAATAACAGTTACCAAGCCAGCATTGGTATGACTCCATTTGAGGCTCTGTATGGACGTCGTTGCCGTACACCATTGGCATGGGACGACGTAGGAGAAAGAGTACTGCTGGGCCCAGAGATGGTGACCGACGCAGCAGAGAAGGTGAAGATAATCAGAGACAAGCTCAGAATTGCCCAGGACAGACAGAAGCATTGGACAGACAGCAGTCGTCGACCACTGGAGTTTGAAGAAGGAGATAAAGTCTTTATGAAGATTTCTCCTACCAGAGGTACAATCAGATTTGGCAGAGCTGGAAAGCTGAGTCCCGGGTACATTGGACCATTTGAAGTTCTGAGCCGAATTGGAGAAGTGGCATATAGGTTAGCTCTACCAGCTAATCTAGAGGGCGTGCACAACGTTTTCCACATCTCGCAGCTCAAAGGCTACGTTCCTGATGAGAATCACATCTTAGACCACTCAGAGCTGGAGATTGGACCGAGCCTCACTATGCCTGAGAAGCCAGTGGCGATTTTAGACCGAGGCGAGAAAAAGACCAGGACCTCGGTGACTCCGATAGTTCGAGTAATGTGGAGGCATGATTCCCCAGGCGAGTCTACCTGGGAACGAGAGGATGAGATGCGGGAGAAGTACCCATATTTGTTTGAGACCTGAGGTAATTTCTAACCCAACTCTTTAAATTTCGAGGACGAAATTTTCTAAGGAGGGAAGGTTGTGAAACCCGTAATTTCAGAAAAATTATTTTTTTTAAATTAGCTAATATAATTAATTCTCAATTGTTAATTTAGAAAATTGAATTTTTAGAAAAATTATTAAAACTGGGGATTTTATCAAAACATGTAATTTTTTAATTAATTAAATATTATGTTACTTAGAATACAAATTATTTTCAATAAAATAAATTGATTAGATTTTTGTATGTCAGCCCAGACATGAACCTAGTTTGAATTTAAGTTTGAACTTAAAATATTTTAGAAAACAAATTATTTTTTTTTAAAGTTATAAAGCCATTTTACCAATAATAATATTAGGGCCCAAACTCTTTTCTTAATAGCCCGTAGGCCTAACCCATTGGGTTTATTTTTTCTAAGAAAATTTTCTTTCTTTCTTTCTTTCTCATCTGTGGCCAACCTCTGGCTTTCCAAACGGTCGATGACCGTCGGCCTCCCCGCGTGAACTGCCGCCGCCGGCGATCGATGGTCTCCCCACTGGCCGAGCACCCCTCAGGCTTCCATAACCGTCCCCTCTCTTCTTCTATATAAACCATTTTCTCATTTCACCACCATCACCATCTCTTTTCACCTGTGCCCTAACCCCCAAATTATTCCGGCGAACTCTCGCCTGAACCACCCGCGTCAGCTCGACCCCGGCGACTCCACGCCGACCGCACCCCGCGGATCCGCCCCCAGCGCGCCCCTCTCCACTCGCCGCCGATCCCGGCAGCCCCGACCCGCGCGGCTCTCCGGCGCGACTCCCCGCCGGCCTCCTTCGCCCGGCGCACCTCCGGCCCGACCCCCTTCGCGCGCCCCTAGCCCGGCCTTCCGCCGGCGCACTTCCCCGGCTCTCCGAGGTTGACCCCCTATCCTCGATTTGCTGTCCAGTGCTTCTGTGCGCGTGGCGCTGTCCCGAGGAGCCGTTCCCCGTGAGTTTCTGACGTGATTTCGGTTCTGTTCCGCGTGTTCCGAGTCCGAGGCATCACTTCGGATTCCTTCGATTTCGATAACTTCTGGATAGTCCCATAGTTCTCTATTAGTCTGTGATGAAAAACTGGTCCCCCGATTCCTTCGGGAATTCGGATTTTCGGTTATCCTTCGGAAAATTTGGTTTTCTGTTACGTTTCTGGATTCGAAAAATTCGGATCGTTGTTCTATGATTTTTGGGTTCTGTGATGATCTTTCGGATTTTCCGAATTCGGTTCGGAAATGTTCTGTGAGTTTTTGGAAGGATTCTTTGGTTAAGTTTCTGTTGGTTCTCTGAGTTCAGTTGGTTTTTCGAATCTCAGAAGAATTACTGTGGATGTTTCGGGTTCGATATTTTTTTTAGTTCTGGTTATTATTATTCTGGTTGGAATTTGAGTTTCCCTGGTTTGGGATTATTTTGCAGGAAAAATCGGCGCGTTTCCCAGTTTTGGGTTATCCCGAAAATAGAGGGAATGCTGCCGAAATTTTTATAAAATTTGATTATATAATTTTAAAATGAATTTCGGAAAAGAATATTATTTTTGGATTTATTTGGGCGACGACCGTATTGGTCAATGGGCTCCAGTGAAATGCAAACGCACCGGTCTGTCCGGACGTTGAGGCAGAGTAGCTGTAAGTGAAGATTGGACCAGTTCTGAGACTCATACTATTTTATTTTTTGTAACTCCACTTCCCGATTTTTTAAAAAAAAATGATTTTAATAATAGCAATTGATTTATTTGGGTTTCAAATAAAAAGTTAATTTTTATTTATTTATTTTAACTAAGAATTTTGATGATCTATTTTGGAGAGAATTTAAATTGGGAGCAATTTCAATTTCAAAAAGTTGTTGCAACCAACTTGTGGTCCCCTCATATTTTTTCCAAAAAGTGTTTAACTGTTTTTTCAGCATTTTTGTAATAAACGAAAAGGAAGAGGTTGTTTCTGTAAGTTTGCTTTAAGGGGGAGGACTGTATATAAATTCTTGGGGGCGGAGGGGCCTAAGTGAATAATTCACTTTTCCCTTTCTTTTAACCGAGTGAGAGTGAAGAGAGAGAATTCATACTCTCTTATTCTCTCTGAGCTTTTGAGCTCGGCTTCCCTTTCTTTTCCAGAGCAAACCCTAACCCTAAGTCTTCGTCCCCGGCAACCGCCATGGCGACGGTGGTGGTCTTCTTTTCGATCGGCGACGACGTCTCATTGATCCTCTTCTCCGATGATGGCGAGGCTTCCTCCTAGGCGTGGTCTCCGGCGGTGCACGGCTGCGAAGGTCTCCTTCTCTGTCGACTAGTGACGATCTCTAGCAGCGGCGACGATCGACCGAGTTCGATCATTCTCCGGCGGCATCACGACCTCCATGGCGGCGACGGCAAGCCTCTCCACCGACGACGAGCAGATCTACATCGAAGACTAGCGGATCTCCACCGGCGACGAGAAAATCGCCACCAGTTGGCGCAGCGGTTGTACTCGAAAGCTCTCCTCGACCGAACGTACGATGGCACCCTTAGTTCCTCTACGCAACGACATCAGTAACAACGGCTGGCGACTGATGAGTCATCCTCTTCTCGACAGTTCGACGAAAACCAATTAAGGTGAGAAATCGATCTCCACCTTGGTTTGGATCTGAAGAATTTCGAGTGTTTTGGGAGTTTGATTCAATTCCTTCTTGTTCGTATATAGTTCGTTTGAACACTTCGACAAGCTCTGATCACTGTCTGTTCTTCCAATCAGGAGAATTCCTGGTAAGAACAAATCTATCGTTCTTTGATTTCGCTCAGGTTTAAATGGTTGTATTATATCGTTTCTTTTAATTCGATCAGATCTGAAGTTTCTGATCTCTAGTCTCATTGTTCAATTGATGGATCTAAGGAATCAACGAGGTATGAATCAATTGATTTATCCAAGTTTATATCTTCGGTTTAATCTTCTCTGGATTTAAATTTTGGTATCTTTGGATCATTTTGAAGGACTGATGATTCTACCTTGAGATTTACTTATCGAGGCGTTGATATGATCTAATCCTACTCGATTCTAATCAGTCGAAAAGGTGAGGATCGGACCTCTGAACATGATTGACTTTTATCCCTAATTTTGAAATCTTAACGAATTACTTGATTTGTTCCTTGTACGGATCTCGAACTGTACTTCACAGTCAGGATTTGCAACTGTGTCAGGGAGGTGATTGAGGAATTAAGGTACCAGGACATGACAGGTTAATCCTCCATCTAACCTTGGCTCGATCTTGAGAGAACTACAGACTAGGTAATCACTAACCTATCCTTGATAAGCTTTGTAAATCCTTCCTGTGTGTCTGTGTTTAGTTTTTCAGTCCTATTTTGAGTATCAAGAGTATCGGTTTTATGGATTTATCTTGAGGAATGTATCAATAAGTAGAGTTAGAATGTAATTTCTGAATGTTTGTACTGTAACTAATTTAAGGTTAGCTCGTTTTGAATGAGGTACTGAAATCTGCAGAGAATTAGTTAGATGTTGCAACTCTAAACTTGAGAACTTGTTTATCTAGATGATGATGGTTTAGGGGTTTGCTGATAGACAAAGTATTGGTAAATCAATTTGGGTTTGGCCATAAGGTTTGGAGAACCACAGTTTACTTTGTTGGGAATCTTAATTTTTGTTCTGCAAATCTTTTCTTTTGAAACATATATCAACAGATAAGTTTAGCATTACCTGGAGCCATTTGATTTTACTGTGTTCAACTGGCCTTCGACTTCTCCCTATTTGGATTTTGAATTATAGGAAGGAGGTGATCTGTAATTCTTATTAATCAGTAGGTTTCAAGGGATATTTAGCAATCTGAGCTTACTGTACAGCAGCAAGTTACCTGAGAATGGTACTTGGTTCCTGAGAATACATGTGAGTTTCCTTTTAACCTTAACCTAGCCTATAGGTCTTGGTTGCCTAGGAAGGCTACAGGTTATGAGATGATATGAGGCTTGTGGTAACAACTTTTTCCAAAATTTTCTTATAAGACTGTTTCACAGTATTGTGCTTCACCATGTTCTTTCTAAAAGCTAATAGCTGTACCTATAGCTGAACTGTGGTCAGGAATGAGCTCAGTAGGATAATATAACAGCAGGATTGGTTATGTCTCCATATTGGACTGATGTTTAGCTCGAGTTTAGCCAACACTGTAAAGCAGGACTCCTGAATCTGCATGGAGTATTTTTTTGGTTAACTAAATTGAGTTCAGTTCCTCAAAGGAATAGTAGGAAGGGGGTTAACTGATTTAGTTTACCTGAAGGTATGGCAGTATTCATAACTGATGACAACCATGTCTTCAACCCTTCCTCCTTTAGAAGACTAGATTATTTAGCATGATTACTAATTGAATAGGAAAACTAGTGACTGTGAGTCATAACTTTAAGGTTTAAATGGTTTAGTCAGTAAAGTGTTGGTAAGGGGTTTAACTGTGATAGCAACATTCCTTTATTGAGTACTAGTATATCCTATAGCGTCTAGTAAGGAAAATTGTTCCTATATTTCAGTGCACAAGTTGGAGTAGATCTAGGTAAAGTTACTGGTATGTGTTTTATCAGGATATCCTTTAAATATTAAGAGTAGTTAAGGATAAATATAGATTAGTGAAATTTATCTTTAGTATAATTCTAGATTAATGGATTACATTAACAAAACTGGTATAGAAATTAATCAACTTGTAAATCATATAACAGGAGGACATCCAGCCTTACTACCCATACTTGATCATCCGGAGCAAGGCAAGTATACTCCTCGGATTTGTTCATTTCTCATGTCTTTCATTTCCATTCTTGTATCTCCTTGATGACACGATATATCACGATATTCTCTGGTTTCATGTTCCATGTATCATTTGTGTCTGGGAGGGGAAATACTACAGATATGTGATCAAACCCTGTTACTACTCATGTGAATAGCTTGGGTCCCGTACCGTGCACGCGGGGCCAAAGCCGTACCATTTCATTATCATTGCATCTACCCAAGCCGATCACACTCTAGATGTATTTCAAATATTGCACATGTTAGGATTCAGTTGGTATTTCAGGATTTCATGGTTGTATTTCATGTTCAGGCTGTATTTCATGTTCAGTTTGTATTTCATGATTCAGGTTGTATTTCATGTTCAGGACTCTTACTATGTTTTCTTGTTTTACTTTCAGTATTCCTATTCAGTTCATGTCTTGTTCTCATTTTCATGTACTTTACATTTATTCCTGTTTTCTTGATTCATACCATGATGTACATGTTCATTTCTCTGGATATACTAGCTCCGCTCCTGACTGGATAAGTTGTAGGTATACTTGCAGGATACCATTCTACCATATGGGCCAGAGCCCGAGATCCTAGCTGAGCAGAATGGTTCATGACTTAGCTTGAGGTTTCAGGTTTAGACTATTAGCTTCACTCTTAGATATTGTCTTTAGAATTCATGTACATTTCATTCTTGATGACTCGTACATTTACATACATAGAATTGTGGATTATGGTGATCATTCTGGGATACGTTTTAGATGCTGTGATTGTACACTTTCATGATTATCTGTTAGATTTCCCTAGTTTGGTACAGCTTACTTCGTCGTGTCTAACGACGAAGGCTGGGCGTGTCCGACTCGTGTCCGATTATTTGGGAGCGGGTCGTGACATTTTTAAATTAGAAATTTTAGTTATTATTATGTAATTCTGTAGATAATTTACAAAACTAACATTTTCTTTCTCTTATTTTAATTCTTGGGAATGTAAGGGCATAAGCCCATTTATCTATTTTTGTAAATTTGTAATAAGTAGGAATCAGCTGTGGATTTTCTGGGATTGTGAACGCGTAGGATTAATTAAATATTAATATTAATTATTAGTTAGAAATTCATGATTTTCTCATTTAAAGAAAAGAAAAATATTTATATATATAATTATAAAATACTAATTTTTTCCAATAAATTGATAAAAACAAGTTTTCCGAAATAAAATATAAATTTAGATTTCCTTAATTGTAACGCACTAGAAAAACGTGTTTTTGATTGTGTTGGTTAATACAAGACTAAAAATTAACTAGGAGAACAAAATCTAGAGATTGTAACTAGATAATTCTAGAGTTGTGGTTTCTTAGACAAATTCCCGGAATGTAGGATTTCAAGGAAGAGTGTGACTGTTCAAATCCCGAAGTACCAATCTCGTCCAACTTGAGAAGTTTAAGGCAAGTACATTTATGTAAATTTACGATTATTTTAACAATCATTTCACTGCAATTTTAAACCACTGTTCTAACACGGACTCTTTCGGGAGTATTGACTGTACTGTTGGGGACTGGGGAGTAGAGTAGTGGATATGACCAAATCCAAAATTAGGATAACTGACTGTATTAGCTTTCCCCTCTTCACATGGGGACAAGCCATACCGTATCGCTAGGATACTACTGTAACCCAATCCGGTCATATTCATTACCTATTCACATCACTGTACTGTTTTGTTTCAAAACTGTTCATCTTCAAACTGTTTAAAAGTGCATGATATTAATTGTCATTTTAATTGTTAAAATTTGCATGAATTGTACTTTGCTCCTTTCCTGACTGGATCCCCGTAGGTACTACTGATGACCTGGAGATGCTGATCAATAGCTACTATGATCCTGATTTGTACCCGGCGGTACTTCTACCTGAGGAGGATGTTGTGGCGTCTCCATAGATGCTACTTTAGTTTGAGAGTTTAGTTGTTTTTATGTTATTTCTAGTTTATGAATCCTTGTAACAGAACAAGTTTTAAATTATCGTTTAAATAAATGTTGTGGCAAACTTAGTTTCAAATGTTGTTGATCACCTGCATATGGATTACAGCTTACTGCCGCTGTCTCATCAACGGTGCAGGCTGGGCATGATCCGATTCGACCCAAGTATTTGGGGACCGGGTCGTGACAGGATTCTAGTTTAGCAACATAAGCATAAGTCTTGTCATAATCAATTCCTTCTTCTTGATTATAACATTGAGCCACTAGACGAGCTTTGTTGTATAGAACTTGTCCATCCTCACTATATTTAGTTTGGAACACCCATTTGGTACCAATTATAGATTGACCAATAGGTTTAGGAACAAGTTTCCCAACTTAGTTTCTCTCAAACTGGTTTAGTTCCTCTTGCATGGCATAAATCCAAAATTCGTCTAAAAAACTATCTACTACTGATTTAGGTTCTACTTGAGAAATGAATGCAACATTTGCAGCTATATCTCTATTTAAAGAACGTGTACCTACTCCTTTGATACATCACCTATGACAAGAGACTCTAGATGGTCTGGCCTAAATTTTATCTTCTTTGGTAGACTCTCCAGATAGTCCTTGTCAGCAGCAGCATCTTTAGTTGTTGTGGGTGTTTTCCTTGCGTCTTCATCATCATTGTCACTTGCAATATGACTATTGAGCTCATCAAATAAAACGATAATGGATTCTTTAACAGTCATAGATTTTTTTTATTAAAGACTCTATATTCCTTACCCTTGACAGCATAACCAAGGAATATTCATTTCTCTGTCTAAGAGTCGAACTTATCCAAGTTGTCCTTGGTGTTCAGGATAAAATAGTGACATCCAAAAACTTTAAAATAAGAAATATTAGGGATACGATTAAACCATAATTTATAAGGTGTCTTCTTCGATATAAGTCGAATCAGTATCCTATTCAAAACATGACAAGCTGTACTTATAGCCTCAGCCTAAAAATATTTCGAAAGATTATGCTGGTTTAGCATGTATCTAGCCATATCGCTTAGAGTTCCATTCTTTCGCTCCATAACACCATTCTGTTAGGAAGTTCTAGGACAAGAAAACTCATGAGAAAAACCATTTGCATTATAAAACTTTTTGAAATCAAAATTTACGAATTTGCCTCCATAATCACTTCGAATACGAGTAATCATGAAACCATTTTTGTTTTAAACTTTTTTGCAGAAAATCTCAAATTCAAAAAGTGCATCGCTTTTGTTTAATAAAAAGAAAACCCATGTATATCTAGAGAAATTATCAATAATTACGAAAGCATAGAGCTTGCCACCTAGGCTGGCGACTCTACTAGGTCCAAACAAATCCATATGTATCAACTGCAAAGGTCTAGAAGTACTTACAATGTTGATGGATTTAAATGAGGATCTAGTTGCTTTATTTTTCTCATAGTCAACACATACCATGTCTCTCTTGAATGATATTTTTGGTAGTCCTTTTAACAATTTCTTCGTTGGTAGTGTTAAAATGGTATCTATGTTTGTATGTCATAGTCTCATATGCTATAGCCAACTTTTATCTTGGTTGACTACTAGGCACTTACCTGCACTATTAGTTCTTTCTAAAAAAATATAAATATTATCCTCCTTGATTCTGTCATAGATAGTATTATTAGTGGACATATCATATATAGAACATTTATTTTCAACAAAATTAATACCGCAACCATTGTCAGCAAGATGACTAATGCTTAACAGGTTATGTTTTAATTCAGTAACAAGACAAACGTCTTTTATTTCTGGATAGGGTGATATACCAACAGTACATTACCTATAATGTTACCTCTCAAATTATTTTCGAAGGAGATATATCCTTCTATTTTTATCGATAGTGTCACGAATAAAGATGCGTCACCTGTCATTGAAGTAACATGTAGGCAACTCTGGAGGGGGGTGAATAGAGTTTGTGTCTATAATGACCAATTAAAAAATAACTCTATTGCTAAGTCCAGAAAGCAACTACTAGGAGAATATATAATCAGAGTAATAATGCGAAATTAAAAGAGTTTAGAAGAGCAAACGCAATCACAGTGATATATCCTGGTTTCCCTCGTGGAGGACTAGTCCAGGCCCGAGAACTCTTGCTCGGAGTTGAAATCTACTATTTGTGAAATAGGGTACAAACGTGCCTTTAGTCTGAAGAGCACGCCAACTTCTAACAGACCAGAGTTCTGTCCCAAATATTCAAAAATTCGAACGTTGGACAGCTCATAGCAAGGTGTTCCTAAAAATCAGGTTGTTGATTTTAAGTAGGCCTCGAATGCTTCATCTTTAGACTTGATCAAGTAGACGAACGCGTATTTTGAGAAGTCATCAATGAAGGTTATGAAATACTTCATCCCGACTTTTGTAGAGAATTGTTTGAAGTCACAGATATCAGAGTGTACCAACTCCAAAAGATATGTTCTTCGACTAACCCGAGGAAAGGGTTTCTTTGTGATCTTCGTCTGAGCACATACTTCATATTTCTCTATCTTACCCCCATATTTGGAGATAAGTCCTAGACTAGACATTCTATTTATTCTTTTACAATGAACATGTCCTAGTCTATTATGCCACAACTCAAGAGTATAATCAGAATAAGTGATTGCATTAATAACATTAGACTGATTTACAAGATGAATTTTAAACATTCCTTCGGTATAAAACACTTTCTCGAAGTATGTTCCTTTTATGGACATCACCATCTAGTCAGCATTGATGTCCATCCTTAGGCCTGCGTTACAGAGTAGGACTCCAGAGATCAGGTTCTTTGCGATAGCAGGTACATGTTTCATACCTTAAAGCGTCAGAGACTTCCCCGAAGTCAGCTTCAACACCACCATCCCGATCCCTTGCACTTCAGCTTGTGCCTGGTTCGCCACCATAACAACTTCAGAAGTCGGTGTGTATGTGGTGAACCATTCCTTGCTTGAGCAGACATGGCAGGTGGCACCAGTATCTACCCACCAGCCAGAGTCATCCTCCACCGAACTGATCTGAGCAATCATTACAATTATGTCAGTAATCATGGAAACCTTACTAGGCTCACATTGTTCTGATTGCTTGGGCTTAGATTTGCATTCACTCTTGAAGTGGCCCTTCTTGCCACATTTGAAGCAAGCCAGTTGGGACTTTTGACTTCTATTGCTTGAAAGAAGTTCCCTTCACTTTCAGATTATTGGGGTCCTTCTTCTTGAAAGCCACCTACTTTTTCTTGAATTCTTTGATGTGGACCAAATTGGCGTTAGCCATCTATTTGGACAGAGCATCCACCTTCAGTTGAGCCCTCATCTAGTCCTCAACATAAATTTCTTGTAGGAGATCTTCCAAACTGATCTCCAATTTCTTCCTATGCATGTTTGCATAGAACTTGCTCCAACCAGCGGGGAGCTTGGAGACGATCCCTACAACAACAAACTTGTCATTGAGGGGCATCCCCTCATCTTCCAACTTTTGACGCAGCTTCATGAATTCTTTCACCTGAGGCAGCATCGTGTTTTCATCTTTAAAGAACCACTTGTGATATTTTTCAACCACAAATATCTTGCTCATGTTCTCGTCATCTTCGTACAGTTTCTCCAGAGACTCCCATATCTCTCTAGCAATAGTCTTCTTAGAATATGATTCCGCCAGGGAGTCCTCCATAGCATTAAGAATTAGAAGCCTACAGAGGCTATTCTTCCTTCTCCATTTGGTCTGACTTTTATTAGCAGCAGTAATTGCGGCTGCATACCCAGTTTCTGGAACATTAGGTTCTTCCTCAGTTAGCACGTGATCAACTTCCGCAAGCTGAAGATTGAGGCTAACCTTCCTCTTCCAGACTTGGTAGTGCTCTCCATCAAATTTCTTTAACTTGTTAAAGTTAGGATCGATGAGTGAAGCACGAAAGTTTTCCATCTTGTGAAATCAAGCATTGAGATTGTTAGTCCCGGGGTGTAATTTTTCGAAGGAAAACAGATTTATGCAACACTTCGAAGAAGGTGCATGATAGAGATCCCAGATAATTCTGAGAGACAAACTCAAATATAGCACTTCGAACAAGGTACAAATGAATTCGTAGCAGCAGCAATAAAAATTCCACAAACAGTTTCTGATTATATCAGAACTGTACTCATTCAGAACGAGTTACAAGTGGATGAACAGAAAAATAAAGAGGACGGAATGAGAGAACGACCTGCTGGGGTGAATGATCACCGGCGCTCAAAGCTTGATTCTGTATCACCCAGTTTTCTAAAATAAGGGTAATTTTGAAATTTTGTGTTTTTAATTATTTTATTATGACATTTAAATAATAATATGATTTTTGGTGATTTTTAATCATTTTAAAACTATTTAAAATCATGACTTGTGATTTGGTGTTTTGCTAGTGTAATCCTAGAGATAGTTTGACCTAGAGCCTAGCCATGTGATTAGGGTATTTCATTTATCATTTTTAGCTTGAGGGTATTTTGGTCATTTTAAATTAATTGAATGTAATATATATTTAATTGGAATTTAATATAATTAATGGGATGGTGTGATTTTAATATCATTGATTGATTGCCTTGTGTTGTGTTTAGCCTAACCTAGAATTGACCTAACCTAGATTAGTCCTAGTTAGTCATGGTTAGACTAAGTTAGATTTGGGATTGGTCATGGTTAGTCATGGCTAGTCATGATTTGTGATTTTGGCTAAGTTATTAGTCATATTGATTTAGTTAAGACTAGTGATAGGCTACCTAGGTTTCATCTAGCCATTGATTGTCTGGATTGATGGCGAACCCTTGGATCACCCTAGCCCTAGATTTTAAGGCAGCCATCTTTGGGATTCCCCCTATTTAATCCCTCCCAAAAACCCTTGCCTCCTTTATTTATTTTCTCATTTCTTAAGAACAAGGTGAGCTCCAACTTCATTCATTCATAACTTCTCCATTTCTTATCCTTTTTCAACCAAACTTCTTGCATTATAACCTAACCATCACCCTCTTGCTGTCCATGGAGGTAGAGGACTGTCTTGGGGATCTAATTGTGCTCGGGCTACAGTAGAAGAGGACTGTTCATTTTAGTTTTTGAGCTAGGAGAAACCCATTGGTAATCTCTCAAACCCCATCTAAATTATTGATTTATCATCATAGATGCATAGATCTAGGTCCCCCTAGCTTCGGGTAGGATCTGGACCCAACCTGTGTCCAATACGTGTCCGTATCGGACACGTATCAGTGGGCATGTCTAAGTGTTCGACGAAATGCCACAGTGGGCATTTCGTTCTTATTTTCTATTTTTGTTTGAATAGAAAATTAGGGTTTGGCTTTGCTTAATGATTTCTGGTTGTCTGAGGTAGTTGTGGTGTCGTGTCGTATCGTATTGGACACATGAACACGCGGGTTCCGCACGCACAGCACACGCGTAGCAGTCCCCTGCTACTCGGGGGCCATAACTCACTAGACACGCTACGTGGATACGAGAAATTTGACACACAGGTCGAGGCTGACACTGACACGGGGCTCCCCAAGTTTCACGAGTCCTCGTGTCGTATCGAACACGTAAATGTGTGTGCACTGGTCACGCACTGAATCGGTTCAGCCGATTTTGGGCGACTGATACGTGTGTCGTGTCACTGACACACGTGTCATGGACCCAAATCAGGGTGTCCACATCCTAGACCTAGACACACTCGACACTGGGACTCTAAGTTTAATTCCATTTTAATCTGTTTTAAATTGATGTTTAAGTATCATGATTAATCCTACATGTTATTTAGTTCATGATTAGTTCGATTTTACATATTAGATTAGGTTATTTGTCATGGAATGGGATTTAGGACATGTGGATTGGACTGTCGAAGAACATGACTGATACATAGTTCGATTTCTTAATTTCCTGTGTTTCATTCTAGTTTAACTGTTAAATTGATGATTTAATTGCCATTTAATTCCAGAGCATGTGTATTAACCTCTGTTAGTTCGAACTTTCAAATTAGAATAGGTTTTTGATCATTAATGGGATTTGGACATATGGGCTGATTGTATTGACTGATACATTACATTAGTTTTTGATTTATTTTTTATTCTATTTAAAAAACTGAAATTGATACTTAGATTCCATGTTTAAATCCTTATACAAGTGTATTAGCTACATTGTGTTAGGTTTCATTTGAAGAATGGAATCGAGATTGGGTTATTAAAACTGTCAATTTTCTCACTGTTGGACTGTCATTTGTATAACTAAATGAAGGTTAGTCTACATGCTAGATTCCATTTAAATCCTTAGATTCATGCTGATTAAATGCTTTGGGTTGTTGAATTCAAAATGATTCACTGTTTTGTTTGAGCATTAAATCCCTGTAGACACTGTCCTTAAGTTTCAATTCCTGGATACTTAAAAACCTGAGAATTGATTCCCTTTTCCTTAAACTGAATTCTCATTGCTAGTTCACTGTTAGATTTAGGAACTGATATTAAATTCCTTTCTTAAAACTGAGATTCATGTTTTTCATTCCATGCTATTTCCTAGCATTGGTTGTTAGTTGTTCATTGTTAGTTCAAATTAGTGAATGGTCGAATTTGGGATTGATGGGAATTCGAATTTGGGGTTTGTTATAAACTGTCAATTGAATCCCTGTTTAAACTGTTAACATTGTGTTTGAAACCACTGATTTCAGATTAATTCCAGTTTCAACCAAATATGCGTATAGTTGCTATCAGTTGGTTTTGTTTTGGTTGTTGAATGATGGATTGGTGTTGGGGAAAATTGGGTTCATTTAGTGAATGGTTCGAAATTGGTTGAAGGTTATATAAACTGTCAAGCTCGCTAACTGTCATTGGTTTAACTGCCAACTGCATATTTCTTACTGTCAACTGATTTTCTCATAAACATTGCAGTCCTCTACATGAGCACCTATCTACTTATTGTTCACATGAACACACAGGTTTACACCTCACCCCCTCACTTGACACCATGTCACATTGTCATGTACACACACTACACCATGTACGCTCAACACACACAGGTTCTTGAACTCTCAACACACACACCATGCCATACACTAACTTTCCATATGACACTCACTACACTATATAACACTCTCATATGACACATTCACATTGACACATTTCCTCTCACAAATAACTCTCTAAACACAATTGTCTACACACACACACACATGTTCATAGTTCTCTACACACACAACACCCTCACATGTGCCCTCTACCTATCCTTATATATATATATATATATATATATATATATATATATATATATATATATATATATATATATATATATATATATATGAGATGCACATATTTTATGTAGCCTATATATTATAATATGGATATTATATTAATTTAGATATATATATATTAATATGTGTATATGTGAATATGTGGTTTGGTATATGCATGATATTGGCTATGGCTCATAGCCTAGGTATGTGGTTTGAATGCCAGTATAGGGTGTAGTTGGCTTGTATAGCCTAGAAATGGTGTGTGCTTGCTAGAATAGGCTGGTTAGGCTTAGTGAGACTTGTTTGGCTTAGGCTTGACCTAGTTTGACTAGTCTAGTTGACCAGAGTTGACCAAGAGTTGACTTTGGTCTAGTTTGACCTAGACAGAATGCATATGCATAGTAGATTACATTTATCATCTCCTGTATACATCTTGACTTGTGTTGCTCTAACTAGGAGTCAGGTACCTCATCTCGGACAGTACATTTACTTCAGACATTCAGATATCAGGCGAGTATATTCTCTGATCATTTCATAAATTGCTAGAATTATATTCCTGCTCTAGTTTACCTTATTTGATGTTGTCACAATATTATCACGGATTGGTACTATATGGATCCTTTCATGCGATGTTATCCCCCTCGGGAGCATCGGATACATCATGTCGTGTGTTTCATGTACATCATGTATTCCTCGCTCTCATGTTATTTATGTTTCTCACGTGCTTTATGCTCGTTCATGCTCGCTCGTGTACTCTCATGTGCTATCATGTTCGGTCATGTTTCTCGTGTATTCATGTATAACCTATACTTCATGTGCACCCTTCATGGGCCTTCATGTGGAATTCATGTGCACTCAGTTTCTGAGCCCTTATGTATTCTTCATGTACACCCATCTATGGGCTTCATGTGAAAATCATGTACGTAACATAACTTGTCTGGATCCTTGTATATTGATTGGGGTATGGGGGAGTATAAATAGTCATGTGAACAATTCCAAAGTAGTATAGCCATGTACGTCTCTTTAGTATATTCATGTGCAAATCAAGCCGTTCACATGTCGACTTTGTACTCTAAATCACTAGTCACTGGTAGCTCTCTACTTATAGTAGATATTTCTATTACAGTTCTCTCTCTATTTACTTCATGTACTTTCTTTCAGTTTCATGTATCGTACTCTCTTACATGTTTATATTCTCTAACCTGTTATGATCTGCGTGAGATGTATTGTGCTCGCTCCCGTCCTGACTGGACCTGTTGAAAATTTTACAGAGGATGATGAGGAACCCTGTACCCCTTACTTTGGAGCTTGCCTAGATGACACTCGCGACCTGGACCCCTGGGGAGGTTCAGGCAGCTGCTGAGGACGATATCTTGCATAGTGTAGATAGCTTAGACTGTTCTTCTTTTCATGTTAGGTTGTTGTCCTTGATTTCAGAGTTGTATATTTTATAGATGTTGAGACTAGTAGTTATTAACTTTGATTATTTCACTTCCTGTTGTACCTCAGTTGAGGATTTCTTTATCTATTTCATCGTGCCATATTCTATCTCTAGATTGTGATTGAGTTGTACCTCTGTGTTTGGCCTCCTTATGGAGAGTATTTTATGTTATGTTAGTTATAGTTCATGACCTAGAACAACGTTCTACCGCCGACACTGCGGCGTAGGCTGGGCACTGTTACGTACTCGTACCCTCGCAGTGGGTACGGGTCGTGGCAGATTTGCCCCACACGAACATCTTTCAAGAACCAGCAAGTTCAGAAAAGAACTTATGGAACACTCTGCTCTTCTAACTCCTCGGACAACGCTGAACTCTCTGTCTATGTTCCTCTCTTCTCTGCTCTCTGGATTTTGTAAATGACTTGTAGAATGAATAATTCCCGAATGAGAGAGAACAGAGGAACACATATACTGCCTATCCAGTAACCACCCAGTATATGAGACGTACGAGACGTGCCCGTGAAATGAGGAACCATTTCGTAATTATTCAGTTCGTGGATAGACACATTTGTGCTAATTGGCGCACAATGTGTGCCATTTGTGCCAAGCGCACAGTGCGCGCACTCGAGCTCAATCACGCACAAGCACACATGTGCACCGCTGTGCCAACTGCGCACAACGCGTACTGTGCACCAACTGGCAGCGCCATCAGGCCGCACCAACTGGCCGCGCAGAGGCTCGCGCAACGAGCGCAACTTAAGCACACTATGTGCCTAGCGGCGATGCTGACGTGCTAAGTGCGCCAACAAAATGTCATATTACGCCTCATGAGCCCGAGTTCGAGTCCGAGTCCGAGTTCGAGTCGTTAAGTCCCTACGGGGCTTAGCTCCAAATGAATAAATTCCAAGAGGAAAAAACATTAATGCTTTAATATGGATTCTTATCCTTACCTTATAGTAAAATTACCCACATGGTTTCCTTCTTAGGGTCAATACCCCATGTGCATATCTCGACAACACACCAAGTATATATTGAGATACACTTCATGGTGCTTTTCCAATATGGAACTAAATATCAGCCATATGTTGAGAGCAAGCTCTTTCTACATGTCAAGGAAAAGCTCCAACATATAGACCTTCTTATTATTGATTTTGCTCTCCTGAAAAATCACATTTGTAAAATATCAGCAGACTTGACATGACATTGTGGCGCATGCAGCTTCTACAATTTTTTATTTCTACTAATTTTTTTTTCCATTCCTAAGTTCCTTTGCAGTCAATCTTTGAGAAGATTATGTACATGTTTTACAATTGTGTTTAAATTATAGCTGCTTCCAGCATGAGCTGAAATGATGTGAAAGAACATGATTCTAATTTGAACATAGTATTCATTACATTCTCTTGGCAACTTCTTTTTCCTTTCTTAGTTCCTCCAATAATTATGATGTAAATTTTTGAAGTCTGAGGAAGAACACAATTGATATTAGAGGAAGAAGAGGAACTCCATTGATATTAGAGTGGTATATATGATTGATGTGCAATCTTACTTATCATATCAGATGATTTGTTATAATAAAACTTATGCTAAGTAAGCTGACTATAGATCTATTTAACTCTGTTAGGAATATATTCAAAAAATCCTGATTTATTTGTAAACAACAGTGAATTTGAAGTAGTAGCACCTTTGAGAAAGTTGGGGATTGAAACTATTTTTTGGCTGCTTCCAAAGGAGGTAAGAAAGAAAGATGGAAAATAGTAGCTAGAACAGCAGCAGGACTAGGCTGAACCTAAATCTCCACCACCACCACCACCCACCACCACCACCACCCGCAGCAGTAGCAGTAGCAGCAACACTGACACCTAGCTACACCTGAGCCTTTCATTGCCAAAAAAAAGTGTTTCAAACTCATAGGAAGATGAATGACATTTAGGGTTTTTGGCAGCCCTATCAGCATGTAGGACTGTCAAAAGTTTTGACAGTCCTAAATTGTAGCAAGTCCATTTTAGGATTGTCAAAAAATTTGGCAGATCTAGCAGCATATAGAACTGCCAAAAATTTTGGTAGTCCTAAACTACAACATGTCCATTTTAGGAGTGCCAAAATTTTTGGCAGTCCTAAAATGCTGCTAGGACTGACTGTACATGCTATATGTAGCAGCATGTAGGACTGACAAATTTTTTGGCAGTCCTACATGCTGCTATGACTGACTGTATATGCTACATGTTCAATGATTTATGTAGGACTGTCAAATTTTTTGACAGCCCTTCCAATTGGTAGGACTGTCAAAAAATTTGACAGTCCACCATCGTTCACGTCGCGACTGTGGACAAATTTTCGTAACCCTAAAATGGGTTCAAAACATCAAAAATTCGTCTAAAATAAATATGAAATCAAATTTTAGTTAATATAAAGATGAAATTTGGGCATGAATATGGATTAAGAGAGATTTGGAAGAGAAACATGTTTAGGGCTTTGGGAGGGAGAAGGAAAGAAGAAAAAAAAATAGAAGAAGTGTATATACTAACATTTGGACTAGCCCTAAGTAATTTTTCAAATGACGAACTTGTAAATATAATTTTTTTTATTTTGAAATCCCACGCACACACACAATTGGGGGACTCGGACCTTGCCGGTCCCTTCAGATGTCCGCTCTAATACCATTAGACTAGAGAGGATAAAATAAAAATAAAAAATAAAAAATAAAATAAAAATTTAGACTAGCCCTTGAAGTGCCTCTGTAAATTGGGCAAGTTATATGGGCACATCACATTTTGATCATGGCTAGTCTGGATTGTGGCTAGCCCAAATTTTCTTGTTTTTCACTAGGCTAGTCCAATTTTTTGATCCTTGGCTGTCCCAAATCTTCCCCCAACCCATTTTTTCACCTTCATTTGCAAAATTCCTTCTCTCTCTTCCAAAACCCTCACCCCTCTCTTCTTGAGTTTTGAAGAAGAAATTACAAAACCTTAAAGCTTTCTCGCAGTTTCCTGGCAGTCTTCCTCTTCTCCTCCACCATCCCCCTCTTTTGAAGAAGAACGATGACACCGAAGAATGGGCTAGCCATGATCAAATTTTGAGAAAATCTGAAACCCTAGAAATTATCCATTATTTCTAAAAAAATTTCCATTCGAAACCCTATAATTGTTTGTTAAAATGATCTCGTGTGCATTACGTTTCGTTCTTTGTTTTAATTGTAAGTATTTTAATGGAAATTAAAGTCTTTTAAATCAAAACCGAGCATTCACGAATTGAGAAAATCTGTGTCGACATGGACTGTCCAACCATCTGGCAGTCAAGTCTGTATGGTGGACTGCCAGAAGAATGAACAGTCCTAAGGCAGAGCCTGTTTGACAAAGGACTGTCCATTCTTCTGGCAGTCCAACATACAGATTGGACTGCCAGATAGTTGGACAGTCCAAAGTTACACATGCTGTGAGTTGGACTGCCTATTCTTCTGGTAGCCCAACATACAGTTAGGACTGCCAGAAAAATGGGCAGTCCTTTGTTTCACATGCTGTGACTTAGGACTGCCCAGTTTTCTGGCAGTCCATTCAATTTGTAGGACTGCCAGAAAATTGGACAGTTCTTGTTTACACTAGTTGAACAACAATATTATGGTACCAATATTAGGGTTTGTGCATTATGAGGAGCCTTTGGGTGCCATCAAAATTGGAAATGAGAAAAAAATTAGGATTTAATTTTTTGGTGTTTTCTTCTCATTTTATTCTTCTCCGTCGCTTGAAAATCGAAATTCGAAATGAAACAAAAATTAGGGTTTAAACCCCATTATACTTGGAGATAGTGAGAATGAGTTAGAAAGAAAATAATGGTTTAAACTCCATCAAAATTCTTATTTTTGTTGTTTTTGTTCTTCTTCTTCCTCTTTTTCTTCTTCTTTTTGTTATTCTTGGATGAGTTGAGGAAGAAGAAGAGCAAAATTAGAAAAATTAACTTTTATACCAAAGAGTGGAATAGTCATGATCACTTTCTTCAATGATAAACTTATAAATAAATCAAAGTTCAAAATGGACTAGCCATGATCAAATTTTGATGTGTCCATATAACTTGCCATAAATTGCCTTAAAAAACACCGTCTAACAAACGTCCCTGTGTTGGTGTTGCCTTCTGTCCCGTGTTGCAGTGACATTATCATTGCCTTTAGTTTTTAGTTTCTACTTCTTTTCTACGGCTTCTCGGAGAGCGGGAACCAAAAAGAAACACTAACAATGGAGGCCTCCGCCAAACGCACCCTCGGCACCTCCTCCGACTCCAACGCCGCTGCCGCCTCCACCCCAACCTCCAAGCTCCGCCCACCTCCCTCCTCTTCCTCCTCCTCCGACGAGACGCTCTTCCGGCTCCTCTGCCCCTCCGACAAGACCGGCGCCGTCATCGGCAAGGGAGGATCCATAGTCCGCCAGATCCGGGAGGAGACCCTCGCGAAGGTCCGCATCGACGACCCCGTCGCCGGTTCCGACGACCGCGTGATCCTGATCTCCGCCGCAGCCGCCGAGACCTCCTCCTCCTCCTCCCCGGCGCAGGCCGCGCTGGTGAGGGTGTTCGAGAGGATCTCGGCGGAGGAGAAGGAGGCCGCCTCGCCCGCCACCTGCAGGCTGCTGGCCGCCGGGACCCAGGTGGGGTGCGTGCTCGGGAAGGGCGGGAAGGTGGTGGAAAAAATCAGGGCGGAGAGCGGGGCGCAGGTCAGGGTGCTCGGGAAGGAACAGGTGCCCGCGTGCGCCTCCGCCGGAGACGAGGTCATTCAGGTTGCCTCCTCCTCTATTTCTCTGTTTTTAAATTAATTTTTAGGGTTTAGGGTTTTAGGCAAAATTAGGGTTCTTTGTGTACTTGATGGGGGTCGAAGAGGTTGACTGCTAACTGCTTTTGGAAATCTAACACTCGGCACCCAACCAAATTAGACTGCTTTTGCTGAACTTTGTTTTTGAAATGAAAGGAGTCAAAGGACCAAGAAAATTAGGGTTCTTTGTTTACTTTGTTTGTGTGGTATTATCTAACTTTATATTCAGGCGCTTCAAATCTCTGGGAATGCAATTTTCCTGCAGACCGTGAAAAATATATTCCCTCCAGAACAAGTTGGTATTTTATTTTCCATGGGAATGTAATTACTGATAAGAGTTAGTTAGGATCAATCCCGCTTCCCTTGGTTGCCTCACCTCGTAGGAATAGGAGCAGGAATAGTACGGGCCGAGGAAGATATGAAGCAAGGAAGGAGGCAGAAGGAAGAAAAGAGAAGGACAAGGAGAAAAACAAGAATGGACTAGAATAAGAGCTGAAGGAAGGAGGAGGAAGAAAGATGTAGAGAAAAAATGAAAAATAAGGAAATAACCAAATACAGATACACCTGCATGAGCTTTGGCTATATTGTTGATCAATTCCATGATAAATACTATTTTACCCCACCAGCTCCCCAAATAGTCCGGTTTTTCCTTCTAGAAGACAAGGAGCAAACAGATTAACAAAGGAAACAAAAAGAAAGGAACCGAAGAATGAAATCTTTGTGACTTTTTTCCCCTCTCCTTATTTTGATTTATTCTTGGTGAGTTTTTGATGTGCTCTAAGAACGTGTTGCTTCAATAATTTGCCAACCAATTGCTTTGGGGAATTTACGGTGCATTACCAGATTAGACTGCTTTACTAAACTTTGTTTCTGAAATGGAAGGATTGATAACGTGTAGTTGAAGATTGTTTAAGGAACTATGGACTTTTGCTAGTGGGAGATTTGTTTCTGAGGCCGTTTTGATTTGATTCACATAAATTTTTTGGTTCCTTCTAGTTTTAGATTCATATAATCATGGTGAGGTTTGTCTCTACAGCCAATTGATTGTATTTGCTTGACATTGTTTTCTACTGGCATGCTATTGTACTTGATCCAGCTAAAGGGCATTTTTTTCGTTTTGTATGTTGGCTCCCAGTTGCTTTTAGGCTCAAGTGTTTATGAGATTTAGGGTTTTGGGTACGGAATAAGTGCCATTAACAAATGTTGAGAGGAAAGCCAACGTGGGTGTGCGCAATGCAATTTCACAAGCTACTCCATGGCACCGTGTGATGACGAATTGACGGATCTAGGAATTAAGAAATTAGGTCTAATTCTTGATTAGTGGAAGAAGGAACTAAACCAAACACCAATAAAACCAAACACCATTAGGAAATCCAAAGTGGGCGTGCTTAATGCAATTTCACAAGCTACTCCAAGGCACCGTTTTTGGATGACGAATTGACTAATCCAGGAATTAAGGAATTAGGCATAATTTCTTGAGTCTAGGAAGAAAGAATTTAGGCCCAATTCCTTAATTCTTCAACCAAACACCAATTTTACATTGATGAATGTAGGATTAGGAATAAAATACTAGGAGTTAATTCCTTAATTCAACCATGGAACTGTCAAAAAAGCAAGAAAAGAAATTGAGGTTTGAGTAGAATCGACAATTATAATTCATGGTACACTAAAAGAGCATTTGCCGAGAAATTATCTAAAAAAGACATTATAAAATTAGATTTGATTAGGATTGAGTAATTATATAATTGTTAGTGTGCAAAAATGGTGTTTTTCATAAATTAAAAGGAATTCAATGCTAACTAAACCCTAGCTATCAAAAGTAGGGATTTTCTTCGATTTCTCTCCAAGGTTTTAAGTATTGGCCGAAACTGGTAAGTTTTGACTGTTTCAGGTCAGAATTGGGAGTACTGAAACCATCCGGTTCAAGACCAGCCCCCCTTCTTTGCTGACGATACTCTAAGAACCTTCCGAAACCCATACCATAAGATAGGTTTTGAATCTCCCCTTTACCTATAAATTTGTGGTTAGAATTGTGGTATGGACAAGGTCTAAACTATTTTCTGAGTTAATTCACGTAAGAAAACAACTTTTAGTCTTAACTGATTTAATAACTGTGAAACATGACCACCAAGGGGGTGGTCTAGTGCTGATAAGGGAGGGGAGGAGTGGGTGTGGATTTGACTCCCAGTCCAAGCAAAATTTAAATAAAAGTGGTGGGAGTCTTTTTGCAAGTATTGCGAGATAGGTACGGTCATCAATGAGTGACCTTATCTCAAATAATTTTTTTTTGGGAAATATGGTGCCAAAGTGAATTTAATATTAGACAACCTGCACAACAAAATATAAATCTGAAATATTTTCTGTTTGAGAAATTCAATATGCAAATTATCATCAAGTTTATTCCATTTATATTTTAAATTGCAGAAATTTATAACTTGATTTTTCTTTAAGCTTAAACGTACATATCTTTTTTTCTCCTCTTCAATGAATATTTTCTTGGTATTCAGAAAGTTGGAACTTCTTGAGATGTTGAAACTCATTACTCTGATACCGGATCAATCAAAATGTCACTATCGATACTTATATAGATGGTATCTGATATTGATACTGTTTTTTGAACCTTGCTTTGAGAATACCATAATGCCAATTACTGGGACCCTCATACCTTGAACTTATTCATATCTTGTTTTGTTTTTCCATCCATATTGATTTTTCTTTTGAGCTTTAGTTTCTAATAATCCAAGATCCCGGTTAATTGTTTTTGTAAATTTCTCTCATACATTTTCAACTTAATATTCTTCTCATCTAGTGAAGCGTAGTTTGATCTACTTTTATTATTATTTAAACTTGATCTTAATTCTTAGTTTACTTTCTCTTAAAGATTGCATGCTTTATTGTGTATTCTTTCAACTTTCTCTTTTGGAGTTGACTTCTTATACTATCTTGTGTTTCTTGTTACCGTGTTGTAGGGGAAGTTTCTAGGCTTCTTTTACATCAATGAATGTATGAGATTATGCATAGGCATGGTCGGCTTATAATGAACCATGGACAGATATTGACCAGACTTATGGAATAAGATCTGTTGCATTGTATGAAATTATTAAAACTAAAATAATTCCAAACAAGCAGGGACAGAGCTACAATCTGGCTTGAGCAAGCGCCCCCCCCCCCCCCCCCCCCCCCCCCCCCCCCCGCCCCCCCCCCCCCCCCCCTCCTCCTCCTCTCTTCTTCCCCAACAACCATCAAAAGAATGCTACAATCTTTTGACATTTGAAACTTAACACACCCCATTGCTTCATCTACCAAAATGACTGGGCAGATCTAATCTAATGTATTCTAGCATTAAACCATCATGCTTGATCGGATTCCATTCACTAATTGAATATCTGAAATGCTACTTCACTTAGTAGTAGAAACTCGGAGAGAACCTGCCTCCCCCCGCAATTCTTTTTCACAGCTTCAGTAATAGCCCATCTTTTCTGTAGAGCCTGGAGCCCGCACTCCTAAAGCAGCTGTCTAGTATAAATATCTAATTCCCGAAATGTAAGGTGTATCCGTGCCCCTCCCACCCCCCCCCCCCCCCCCCCCCCCCCCCCCCCCCCAAAAAAAAAAAAAAAAAAAAAAAATAGAAAAAAAATAGAAAAAAAGTGGAATATGTGTTTATGTTCGTGGCCCGCCTCACCAATCAATCATAGTTCTGTCCCTGCAAACAAGTTTGTTGAATTTTCTTTTGCGACACCAATTTCTTTGATTTTTATGGTTTCATTCACCAATAGACTTGGGACCGCATGGCTGATTATTCACATTTTGGAACCAAAACTATATACAGGGAAATGAGTTGGAATACTGTAAAAAAAAATCTTTTTATAGATCTTACAGGTGGTTGGCTAGAATTTTGTCACATAATAGTGAACTACTTCCACTATCTATTTTTCTATATCTGGATTCTTTCCTTTTCGATTTCATTTTCATTTGCGTGAGATTCTAGGATGTCTTCTTATTCATGTAATACTTCTATTGTGTTTTTTATATTTTGTACTTAACAATGTCATTTTTCTTTGAACCTTACTTTTTTACCTTTCAAGAAATACTAATTTGCACCAAACTGTTATGGTAGATCACTGGCAGTTTCTTGGCTGTGAGGAAAGCATTGTTATCTGTTTCCAGTTGCCTTCAGGAAAATCCTAGGGCAGAGGCAACCAATCCTGCCACTACAAAATCATATGGGTCATCCATTCGTGGACCTGGACTCCCTACACTTTTGGACCCATATGCTCATAGGACCTATTTGCCTACTCTCCAAGATTATAATTCGAGGACCTATTCCTCAAATCCAAGAGTAGATGTTATTGCATCTGGCCATAGAAAGGTTCAAGAAGAGGATATCATGTTCAGAATGATATGCTCCAATGAAAGAGTTGGTGGCATCATTGGGAAAGCTGGTATTATTGTCCGAGCCTTGCAAAATGAAACTGGTGCCTCAATCAAGGTTGCAGATCCAGTCAGTAACTCAGACGAAAGGATTATTGCAATATCTGCACGTGAGGTGCATCATACTCTCTCCTTTCTCTCTCTCTGTTTTGATTTCAAACTAGAATTCTAGTAGTTTATGAAATGGAGTTTCACTTTGGGCTTAGCACTTAGACTGGTTCTAGTAATGTTTGTTTGACGGACAGAATTCAGAACAGAAACATTCTCCTGCACAAGAAGCAGTTCTCCTTGTCCATACTAGGCTTACAGAAGCTGTAGTTGATAAAGGGTCTTTGGTATCTGCAAGGCTTCTTGTACCTGCACAACAAATAGGTTGTTTATTGGGTAGAGGTGGGTCTATTATCGCTGATATGAGAAGGGCAACTGCTGCAAATATCCGGATCTTTTCAAAAGAGCAAGTTCCAAAATGTGCTGAGCCGAATGATGAAGTTGTCCAGGTATTTGATTACTTATGATGTTTTGTAAGTTACACTTTGCCATTGGTTTTCTATATTTACTTGAATATTCACCTTGTCAACTTTTCAAATGGGTGTTCTTGGCTTTTCCTTGCATCTCTCTTCCCATGCAATCATTTTCTTTGGTTATTGTGTGGTTTTTGAGCATGCATAGTTAGACTAGAGTTCTGTCATATTAAGTAGACACCTACATACAATTCATCGGTATGTGGAAAAAGCGGCAAAATATATCTAAGTAGGAGATTTTCTTGGGTCTCATTTGAAGGACTGAATCTATTAAGTTGTTTAATTAGAAGAAACCAAATAATCTTTTCCTTTTTATAACGAAAGGCTGCAGCTCATGTCCTTTTCCAGAGGCATGTTGCAGAAGTCAGAACACAAAGTTAAAGGGATAGATTCCAAGGTCCAAGTGATAATTGAAGCCAAAGACTATTGTCAGGCTTCTTATGAAAATTCTAGAATTTGATCCCAGGTTTAAGGCAACCTTTGTAGCTTTCTCCATGAGTCACTTTGTAACCTTATACCTCAGAGAAATAGCATGCACAGTCCGATATAGGACAACTATCTTCTTTCATGACTTCTAGGATATTGAGCTGGTCAATATGATTTCTTGAAATTGAATGAACAAGCTATCTCCAAGCTATTTATATTTCCTTTATGTCTCGGGGTGAAGATAAACTTCTTTCCAAGCCAAGTGATTTTGTTCCATATCTGTTATCTGAGTTAATTGAGATCATTGTGCTCTGTTGTTCATTTGCTGTATGAGCTTAAACAGGATCAGGTCTACCTGCATGTCAATTAGTCGTCTAGGTTTTATGGCATGATCCTCCCATGGCATGCTACCTTGGCTAGAAATTTGACACAAACAGAGATATTTGACGTCATGTTGAAATCAGGTCATAAGGTTTTTGTCAATTATTGTGGAGTTTTTTTATACCCCATAGCAGACACCATTCTAATCGGAAATGGCTTGGGTCGAGTACAGATAAGGATACACAATTGAGAACATGTCCAGAAAACTATACTGCGGGGATAAGGGATACGACGTTTTCAAATTGGTATATAGGTAGTTACTATGTTGCATGATACAAACATGAGTACGAACATAATACATATAGTGTCACCATTTTGGCGTGTCCATACAACATTCCCAGAAAATTAATGTGCCATAGATGAGAATGATAATGTGGAGTGACGATACATTGAAACATAGGATAAGAAACGAGCGTATTTCTGGGAAGTCAGAGGTGGCACTAATAAGGACAAAATGAGAGAAATTGTCTTAGGTGGTTTGGACAGATGTAATGTAGACCAATAGATGCTCAAGTAAGATTTTTTTTTTTATAATATAATAGTTAAATGAGCCGCTAGGACTAGAGGTAGGTATTGAGGTTTTAAAGAAAGATACGCATTTTGTTAGTGTTAGTATGTTACAGAGGACATAGCCTTAAGAGAGCTGAATGGATGAAAAAGATTTAAACAACTCACCCCAAAAATTTGGGATAAAGGCTGTTGTTTTAGGTTTGTTGGATGGCTCTCTCCTTCTCATTGTTATCTAGGGGACGAAGAGATCGTGGATGTTGGCAAGATCCTCTTTCGTCCTCTTTATTTTCTTTTGTAAGTTGTAAGTTTCTAGGCGTTCTTTGTGCCATGACCTAATTACTTTCTTTAACTTATGACTTTGGTTAGAACGTAAGAGAGAGAGAGAGAGAGAGAGAGAGAGAGAGAGAGAGAGAGAGAGAGAGATATTTAAGCACTTTTAATACTTATAACGTAGTGCTTTGTCCACATTCCTTCAAATTTGATGTGTTGTGTATCTGTTTTTTCTTCTTGCAGTTTTGATTTAGACGGTTATAGGAAGTTAAAATATGCACGAGGAAGTGACTATAGCCAATTGCAAGTACTAGTTTCTTTCTCAAATGTGTTCCGAAAACCCTTGAATATTAGTGCTAGCATGTATAAGCAATCTCTATTCTCTTTTACTGAGAGTTCTAGCCTCTCATCCCTAAAAATTATGATTGTCATTCATTCGCTCTTTGACTTAATCTGTCATACAGATACAGATGAATGCAATTCACTATTGCATGTGTGGTCTTACCTCTTCGTTTAAACTCTTCATATTTTAGGAGAACTTGGAGGGTGATCCTTGGTTGCATGAACTTAACTTGCATATCCAATAATCAAGTTTACCCACCTGCCAACTGGCGACGTAGATTTTAGGGCATGACCCTCTCATGCTCATAGCTACCTTGGCCAAGAACATGGAGGATTGCCATCAGGTTGTTAGCTGGCTATAAAACTGTCAATCTTTTATAGAGGTTTTTATGCTCAATAGATGACTACATTATGATGGGAGAAGACTTGCTTGTTGATGATGATGTATAAGCAACATTAATATAACACATAAAATAGTGTATGTAGGAAGTTGTTGAAGGTGACGTGTCTAGCTAAACAACAACCTTCCCTCCATCTTTCTCGCAAGGCAAGCGTTACCTCACCAAACTAACCTTGAAATACACCTGAAAAAGTTCAGGAGTTCATGTTTAAAGTGGCAATGGGCCTAGTTTGCAGACATTACAGATTCAACAAGGAAAAAGTCCTTACATCTCAGGTTTATATATCTAAGAAAAAGTTAGATTCCGCACTTTCATTATGTGCACGGTCCTGGACCATGGAACGATTAATCAGATTGTGCGAAGATTTATCAGACTACTAAATACTACTCAATAGAAAGACTTTTTTTTATCATAAAAATTTAGGGGAAAAAACAAGCATTAGATAAAATATCCATTAGTTATAGTAAACAAAATAGTTGTTCACACTCCATATAGTTAATGAAAAACGACAAATAAAAAAATCACAAAAGAAGCCAACACTCTATATAGTTAATAAAGTGCTATAAATAAAAAGCCAAAACAACAAATATTCTATCTATGTTGCATAATGTGCATAACAATAAGAACACGATACAGATGATATATGGACATTTTTCAGATTGGTAGAATAAGTAGTCACCTATGTTGCATGAATTCGGAAATAGATGCGGTTACAAACACGATAATGATAAACTGACGGAAACTATTTTCCAACTTTTTTGCAACATAGAATTTTTTTTCTTTCTTTCTCCTAGGAAAACTTAGCAATATGACCCAAGACAATTGTTAACGGTTCTAATGCAAACCTGACCCAGTAACCTAAAACGATAATTGATTAATCAATGATTTATCATCAAGTGCGTGCTTCTTTACACAGGCCGAGTAAGGCCTGTTTTGGGATTGCTGCTGCTTTTCAAAAATGGCGGCAGAAGCAGCTTTTGAAGCAGCCGCCAAACTGCTTTTTAAAGCTGTCCCAAATTGAACTGCCTTTCCAAAGTTTTTTGTTAAGCATCTGCTACCAAACAGCTTTTGGGACTGCTTTTCCAAAAAAATTAAGCAGAAGCAGCCAATAAGCAAATCCCAAACCCAGCCTAACGGGTCTAGCTTACTCGGCCTGCTTTCTTCAATTTTCCTGCGGTCTTGGGTTGCTTTAGGGTATGCAGAATCTGCGGAATGGAACACTGATTTAAGAACTTGACTGACAGCATTTTCAAAGATAATCTAGAGAAAAGATATTGCATGGATTTATATATATTCTGCACCCTTTTACCATATTAGTTATAGCCAGTTATTCTTTATAAAAGTAGTAGACTTCTAAATATCTAGTACAAGGTCTTGAGGTTTTGTGTGTCAGAAAATGCGGTCTTGGGTTGCTTTAGGGTATGCAGAATCTGCGGAATGGAACGCTGATTTAAGAACTTGACTGACAGCATTTTCAAAGATAAACTAGAGAAAAGATATTGCATGGATTTATATATATTCTGCACCCTTTTACCATATTAGTTATAGCCAGTTATTCTTTATAAAAGTAGTAGACTTCTAAATATCTAGTACAAGGTCTTGAGGTTTTGTGTGTCAGAAAATGATGGTGCCACTTAAGGTAGAAACAGCAACCATCTGCAAGTGGACTGAACTAATTTTTTTTGCTTTCTGTCAGGTGATTGGTACATTTCAGAGTGTTCAAGATGCATTGCTTCGTATTACTAGCAGGATTCGTGAAACCATCTTCCTGCAGAAACCTTTTTCAAGTGCTGGCATGGCCCAGTACCCGTCTGCAACACCTGAAATTTCTCCTGTGCCTAGAACAAGGAATGAATCAACACTTGGGCTTTCTCATGTTCTTGATTCACCTATTGGTATCTCCAATTTAACCGATCCTCCTCTCACGCATGGCGTAGACCGTCATGGAACTGATCGTGTTCCGTTCTCATATGGGGCTGAAATGACTGGACTTCGTCATTGTCACAGTTCCTCACCAAGAGCTTGGGCTTCTCAGGCAAGCATATGTGTTTACACGACAACTGTTCTATATAGTTACTTGCTTTGCACATGGTAACACGTCTATCTTAGGTCATGCATATGTTCATTCGAGTTATGACTCCGAGATGCTTTTACGATATTACTTCGTAAAAATGAGTAAATATAGGTTTTGAAAGAGCTAGGAGTTGATTGATTGTATATGTGTACGTCTCTGCTTATCTTCTTATCTAAAGACTTTATCTGCTCACTTGAGGATTCTCTTCAAAACGCTTATGATATCTGAAAGATGAAATCTCTTCCCACCTTTTGTTTCATAGATATCTGAAAGATTACCCCATCTTCTATTTTGCTTAGTTTCTACTTGCTTTCTACACTAATCAAGACTAAGGTTTTAAGTATCGGCCGATACCGATACGTATCGGCCGTATCGGATCGGTTTTTGCTCTCGCCGATCCGATACTTTGCCAAAATATCGGTATCGGCCGAGAACGCCGCCGGAAGCGTTGGATCGGACCGTATCGCCCGATACGAGCCGATACGAGCCGATACGGCCAAAACCCTAGATCCAAAAACCGGGAAGATTCTCCGACCAAAAAAAAAACAAAGTCACATCCAACAGAGAACTCAATAATGTAAAATTTGTCACAGTTCACAGAAAAAAAATCTATAAATAGATGAATATTTCACATGAAAGCACCACAACAACAAAGAAAAAAAATCAATTGCACAAAAAATTAGCTGAAGATCAAGGAGTTACCTCGTTTTCAGAAGGTAGAATCTTCTTCCACCGTCGCTGTCGCCGCCTTGGCCGTCGATGTCGCCGCCGTCGCCGTCGCTGTCGCCGCCTTCCTCGTCTTCCGCGTTGCCGCCTCCACCGCCTTCGCCTTGGCTCCTCCGAACGGTGTGGAGGTGGTGGAGAGGAAGGGCTAAGGGAGGAGAGGAAGGAAAACGTGGAGGAGGCGGAGACGGCGGAGGGAAATGGCGGAGGCGACCGAAGGAAATGGCGGAGGCGTCGGAGAGGGGGAGAAAACATTTCGTGTAAATGTTTTCTCTCTCCTCTCCAGCGCAATAAATAGTTAGGGTTTTTTACTTAAAAAAAAAAATTTGGAACCAGCGCGTGGGCTCGAACCTTATATATATATATATATATATATATATATATATATATATATATAAAAGAAAAGAAAAGAAAAGAAAAATTACCATATATATATATATATATATTATAGAGATAAAAGAAAAGAAAAATTACTATATATATATATAATATATGTATATATATGTATATATAATTATATATATAGTTATAGACCATATATATATATATATATATATATATATATATATATATATATATATATTACAATATATTATAGTTAGTAAAAGAGTTAGTATAATATATATATAGATGCCAGTATGGACATATGTTCCAAATGGGTCTGCTGGTTAGTGTGAGCTATTGTGCTTATGTTCCAGAGTCTTCTGTGCCTGGGGTTCGAGCCCACGCGCTGGTTCCAAATTTTTTTTTTTAAAGTAAAAAACCCTAACTATTTATTGCGCTGGAGAGGAGAGAAAACATTTACACGAAATGTTTTCTCCCCCTCTCCGCCGCCTCCGCCATTTCCTTCGGTCGCCTCCGCCATTTCCCTCCGCCGTCTCCGCCTCCTCCACGTTTTCCTTCCTCTCCTCCCTTAGCCCTTCCTCTCCACCACCTCCACACCGTTCGGAGGAGCCAAGGCGAAGGCGGTGGAGGCGGCAACGCGGAAGTCGAGGAAGGCGGCGACAGCGACGGCGACGGCGACGGCGGCGACACCGACGGCCAAGGCGGCGACAGCGACGGTGGAAGAAGATTCTACCTTCTGAAAACGAGGTAACTCCTTGATCTTCAGCTAATTTTTTGTGCAATTGATTTTTTTTCTTTGTTGTTGTGGTGCTTTCATGTGAAATATTCATCTATTTATAGAATTTTTTTTGTGAACTGTGACAAATTTTACATTATTGAGTTCTCTGTTGGATGTGACTTTGTTTTTTTGGTCGGAGAATCTTTCCGGTTTTTGGATCTAGGGTTTCGGCCGTATCGGCTCGTATCGGCTCGTATCGGGCTCGTATCGGCCGATACGGTCCGATCCAACGCTTCCGGCGGCGTTCTCGGCCGATACCGATATTTTGGCAAAGTATCGGATCGGCGAGAGCAAAAAACCGATCCGATACGGCCGATACGTATCGGTATCGGCCGATACTTAAAACCTTGGAGAGAAATAGAGGTAGAGACTCTCTCTCCTCTATGTTATTAGATTTTATTAACTTGGAATTTGGTTCAGATTGGGTTGTTACCGGGTCGGAACTAGGCACCCGGTCCGACCCCAATTCATTAATCAAAACATAATTCATTAAGGCACGCATTTCTCTGCCTTGCACTTTTTTGTGCCTTTGGCGCACCTTTTGAATCTCACCGCGCCATGCTCATGAGAGGTGCTAAGGATGCGCCGCGCCTTGCGCCATGGCACGCGCCTTTAACAACTATGGCTGAACGCATATATGTGTGATAAAGCCTTTGTTGTTGTTTGCTTTTATCAGTCGCACATCTTGTTGTCCATATCTATCATTCTATTGGCTCTTTATTTGTAGATAAGTAGTGGACCCCCCAGAGGCATCCCTGATGCTGGAGCAGGTTTAGGTTTCAGAAGTGGCTTGATGGGAAGGTAATCTCTAGTCTTTGAAAGATTCCTACTTCATATCTTAACTTTCTTATGTGGATATTGTCATTACAGCAGATCTCAGACACCCATTATTACAAACACAATGGTTGAAGTTGTAGTTCCTCAGCATTTGCTTGGATTTGTTCATGGAGAGAAGGACAGCAACCTGGCTCAGATCAGAGAGGTATGTCACATATGTTTGCTTTATTTATTAGTCAAATTCTTTCTGGCATAAAATCCTAAGATAGTCTCCAAGATTTCAGCTAGCTTGATATTTTTCTGCTACCATTATTTTTCCTAGTTTGTGCCTTTACATTAGATAAATGTTATGATTTTGGCTTGACCATAGCAATAAGCACTTTGCAGTTTGTAGCATTAGCTGGTTATCTTGGATCACCCACTGTAAATAGGATATGCCATCTCATTCTCTTCATGCTTAAAGATAATCAGCTATAGATATTTTATTTCTGATGGCATTCTGAGTTCCTGGGTGTTGTTTCTTTAGATATCAGGTGCAAAGGCAACAATCTATGATCCAAAGCCTGGGGCAACAGAAGGAATGGTGATCTTATCTGGCTCTCCTGGTCAAACCCGTGCTGCCCAAAGCCTTCTTCATGCTTTCATAATATGTGGCCAATCTTCGAGTTGCGTCCCTTGATTGATACTTGTAACCTTGTCATTCTTCTGGAAAGTCTATCCCGCCAAATAGGTACTAGCAAAGCATTTGTTTTTTTCTTTATCCGTTTTTTCTATTTGACAAGAGCACACAAGAAAGTAGCCAATGGTTGCCTAGGAACATAGTACCATATAAAGATCTACTACTACTAACATGAAGTTAAGCAGACCATGATTACATTTTTTTAAAAGGAACTATGCCTTACTTATTATGTGCATGGTACTATAGAACATAGTACCTTATACATTACCTTCCTTATCATTATCCATCTCATATCTTTCCACACAGTATCTACTTAACTATATGAAAATACAAATTTAGACAATCTTTGACACTTACAATGTAGCTGCTCACTGTGTGCCATCTAAGTTGAGGGAAGAAAGAATGCTGTTTCCTTTGACAGTACAGTGTAAAAGTGTAAGAAACTATAAAAGAGCAAAAATTTTAGGTGTCCTTAGTACATTCTGCTAGACAACCTTGGATCTACTAGTTCTCTTCATATCACTGTATCAATGTTATTGGCACCGGAAAATCCTCTCAGGGCACCGTAGTTTTGGCTGTCCTTTTCATAGAGAGGATTGCCACAATTTTGGCAGTCCTGAAAACAGAGAAATTTGTCTAGGACTGCCTTGATCAAAATTTGCGGTGCCAATAACACTGGCCTTTTAAAGAACTTTCCATATTATTTATTGCAAACTAGTAACGAATTATTGCCCTTAACAGTTACCGTTTCGACAATTTTCTTGCTTATATGTTGGACATTATCATAGAGACTACTTATACAGTATAGAGTACTTGCTACCACCTGTCTTTGCTTAATTAAGTGGAATAGATATTTGTAGAAATAAAGACTACATTGCTACGAAATGAGACATTTCATAAATAAAGACAAAAGTGGCTAGCTAGTAAGCGTGGCAATCAAGAAACTAAATAGACCTAATTTATTGTCTATACTCTCCCGCAAGGTGGAACATGTGAAAGCTTGGAGACAATGTGAAGAAACGTCCAGAAAAGAAGAAGGGAAACAGTGCAGTGAAAGTGGAGTTGTGTCCATGTGGGACACACGAGAGAAAGTCTGAGTTGTGACCATCTGGGGCACGTGAAAGAGTTTGAGTTATCGGCGCACGAGGATACTTGACCAAGAAATATGTCGACGCATGAGGATGCTCAACCAAAAGAGTTGTTAGCACACGAGGATGCTCGATAAGAACTGGCACATGAAGACTCTCGACCAGAGGTCTAGAAGAGCTGTCGACACACGAGGATGCTCGACAAGAGTCGGCGTATGAGACACTCGACCAAATCAGGGAACAAAGGCCCTCGACAAGAGTTAACGCATGAAGATGCTCGACCGAGAGAGGAAAAACAAATGGCCATGCGCAAATGATAGCAATGCCAAGAGACGAGATTAGTCGAGTTCAATACTCCCCCTCAAGTTGGACATGTAACGAATGTTACAACTTTGGAAGCAACTTATCAAAGAAAGAGTGATACAAGAGAGCGAGAGTTGCAGCTAAATTTGTGGAAACAAAGAGTTGTCAACGAAAGAAAAATGCTGACAAAAATGAGTTGCAATAGAGAGTTATATGGCGGTGCAGTCTCTTGCAACATATAGAGCTTACAAAGAGAGACAAAAGTGGCTAGCTAGTAAGCTTGACTATCAAGGAACTTAATAAATCTAATTTATTTTCTACAAATACTATCTTCTGGAAGATGAAAACACTATCTTCCTTCCAACAAGTTGCTTTTGAGTTATGCCCCTCATTCTAGTATCCAATTTTTTATTTTGGCCGGTAACGAGGATGGGATTCCTAATTGCATATACGAGCATCGATAGTAATGCTTATCCCAATTTCTAGATTCAGAATACAGGAGGTCATTCTGTAGAATAGTAAAGTCCAAGTGAAGTTACATAATGGTTCCGTTCTAGCCACATGAGCTATAGCTTGGGCCTGAAAATTTCTACATTCATAATGTAGTAACTCATTTTGTAGAATAGTAAGACTCAATTTGGAGCCCCAATTTCTACAGTCTAGATTTTACATTATTGTCTAACCACATTGTTTTTTTACCACACATTCTTTATCATCAAAGGTCATTTTATCATTTTATACTATTCCCATACAAATCTAACACATTCTAGATTTATCTTTTTATTGTAAATTTGGGCCTCAAGATGCATTTTTCAGCTCCACCTATTGTGGATGCTCTAAGGGGATTGTTGAAGTTAGAATATAGCTAGCAAAATCCAACATGGCCACGTTTTTGTCCATGATCTCACTTATTGAAGTAGCCTCGTGATATAATTAAGTGAAACATGAGTTTTGCTGTTGAGATTGTCATGATAAAAAGTTGATTATGGTTTCCCTATGTTACTCGGATACTCCTACATAGAACCGTATCCATGTTCATATCCATTCCTAACTCGCAACCGACACAGCACTTCCTCAACACTCATGTTGGGTTTCCCATGTCTTGGTTGCAAAGAGACCCAAAACATGGTTAAAAGGGGTTTTGCATGGTTGTGGTTGCGCCAAACATAATTGAGACATGAGAATCTAACATTTCCATGCGCATAAATCTTCATAGAACTTTGAACCTAGTTACTACACAAAACATGTATATGTTTAGATACTTTTATGGTATAATTATGTGTGTAGATATGTTTTAATGTGTATATATGACCATATCCATACCTTAGCCATATTTAGAATCTGTATTGTCCATATTAATATCCGTGTCTAGGCAAGCTAATGCATGGCCTCTGTAGCTTAAAGGAGGAAGGCAGTATCAAGGCTTTCTGTAGAAGTTCTTTTCAGCAAAGACAGCTGATGCTGCTGGTCTTTTATGGAATTACTTATGTTGCTTTCTTCCTTTTTCATCTGATACTATCCATTTTTGCCAATGAACGTGAGTGTACCGTGATACATAGTCATTGTTAGTGTGATAGTCAGATTATGTGGCTACATCATTGTTCAGGAAAAGAAGCCCTTTATCTGTTGCTGCCACTCTATTTCGAAACTAACTTCCAGGTCACAAAAATCTCCTAGATGGGGTGAACTCTTTCCTGCTACATCATTTCTGGTTCGCCCTATTAGTAATTGGTTCACCAAATAGGACTTTGTTTCTTAAAATGAGACTGAAATTTTACGGCTGAGGATTCCATACCTAGCCAGCAAGCTGTTTCGTCTTCTATGATGCCACCACAAAATCCAATGGCTGCCTCTGTCGCAGGGAAGGATCGCAAGACGAATCCCTTCTTTAAGGGCAGATCATTATGGAGATTAAGAAAGTTATATTCTAGTTTCTCATTTGCCCAGGGACTTCCAAGTGGCATATAATCAACAGTATTAGATATGGGATAATAAGATAACAGCTGTAAAGCTTGATAGCCATTGAGCAGTTATCCGTACGTGACGGGGGGATAGCATGGAGGAAGTTGTAATCCTTCGAACGGCAAACCAACGAGGAAGCATTCAAGGATCAGAGAAAGATGTCTTCGTTGGGAAGAAAGCAAGAAAGCGCGAGCCATCCTGCTGCGTCTTCACAGTTATCTAGTGTTAGCTAATAACAAGAGAGTTAATACCATCATACTCTAGATACAACTGCTAGTGCTAAGCATTTGTGCTATAACAAACTGAACTTGAATTCCCCACTTCTTGTTTAATTTTTTTCATTGCAAACAGTTCAAGATTGTTTACTTTGCATAAGTAAATATGAAAATGTCTAAAGATTCCTTTTGCCTATCATCATATATTTTTCCGACGTCATAACAGATAAGATTATTTTGTTATTATATGGTGTCTACTTGAAATTTCAGCTTCTGCTGCAGGGCTAAACAGGACAAATACTTGCTCTTTTTAGTTTATCGTCAAATTTTAGCATAAAATTGAACATTTGTTAGATATTCCATTTGGTGGTTAGTTCATTTTTTCCATCATGGTCTCTCTTTCAGGTTCATGTGTCGGTATCTGAAGTAATGTTTTTGTCCTCCACCAAGGCCATATATAAGAGAGAATAATTAGGGATATATATAAAAGAGAATAACTTGGGGTTGTGTATTTGGATAATGGCAACCATGCTTACCCATAAACATATGTTTTACAACACTCTTTCTTGGATGTCTATTTTTCTAAGAAAAAAATCATCTTTGAAAAAAAATACTTAGTGAAAGAAAAGAGTACATTGTATTCATCAGAAATACAATTCTTCAAGAATCCAAGTGGACGCGACTTACATTGCCTCGTTAAAATATTTTTGAAAAAAAATAGTGGAAAAATCTCATCGAAGAAAAAGTGTACAATGCGCAAATACATTCTTTAGGATGTTTTCATTTAGCATCTTCAAGATGCTTGCATGTGCATGATGCTCTCCGAAAAATTATTTAAAATATTGTTTAAGATATTAGTGTTGCTACCTAATATATAAATAAGTGCGGATCTATATGTAAATGTAAAATTCTTACTTTTATATATATATATATATATATATATATATATATATATATATATATATATATATATGAGTCCAAACCCTCATAAGAGTGTTGAAGGGATCAGAGCCAGTTCTCTCTAGGACTATACCCATTTCTCTGCCAGGCGTAAAGAACGTGCTAGTGTGGCAGTTATATATCTCAAGTAGGGCAAGGAACATATAAGAATTCACTTCTAGACCGTGGCTGCTGGCCCTGATGGCATAGTATAAATCGATCTCTTTGAAGGTTGTCTCGTACTTGGAGAGCATCCAATGTGTCAAGTAGCTCCAGTATTTTACACTGTGGGCCCAACCCGTTAGTCTTAAAATGCATGATGGATATGATATTTCCTCCTGAAGGAGTGTATTGGCAAAAGTCTCCGCAGTGTATGCCAGGAGATTGGGCCCTACATCGCTTAGGATAGAGTCGAGCATCAGTCCTCGTAGGTTATAAGAGCTAGACCCCTTAAAGCAGTCAAAGGTGTCTCTCTTATGGTCACCAGATTTGTGATTGATTCTACCTATCAAAGCTCCTGATAGGCTAGGTGTCAATTCTCATTTCATTTTCCGTCGGGAAGTCGCTGGAGTATATGCTGACAATGGATAATGGCGTTCGATGTGTGGTATCATCCTATTGTTCACCTTAAAGAACCACTTGTTAGTCTTTCATGAAGTCTTTACAGATGCGACGATAGTCAAAGCATCACCAAGCAGAAATGCTGGATTCTTATATTCCTAGCTGTTTCCAGGATAAAGCTTTTCGGTGTTTATCATCTGCGTAATGAAAGTTTTGTGTTGCTCAATGATCATGGTATGTCTATCATCAGGCTGGTCTTTATTTATTTGAACTGCAATGAAGGCCACTGTGTCCGAATAGTTGTTGCTCAATGATCCTTCAGCTACCTCGAGAAAGGTCTCACCAAAAGGATTCACGAGTAACTTAATTGCAAAATTGAAGGAAAACTACTTAGAGATGTATGATTTATATCCATATATAATCTACATTCTAGTGAGAGATTCCAAGGATAGATGTCTTATGCACACTACTTGGCCGTCTTGGAATTTCTTCCAAGTCAGAAGCAGTTTTGCCTAAGCACACGTTATCTCATGCATAGAAACAAGAGTTATAAAGTAAAGCGCATAAGACTATTGCACATAATCCAAAGCTTGGAGAAGACAACTATATCTATACAGCAAGCAATGACGCATATACTCCCGACGCATGATTCATGATGAGTGTCCAGAGGCAGTTGCACCCATGCACATAGGGGAAGTTTTTATTGTTAGCGCATATTCATGATGAAGCCTTGCAATAACAATCATGCGCATCAGTATTGTGCTATGTCGCATATTCATGATGATTTGTCATACATGCGACAAACTTGTGTATGCATGTCTCTGTGTTTGAATTTATGAGCGCATAGCTCTGCATTTTCATCCATAGTGGTAGGAAGAAAATGGGTTTTCGACCTTCGATGGGCTCTTGGGCGTCAGGATGTGGGATCAACGGAGATAGGACATCGGCTTAATCGGCTTTGCCCTTCCCCTGGCCCTTACTTTTCTTCTTTGACGAAGATGAGGAGGCCTTGGGCGCCATTTCCTTAGATTGAAAGAGGAAGAAGAGAAGAAGTCGAGAAGACTGAAGTAATTCGAAAGTTAAAAAATTTTGAAGGTAGAAGAGAAAGTAAAGTTTCTCTCTCCTCAAAGCTTATTTATAGGATAGCCCTATGCGCTAAATATGTGCAATGTCGCATATATTCGTCTCTAGACACATCGATATCCGGCACTTAAAAGACAACCGACTTGATTTTTGTGCTCATGCACCAGCGTCGCTTCAGGATTTAAAAAGATTTTCTGACAATTTAGAAATCAAGGAGATCTCAAAAGATGACAACATGGCAGTGATCCTGTGCGCCTGTTCTCTATGGGACAGTTTCCTTTCCCATGCTTCTTTCAAAGTGTTTTGAACTTATTGTTTAAATTTTGAAAAATTTGAAAGGGGTCTTGTAGAAACATAGAAATTCTTAGCGCATGATGGCTAAGCATAGAGGACCATGTGCGCTAAAGATAGTAATACTTCACAAGCATGCAATTATAAATGTAGCATTTCTCAAAGTCTATGTGACATTCTTTGAAGCAGTAAATCTCGACATCATGCGGTAGGTACTTAGGCGCATCTAGTCGAGCCGCATAGTTCATTCTGGCCCTTCATCGAAGGACGAGCTGCCTCGAGTGACGGTTACGAGAAAAGACATCAATGTAATTATTACACTTTACAGTTGGATGATGTTGACAACATGCGGTAGATGCGTCATACGACAGATGTGTTATGCAGCAGAGCTCTTGGGCGTCGGGATGTCGGATCAGCGAAGATGGGATGTCGGCTTTAGCGGCTTTGCCCTTACTTTGCTTCTTTGACAAAGATGAGGAGGCCTTGGGCGCCATTTCCTTAGATCGAAAGAGGAAGAAAAGATGAAGTCGAGAAGAATGAAGGAATTTGAAAGTTTGAAAATTCTGATGGTAGAAAAGAAAGTAAAGTTTATCTTTCCTCAAAGCTTATTTATATGCTAGCCTTATGCGCTAAATACACATCAATGTCGCATATATTCTTCTTTATGCGGCACATCGATATCCATGATATGCAACGCTTAAAAGAAAAAACTAATGCCTTGATTCTCGTGCTCATGCTCATGCGCCGGCATCGCTTCGGGATTTTAGAAGAATTTTTGGCGGTTCAGGAATCAAGGGAGATCTCAAAAGATGATAGCGTGATAGCGGTCCTATGTGCCTGTTCTCTATGCGACAGTTTCCTTGTCCATGCTTCTTTCAAAGTATTTCGAACTTATTGTTTAAATTTCGAAAACTTTGAAGGGGGTATTCTAGAAGTATGTAAATTCTTAGCACATGATGTGTCACATCCCTATTTTTTTTTCAAAATAGGTTTTATTTCGTATTTTTTGATGATTTTAAATTTTGTATTTGTTAAATTTTATTATTTTTCTAGATCTTGATTCGAGGCCTGACTTTTGTTTATTGATGTTGCTATTGAATTATTGTTGGTATATTATTATTATTATTATTATTGGTGTACATTTTATTGCATTATTCCTATTGTTATTATTGTTATTATCATTTTATTATAACCATTATTATTATTATTATTATTATTATTATTATTATTATTATTACAACTACTATTAAATACTAAACCCTAAACTCTCACTTCCTCACTCTCTCACCTAGCCGCCCCTCACTCTCTTCTCTCTCTTCCGCTCACGCCTCTCCCTCTCCTCTGGAACGACTTCCCCCTCACTCCCGAGCTCACTCTCTCTCCAATCACTCTCACTCTCCATCACTTGTCCCCCGCCCTTCTCTGTCTCCCTTCGCTCCACTTTCTCCCAGCCGGGCATGCACCGCCCTCGCCATCGTCTCCATGGCCACCGCCTCCCACCACCATCACCATCTCCATCGCCCTCGCCACCGGCACCGCCACTTTCCCTATGGCCATCGTCGCCGTCTCCACCATCTCCTACGCCTCCGCCTCTCTTCCCGGAGTCGCACAACCGCCTCTTCCCTCTGCTTCCTCCGCCAAGCCCAGCGCTACCGTTGCTGTCGTTCGTTTTCCGCCGTCGGGAGCCCGCCATGACCTGGTCGAGCTTCCCCGACAACCCTCTGCCTCTCTTCCTTCCTCCCTTTCGGCCATCTCGCCTGTGCATCCGTCGCACCTCAGGGGTAGCACCGCCTCGAACGGCCGGGGCCCTGCGCTGCTCGAGCAACGAGCCACCCTCGGCCTACATGCTCTTCGGGCAGCGAGCCCTCATGCTCTGTACCTTTCCTCGGGACGCGTGCCTCGGGTTGTGTACAACCTCGAGCAGCGTACTGTCTCGTGCAGTGTGCTGTCTCGAGTAGCGCACCTTCGATTTGTGCATTCTCTCATCCCTTGTGCCTCTTGGGATACGTGCACCTTGGTGTGCGTATCGTCTCGTTTCCTGTGCTACCTCGATCCACGTGCTGCCTTGGGCAGCGGGACGCTTCGAGCCCAGCGCTGCTTAGGGTATCGTGCTATCACGGTTTGCACACCACCTCGGTTCTTGTGTCTCGACTATTGTGCCTAGATCATGATTCGTGTCGCACCGATTTACGTGCATGTACCGGTTTGTGTGTCGCATTGATTTGTGTGCTACCTTGAACTTCGTGCCACATTAATTTGCATGTATACACCGATTTGCGTGCCGTATGGATTTGCGTGCCATATTATATCTTGTGCTATCTCGATTTGCGTACATGCCTTAATTTGTGTGCCGCATTGATTCGTGCGCCATCCTGATATTCATGATCCCTCTATCTACGTGCACATTTCGATTTACTTGCACGTTCTGTTTCTCCATCGTCTCAATATTTGTGTCATCTCGAATCTTGTACGCGTCTTGATTTACGTGTATATCTCGATTTACGTGTCTTTATCGATTTGTGTGCCTCAATTTTTGTGCCAGATCCTCGCACTACTAGAGGGACCTACATGGTATAACCTTCTTTCATCTCCTATGATTTATGTTATTATTTTATTATTTGATGCTAATGATCGTTTATTGTGTGTTCTGAGGACCCTGATGGACGTGCTACCATGGAACCAGATTGAGAAAGACTTGCTTACCTAGTCGAGCCCTCTAAACAAGTATCCCTTGCTCATCGACGTCTCTTACCCTTCCGTTATATTTTTATTGTATTTAATTAATTCTGTAATTTATAAATGTATAACTGTGAGTGGTGTAGCATAGTAGTAGAATTGCCATGATGAGAACCTAGGATAGTTTAGTTCGATACTGGGTCAAGCCGTATCAGACAACTCGGACGGGTCATTCACACGTTCGAGAACACGAGCATGACTCACATGTAAAGATTGTCCCCATATATCCCGTGTACGACTCGCGATCGGGTAGCAGCTTTAGCTAAATATTCCTGCGACTATGGTTGTGTTTTGGTTATAAATGTGGACCTATGCTTTGATGCGCCCTATGTCACCCCCGTTTTTCGTTGTACGTATTTCCAGTGTACGTGTACGGATATCCGACCCGTATTTTGATTGGTCTAGCATGGCTTGGTTTGGTCTTGGTTTAACTTGGTTTAGCTTGGTTTATTTTGGTTGGAGATGGAAAGGGTGATATAAATATCAACCAACCCCTTTTTTCTCTCTTCTCCTTTACTTACATTTACTTTTCATTTACTTCTTCTTCTTCCTCCATAAAATTCTCTCCAACCACCTTAGGCAAGTGCAACTTGCTTCATGGAGGAACTCTATTTTTATTGTTCTATTGTCTTCCCTACAAGCTTCTAAGACTTTTTAGTACTTAGCATTTTTGATTTTGGAGGATTAAAACTTGTAGATCTAAGTTTTCTCAAAATTTGGTTTTCTTGGGTTTTGATCTCTCAAACTTCTTTGTTTTCAAGTTTTGATTGTTCTATGTTGTAGAGAATTTGGTTTTACCCAAAATGGACCTTTGAAAACCCGGATTTCAAGTTATTTTGAGTGATTTATGGATCTTGGAAGTTCATGGGTTCCATGGTTCTTCTTCTCGGGTTGGAGAAGAAGAACAGTGTCGGCGCATGGCATTTTATGCACCCACAGTGACTTTAGCCTTGGGCGCATAGCCCTGTATATGAGCACAAGCTCCCTGCCTTCCACAGTGTGGGCGCATGGCTTTATATGCTCCCATGACTTGTACTTGCTTATGAACATAATTTCAATACGTGTTAAGTCATAGTGTCCCTTTGTTGTGGGCGCAAGCCCTTATTATGTGCCCACATGGTCAGTATAGATGGCTGCTGACTTAGCTTCCTATGCACCCTGCCTCACTCATGTGGGCGTATAGACCATGCACCCTGCCTCACTCATGTGGGTGCATAGACTATAAGCGCATGCTTGTGGGTGCATAGGCCATGGGCGCATGCACTATCTTGTGCATTCCTTCCATAACATATGCCCTACGTGATGTGTTTAGTCTTAGGCGCATACAGGTGGGCGCATAGCCTTGGGCGCATGCCACTCTCAGCACATGCATTTTGGACGCATGCCACTCTCAGCACATGCATTTTGGGTGCATGCTCTTCATGACACCCCATTGACCCTTGTGCCATCTCTTACAAATGTCCGTATTTGTCCCCAAGGTCCTTAGTGTAAATTGTGACTTTGTTGTACTCTTTACTTGACTAAGTCCTATTAGGTTATTTTCCATGTTGCACATGTACTCTAAGCTTTAAACCCGATCTTGGTATGGTATGTATACTCTCTAACAACTTCTTGATAGTTGTCCGCCGTGGTGCACTTACATGAACACAACATGACATTGTAACTTTACATGATAACTCTTGATAGTGACCCGTTATGGTGCACTCTTGACAAGTAACTTGACATGATAATTCTTGATGGTGGTCCGTTGTGGCGCACTCTTGACAAGTAATCTTGATAAGTAATCTAACGTGATAAATCTTGATATACTGTTGCGACGGCTATCTTGACTCGCTAAGTAACTCTTGTCTTGACACCGTGGATGGTTGTGCTTGTATAAGCTACATGTCTCGTCTTGCATCATGCCTAGGACATGGATTCCTAGTTACTACGGTCAGGGATTCATACTGAATCTGACTAGGATAATAACTAGATTGATCAAGTAGTCCATGAAGAGATTTTTCAGCTACAGACAGTCCCGTTATCTGGGCGCTCTAATTGGACTTGTAGCCTGCCGTCGAGTAGGACACATTTCTAGCACACTGTCATGTGTTGCACCCCCAAGTCACCTAATCCAACTCTCTCAACTTGCGACTGGATAACCTGGATTAAGACTGCAGGGCTTGTGGTTGTTGGAACATCTCGATGCATCTTGTTAGTAACTAAGCTTGTGATAACCCTAGTTAGTTAAAGTATCAAGCCGTACTCATTGCTTGGCCGTGATTGATGGATGGAGTCCCGTCTAGTCTTGCCTAGGCAAGACCAGTACATGGTTATCTCAGGACGTTACTGTTATACTTTACTTTATCGATAATTGGTTAGAGACTAAGTTCTGTTCAGGTGAAGGGTTACAACCCCGGTCCTTGTTTGATTTACGGGTTGTAACTTGGTTACTGGAATAGTCCTTTAGTTATCTTATCGTTTATCACCCTGTTTCCTTTAATTCATATCTTTCGTTATCATTATGTCTTTTGTGCTAATATGCCGGTTTTAGTTCTTAAGTGAAGCCTCCCTTGTGGCACTTGCTCTTTCTGGGGCCTGACCCAGTTGGTTTTGTATGGCCATATTTCGGAGTAGCACCTGAGGATCTTCCAGCCTTCCAGCCAGATGGTGAACACTAGACGCAACCCTGGCGACGAGTGGGTTTTATTTTGCTCTCCCATTCCATTGTAAATTATTTTTTTGTGACGTTTAGCCGCCGAGCAAGTGTTAGCTCGTGTCAAATTTACATTTTTGTCTGCCTAAGGGCTGTAACATGATTGACAAATCCTAGCGTTGATCATGTATGACTTAAACTCTTGCTAGTCTTCGTATTTTGTATGACTAGCTTCATGATCGTCTGAATATGTAATGTATGGGACGCCTTACTTTGTATGTCTGATGATCTACCATCTTGTTACATTTACTTGCTTGCTTGAGATTGAGACACTTGGCTTGTTCTTGATCATAAAAGACTGTTGGCTTGTAGTTAAACCCTCATACATCTAGACAGCCATGACCGTATTGTGAGGTGGGATTCACTTCAATGTACGTAGTTGGCTGTGTCTGTCCCCCGCTCTCCAGTATTCTGGCTTGTGGGACGTGACACGGTTTAAGTGGTGGCCCATGCAGGTCTTATAAATCAAGATGTGTGAGGGTTTCACTGAATAGATGTCTCAATCAGCACTCGCCTTTGATCTCCACTCGTGTCTTCTAATCTTTCCAAAATCTTGATATGATCACATGCTTATATCCTCGATCTATCATGGTCCTTCCTTATTGTTCCCCATATCGTTTCTTCAGCGGCATTGCTCTTGGTCCTACCGATCAGTGAGGCGGAGCACCTCCAGCGAATCAGCAACAACCTGGAGACCAAGCCCAGCATTCAGGGGTAGCCTCTAGAGTCATGCCTACTGGGGGCCAAGAGCCACCAGTTCAGCCAGTCCAGCATGCAGAGCCTGACAATTGAACCCTGGTGGGTCTCATCAGGGAATTGCTTGCATCTCAAGATCGTCGGGGCGATGCCCTGCACTAGACAGTACAAGATGCCATGGGCAGAGTTGGTTACCAAAGGAACAACGCGGCCAACAGCTTCAAGCGTCTGAACCCTCCCTTCTTTGACGGAAGTGAAGATGTTATCGCTGCTAATGCGTGGCTTCAGGACATAGAAGTTATCCTGGAGGCAGCTAGGATTCCTAAGGAAGAGAAGGTGGCCGTTGTGCGCCTGCAGTTATTGGACTTAGCCCGCAGCTGGTGGGCGATGCTAGCAGTTGGATTACCAACGCCTGTTTTGTGGGCAGTATTCAGCAACAAGTTCCAGACCAAGTACTTTGACGCAGTAGCTCGGTATGATCTGCAGACGAGATTCACTAATCTTAAGCAGATGGGCAGGACGGTCGATGGATATGCGGCTGAGTTTTCTAGACTCAGTCGGTTTGCTCCTACCTTGGTGGCAACCGAATTGGATCGAGCCCAACGATTCCAACAAGGACTCCACCTAGAGATCATTATATCAGTGGAGCAGTTTGACCACCAGACGTTTGATGCCGTCTTGCGAGCAGCGAAGAGGCATGAGTATACTTCGCAGAGGATTGTAGATAGAAGCGGAGGACGGAAGAGGTCTCATGGGCAGGTGTCCCAGTCATCAGCACCAGCCCTGACAGCTAGGACTTTGACAATTGGAGCTCCTAGGAGGGCGACCACAGTCCCGTCGGTTCAGCACTCGACGCCGACATATCCTCAGCAGCAGAAGCAGAAGCAGTCTTCCGCAATGGGCTGCTCTCATTGTGGGAAGCCAGGACATATAGTATCAGAGTGTCGTAGAGCACAGGGATTGTGCTTGACTTGTGGGGCACCGGACCATAAGATAGGGTCATGTCCGAATAGAGCCAGTTCATCTTCATCAAACCTAACCAGTCCATCGGTTAGGGGTCCAGCACCAGTACAGCAGCAGTACCAGCCTCCGAGGCCATTGCCGCCTCAGGCTCAGCAGTATGCCCAAGCTCAGGTTCAGAACCGGCAGAGAGGTTTCCAGCAGAGAGGACCAGCACCAAGAGGGCAAGGTCAAGTTATGGCTCTGACTGTAGCAGAAGAATTGGCATCAAGTGAGGTGGTGGCAGGTACCATTCTCGTCAACTCTTTTCCAGCATCAGTATTATTTGATTCGGGTGCATCGCATTCATTTATGTCTGCACGATTCGCAGCACGGATAGGACTAGAGCCCGAGTCATTATCAGTAAGGCTCAATATACTTACTGGTAACGGTCTTGTGGGAGTAGATAGAGTCTTTTCCTCGTGTCGAATCGTAGTTAGCGGTAGAGAGTTTCCCGCTAGATTGATAGAATTTCCGATGGCCGACTATGATGTGGTCCTAGGAATGGATTGGTTGAAGGATCAATACGCAAGAATAGACTGCCATGTTGGCATGATTATTTTTGGTGTTCCTGGCGAACCGAGGTTTTTATTTTCCAGAGACGAAGTAGAACCTTCTTCACCAGTACGGATGGCAGTAGCAGTAGCAGTTCAGTTTCCCAGAGTAGTAGAAGAGTTTCCTGATGTATTTTTCGAAGAGATTCCAAACATGCCCCAGAGGGAGAGATAAAGTTCACTATTGATTTGCTTCCAGGGATGGCACCAGTGTCAGGGGGAGTCTACAGAATGGCACCTTCAGAGTTAGAAATATTGTATAAGATGATTGAAGAAATTAGAACCAAGGGATTCATTCGTGCTAGTGGATCACCTTGGGGAGCCCCGATACTTCTTGTGAAAAAGAAGGATGGTACGTCAAGGTTATGTGTTGATTATCGTACCTTGAACTCTGTAACAATCAAGAACAGATATCCTCTACCGAGGATAGATGATTTATTTGATCAACTCAGAGGAGCGACAGTATTCTCGAAGATTGACTTGCGGTCAGGATACCATCAGATCAGAGTCAGAGAGCAAGACATCCCGAAGACAGCGTTCAGATCCAGATATGGACATTGGGAGTTCCTTGTTATGCCCTTTGGAGCAACCAATGCGCCAGCCGTATTCATGGACCTCATGAATCGTATCTTCATGCCTTATTTGGACCAGTTCGTGATAGTGTTTATAGACGACATCTTAGTCTATAGCAAGAATGAGGCAGAGCATGGGCATCATCTTCATGTAGTTCTTCAGATTCTCAGGGAGAACCAATTGTATGCGAAGTTCAGTAAGTGCGAGTTTTGGCTGGATCGTATTTCGTACTTTGGTCACATCATCACCAGAGGTAGAGTGGAAGTGGACCTCCAGAAGATAGTGACTATAGAGACATGGCCAGTTTCTAGTACTGTCGCGAAGTTCTGAGTTTCCTAGGATTGGCTAGCTATTACCGGCGGTTTGTATCAAACTTTGCTCGAATTTCAGCACCACTGACGCAGTTGACCCGCAAGGATGTGCAGTTTGCTTGGACAGCAGAGTGTCAGAGTTCATTTGAGATGTTGAAGCAAGGATTGATGACGGCACCCATTCACATGCTTCCAGATGGGACTGGAGGATTTTCAGTCTATTATGATGCTTCCGGCAAGGGATTGAGATGCGTCTTGATGCATAATGGTAAGGTAGTAGCTTATGCGTCACGTCAGCTTCGTGATCATGAGAGGAATTACCAAACCCACGACTTGGAGTTAGCAGCGGTGGTTTTCGCACTTAAGCTTTAGAGGCATTATTTGTATCGAGATCGGGTGGAGATTTTCACCGACCACAAGAGTCTTAAGTATGTGTTTACCCAGAAGGATCTTAATATGCGTCAGAGAAGATGGCTAGAGCTACTCGTGGATTATGACATCAACCTGCAGTATCATCATGGGAAAGCCAATATTGTTGCAGATGCATTGAGCAGAAGGGCCAGAGTTTATTTTCTAACAACACAGCCAGAATTGTTAGCAGATCTTCAGAAGATGGATATTGAAGTTGTTCTTCCTACCAATGTGGCATTGATGGCTAGTATGCAAGTTCAGTCCAGTATAGTTGGGAGGATTAAGTTAGCTCAGTCAGCAGATTCTAAGCTTCAGCGGCTTAGGGCAGAATGTGTAGCAGGACGAAGAGCAGAGTTATGTATTCTTGAGGATGGTACACTTCGATATGGAAGGCGTCTTTGTGTACCCAGTGGTGATATCAGGTAAGAGATCATGGCAGAGGCTTACAGTTCGCAGTATTCGATTCATCTCGGCGGTACGAAGATGTATCGTGATATCCGTCAGCAATTTTGGTGGAATGGCATGAAGAGGGAGATAGCCCAGTTTATCTCTCATTGTTTAGTTTGCCAACAAGTTAAGATTGAACATCAGAGGCCGGCTGGACTTCTTCAACCTTTACCGATCCCAGAATGGAAATGGGAGCACATTACCATAGATTTTTTAACTGGGTTACCTAAATCCCCTGCTGGGAGAGATGTTATCTGGGTTATAGTTGACAGACTCACCAAGGTAGCTCATTTTCTCCCTTTCAGGATTGGTCAGTCGACGGATCAGCTTGCAGAGATGTACCTCAGGCAGATAGTCAGGTTGCACGGAGTACCAGTCAGTATTGTATCTGACAGAGATTCAAGATTTATATCGCACTTTTGGCAGAGTCTTCAGAAGAGTTTGGGGACTCGTCTCAAGTTCAGTTCAGCTTATCATCCGTAGACAGATGGTCAGTCAAAACGCACGATCCAGACTCTTAAAGATATGTTGCGGTCATGTACGCTTGATTTCGGTGGTTCGTTGGAAGATCACCTGCATCTCGTGTAGTTCTCCTATAACAACGGTTTCCAGGCCAGTATTCAGATGGCGCCCTTTGAGGCCTTGTACGACAGGAAGTGCAGATCCCCGTTAGCATGGGATGATATAGGTGAGAGGTAGATGCTTGGTCCAGAGATGATTACGCGGACTATTGAGGTGGTCAGACAAGTCAGAGATCATCTTCGAGTTGCCCAAGATCGCCAGCGTCATTAGGCCGATTCTCATCGACGTCCCCTCGAATTTTCTATCGGCGACCACGTATTCCTTAGGATCTCGTCTACCCGTGGCGTCATTCGTTTTGGTGTACGGGGAAAGCTTAGTCCTAGGTATATAGGGCCGTTCGACATTCTAGAGCGAGTAGGTGATGTGTCCTATTGTCTCGCTCTTCCGCCGTCGTTACGTGAGGTGCATGATGTCTTCCATGTATCCCAATTGCGACGGTATATCCCGGATCCGAGTCATGTTCTTGATCATTCGGAATTGGTTGTTGGTACCAACCTTTCGTATGAGGAAAGACCCGTATCCATATTGGACCGGAGAGAGAAGATACTAAAAAACAAGACTATTAGTTTAGTCCGTGTTGCTTGGGGTCATCACTCTTTCGGTGAGTAAACGTGGGAACGTGAGGATGATATCCGATCGCGATATCCACACCTATTTGACTCGTAAGGTATAATGTCTTCCTTATGCCTTATGCTTGTAAATCCTTGCTTGCATGAATGATTGTTTGATTGACTGCTAGTCATAGATTGCTCGTGACTAGTATAACTTGCGCCAACATCTCTAGCCTCTTAATTAAATTTCGAGGACGAAATTCTTTTAAGGTGGGTAGAGTTGTCACCCCCGTTTTTCGTTGTACGTATTTCCACGGATATCCGACCCGTATTTTGATTGGTTTAGCATAGCTTGGTTTGGTCTTCGTTTAGCTTGGTTTATTTTGGTTAGAGATGGAAAGGGTGATATAAATATCAACCAACCCCTTTTTCTCTCTTCTCCTTTACTTTCATTTACTTTTCATTTACTTCTTCTTCTTCCTCCATTAAATTCTCTCCAACCACCTGAGGCAAGTGCAACTTGCTTCATGGAGGAACTCCATTTTTATTGTTCTATTGTCTTCCCTACAAGCTTCTAAAGACTCTTTAGTACTTAGCATTTTTGATTTTGGAGGATTAAAACTTGTAGATCTTAGTTTTCACAAATTTTGGTTTTCTTGGGTTTTGATCTCTCAAACTTCTTTGTTTTCAAGTTTTGATTGTTCTATGTTGTAGAGAATTTGGTTTTACCCAAAATGGACCTTTGAAAACCCGAATTTCGAGTTATTTTGAGTGATTTATGGACCTTGGAAGTTCATGGGTTCCATGGTTCTTCTTCTCGGGTTGGAGAAGAAGAACAGTGTGGGCGCATGGCATTTTATGCGCCCACAATGACTTTAGCCTTGGGCACATATAGACCTATATATGCGCCCAAGCTCCCTGCCTTCCACAGTGTGGGCGCATGGCTTTATATGCTCCCATGACTCGTACTTGCTTATGCACATAACTTTAATATGTGTTAAGTCATAGTATCCCTTTGCTGTGGGCTGCGCCCACATGGTCAGTATAGATGGCTTCTGACTTAGCTTCCTATGCACCCTGCCTCACTCATGTGGGCGCATAGACCATGCACCATGCCTCACTCATGTGGGCGCATAGACTATAAGCGCATGCTTGTGGGCGCATAGTATAACACCCACTTTTCTAAAATGAGGGTAATTTTAAAATTTTGTAATTATAATCATTTAATAATGATATTTAAACCATGTTATGATTTTTGGTGATTTTTAATCAATTTAAAACTATTTAAATCTACGACTTGTGATTTTGATGTTTTGCTAGTGTAACCCTAGAGACTGCATGACCTAGAGACTAACCTTGACCACGGGGACCTAACCATGTGATTAGGATGACTAATTGCAACTTTTTAGCCTAAGGGTATTTTGGTCATTTTTGACTTATTAATGAAAATGAATTTTGATTGATTATTATGGTGCTAAGCTTTTTATTAGAGACTAACCTAGTTTTGACCTAACCTAGATGTTAATGATGTTCATGGAGGCTTAGTTAGAAAGTTAGAGACTTAATGGCTAAGTTAGATTAATATCTAGATATTATGTTAGTAGGATATTTCCTTAGATATTTGTAGAAGGAAAACCTTAGAATTGATTTGAACCCTTGATTGGACTTGATTGTATGTGGAGAAGCCTTAGCCACTCATCTAACATTTGTAAAACCCTAACCCTAGTCATTTACAACAGCCATCAAGAGCCCGTCACCTCTATAAAGTCATCTCTTCACATTTTCTTGCCTCTTTTTCATGCCTACACAAATCCCTAACATAGTTCTTCCCCAAACCTTCACCAATTTTTTATTTCTCATCCAAATTGGACCAAATCAATTGCGTTGGACTCCCCTACAGTAGAGGATACCAATAGTGGGCAGCTAGCAAGGATTTGGAGGCTTGGGATCATTGCAAGTTGGAGAGGGACTCCCATTCAAAAGGCTATTTCTTGAGGTTTCACCCTCAATATGTAAAACCTATCAAACCCATTCAAATTCTTGATTTCTTTCCATAGATGCATTCATTTAGGTGTCCCCTAGCTATAGACCAAGTTTGGTAGAAATTCATGTCCATTAGGTATGCGTGTCGGACACGTATCAGTGTGTGTATCAATGTTTGATGAAATGCCTCAAAATTGAACTTTTTGTTATTGTTTTTCAAAACTAATTTCATGATTGTGTAGCCCTATATGTGTGCTTCGAATCCCCCTAGGACTGAGCACGTTTTTGTGTCCCGTTCGTGTCCAAAATCGGACACGAACCTGTGCACGAGGACTGTCACAGTGCCCTGCTACCCGAGCCTGTTTGCGGACACGCCACGCCACGTGGACACGTGCCACTTGGCACAGAGGTTGGGGTAACCTCTGACAGGACCCCCCTTGAGGTTCGTGTCGCCTTGTGTTGTGTCGAGGGAGTTTTCGTGCGTGCACTGGTTTTGAACCACACTGCTACACACAAAAACTTCCTACAGATACGCGTCTCGTGTCGAAACACGACACGACGTGGACACAAACCTAAGTGTCGTTTGTGTAGCCCTACGTGCCACCTACTTTCTGACACGAGCGCTTGCAGTATCATGCTCTGTGTCGTGTCCACGGAGGTACGACCTCGCCGCACGAGACTCTGCAATACAGTTTCGTGTCTGTGTTCGAATATTGTTTGGACACGTTCGTGTCCAGTTTCTTGGACACGAAGAGATCCCCTGACACGTACATATGTGGGTAGCACACTGCACATACTGATTTTGGGTTTCGTTTGGGTTTCCATTTGAATTGTGGTTTTCGAATTTCCTGAACTGTTCTTTTTTACTGATACTCGAGAATGAACCTAAGTTCTTAAAACCTGGGTTCGATTTGTTCTGTTGAGCTGGATTTTAAGTTTCTATATATATGTATTTTACTCACTGATTTTGATATTGGGTTTTCGAAAACTGGGTTAGGTTTTGTACATGTTTCATTCAATGTTGAGTTTCATGAAACTGTAAACTGTGATATTGATTTGATTTTAATGTTGAATTTGATTACCCTTGTAAAAGTGAGAATTCGATGTAATGTCAAACTGATATGAATAACTGGGATTACACCTAGGGTTGAGTTTTCTAATATGTTAACTGACATTTGGATTTAAATAGAAACTGAGGTTTGGTTGTTGGGTTTGAGTTGTGATGTTTGATATTTCTGATTTACCTGAGATTAGTCAGGTTTTGGATGTTATCTATATATAGCAGTAATGTGAGGATGGGGACTGGGTTTTGGTAGATGTTGGAGTTAGGAATGACTTGAGTTGGGGAGTTGATGTTGAAGTGGAGTTGGAGATTCCTGAGATGTTGGGTTTTGGATGTCTGGGAAGTCCTGAGGTTTAGTAGTTGTTCAATGTAGAGTTTAGATGTTGGGTTTAGGCTAGTAGCAGCGACATAGCCTTGGCAGCAGTAGGATCAATGCATATAGTAGTGGCAGCAGCAGGGAGCAGTAAGTTAAAGCCTAGCAGCAGCAGTAGTGCAGGCTTGGCCTGGCTTGTCTTGGTTTGGGCTTTACATTGCAAGTTTTGGCATTAGGCCATTGGCCATGTTTGATGAGTATTTGAATGGTTAGAGGTTGTGCCTTGTGAACTCAGATTTCCTGAGTATGCCTGTGTGTTATAGTTAGCCAATAGATGAGCTAAGTTAGTTGAGAGTTTAGATTTGGAGTTGGTTGTATTATGTAATAGGTTATTAGTTTGGGTTTAGTTAGTTGTTTGAGTGTGAGAGGGAGTGTGCTGCCTGGGCAGTAAGTTCTAGCAGAAACTTGGCTTAGTATTGCATTACCTTGCCTTGACTTGGCATGGATTGCATTTGCAGTTTCAGCAGCAGTAGCAATGGGCAAGGGCAGTGTGTGTTGTTTAGGATGTGTTAGAGTGGGTGTATGGTTAGAATGAGAGGAACATGTGTTATAGTGCACATGGGTTTTAGGCATGACTAGTTTGAGGCTATGTTAGCTAAGCTATGTTACCTTAGTAGCCTAGTATAGTGAGGTAACATGTAGTTTGACCTAGATATTGACCAATGGTCTAGTATTGACCTTGGTTGACTGTAGAGTTGACTAAACCTTAGAATTAACCCTTGATAGCCAAAGTTTGACCAGTTGACCAAGATAGCCCTGTTGTTGACCATAGTTGACCAGATAACTAGTTTGACTGTAGAGTTGACTTTGATCCAGAATGACCAAGAAATGACTAACCTAGACTAGTTGACCATGGTTGACCAAACCCTAACTAGTTTGACCTAGTTTGACTTTAGAGTTGACCAGAGTTGACCAAGAGCTGACTTTGGCCCGGATTGACCTAGAATCATGTAGATGCATTGTACACTTCATTTATAACCCCTTTTGTATACATTATGACTTGTGTTGCTCTAAATAGGAGTTAGATACCTCGATTCGGACAGTATATTCTCACAGACATTCAGATCGTAGGCGAGTACATTCTCTGATCGTTTCATACTTGTCAGGATTTATATTCTTGCTCTAGATTACTTTACTTGATGTTGTCACGACATCATCACGGATTGGTACTATATGGATCTTTTCATGGGATGTTATTCCCCTTAGCGGGCGCATCGGATATGTCATGTTATGTGTTTTATGTACATCATGTATTCCTTGCTCTTGCGTTATTCATGTATTCTCATGTTCTCTCATGTGCTTCCATGTACACTCATGTACTTTCATGTGCTCTCATGCACGTCCATGTTTTCTCATGTGCTTCATGTGTAACCAAACCATCATATTCGTAACATAACTTGACTAGATCCTTGTGTATTGATTGTGGATAGGGGTGAGTATAAATGGTCATTTGATTTAGCCAACATGTTCACTCTGTTACTTTTCATGTGTTTATCATGTACAACACAGCCTTCTTGGCTAGTGTCCCTCATGTACACCCATGTTATATCATGTTCAACCCAAGCCAATTACATGCCATCTCATACTTTAAATCACTAGTCACTTACTGTTCTTACTTATCATGGATATATTTTCAGTTATCAAATATCTCTTCTGTTTTCATGTACATCTTCTTACAGCATTTCATGTATCTTACTCTATTGCTTGCTTTATATTTTCTGCCATGATATGAACTGCGTGAGATGTATTGTGCTCGTTCCTGTCCTGACTGAACCTGTTGAAAATATTACAGAGGATGATAAAGCGTTCTACCCTACCTACTATGGAGCAGGCTTAGATGATACTTGCAACCTGGACCCCCAGGAGGTTCAGGAAGCTGCTGAGGATCCTACTATTGCCTAGAGTAGATAGACTTTTATTTTCTTTCTTCATGTCATTTGTTGTTTATGGTTTCAGGGTTGTATTATATTTGAGATGTTGAGACTTGTGGTTGTTAACTTGGTTTTGTTTTATTTCTGTTTGTACCTCAGTTTTGAGGATTTCATTATCTATCATATCGTGCTATTCTATCTTTAGACTTGTGATTGAGTTGTACCTTCTGTGATTGGCTTCCGTTTGGAGAGTATATCATATTGTGGTTAGTTGAGATCATGACCTAAAATAGCGTTCTACAGCCGACACTGCGGCGTAGGCTGGACGTACCCACTTTTCGTGCCCCTATACTGGGTGCGGGTCGTGACACATAGGCCATGGGCGCATGCACTCTCTTGTGCATTCCTTCCATAACATATGCCCTACGTGATGTGTTTAGTCCTAGGCGCATACAGGTGGGCGCATGCCCTTAGGCGCATAACCTTGGGCGCATGTCACTCTCAGCACATGCATTTTGGGTGCATGCTCTTCATGACACCCTATTGACCCTTGTGCCATCTCTTGCAAATGTCCGTATTTGTCCCCGTGGTCCTTAGTGTAAATTGTGACTTTGTTGTACTCTTTACTTGACTAAGTCCTATTAGGTTATTTTCCATCTTGCATATGTACTTTGAGCTTTAAACACGATCTTGGTATGGTACGTACATCTCTAACAACTTCTTGATAGTGGCCCGCCGTGGTACACTTACATGAACACAACATGACATTGTAACTTTACATGATAACTCTTGATAGTGACCCGTCGTGGTGCACTCTTGACAAGTAACTTGACATGACAATTCTTGATGGTGGTCCGTTGTGGCGCACTCTTGACAAGTAATATTGATAAGTAACCTAACATGATAAATCTTGATATGCTGTTGCGACGACTATCTTGACTCGCTAAGTAACTCTTGTCTTATCACCGTGGATGGTTGTGCTTGTATAAGCTACATGTCTCGTCTTGCATCATGCCTAGGACATGGATTCCTGGTTACCACGGTCAGGGATTCATACTGAATCTAACTAGGATAATAACTAGATTGATCAAGTAGTCCATGAAGAGATTTCCCAGCTACAGGCAGTCCTGTTATCTGGGCGCTCTAATTGGACTTATAGCCTGCCGTCGAGTAGGGCACATTTCCAGCACACTGTCATGTGTTGCACCCCCAAGTCATCTAATCCAACTCTCTCAACTTGCGACTGGATAACCTGGATTAAGACTGCAGGGCTTGTGGCTGTTGGAACATCTCGATGCATCTTGTTAGTAACTAAGCTTGTGATAACCCTAGTTAGTTAAAGTATCAAGCCGTACTCATTGCTTGGCCGTGATTGATGGATAGAGTCCCGTCTTGTCTTGCCTAGGCAAGACCAGTACATGGTTATCTCAGCACGTTACTGTTATACTTTACTTTATCGATAATTGGTTAGAGACTAAGTTCTGTTCAGGTGAAGGATTACGACCCCGGTCCTTGTTTGGTTTACGGGTTGTAACTTGGTTACTGGAATAGTCCTTTTGTTATCTTACAGTTTATCATCCTGTTTCCTTTAATTCATGTCTTTCGTTATCATTATGTCTTTTGTGCTAATATGTTGGTTTTAGTTCTTAAGTGAAGCCTCCCTTGTGGCACTTGCTCTTTCTGGGGTTTGACCCAGCTGGTTTTGTATGGCCAGATTTCGGTGTAGCACCCAAGGATCTTCCAGCCTTCCAGCCAGATGGTGAACACTAGACGCAACCCTGGTAACGAGTGAGTTTTATTTTGCTCTCCCACTCCATTGTAAATTATTCTTTTGAGGCGTTTAGCCGTCGAGCAAGTGTTAGCTCGTATCAAATTTACATTTTTGTCTGCCTAAGGGCTGTAACATGATTGACAAATCATAGGGTTGATCATGTATGACTTAAACTCTTGCTAGTCTTCGCATTTTGTATGACTACCTTCATGATCATCTGAATATGTAATATATGGGACGCCTTACTTTGTATGTCTGATGATCTACCATCTTGTTACATTTACTTGCTTGCTTGAGATTGAGACACTAGGCTTGTTCTTGACCATAAGAGACTGTTGGCTTGTAGTTAAACCCTCATACATATAGACAGCCGTGATCGTATTACAAGGTGGGATTTACTTCAATATACGTAGCTGGCTGTGTCTGTCCCCCGCTCTCCAGTATTCTGGCTTGTGGGGGCATGACACCCTACGTGGCAATTCTTGTTGTATGTGTTGGTTTGACACCCGGTACACATCGTAGTACTGTTGGAGGCCGAGAATTAGTGTTCTCGGCTATGGTTTGGTTCCCAATATGCATCATAGTGCTGCTGGAGGCCGAGACTTAGTGTTCTTGGTTCGAAATTCTGTGGCGGGTTGCGCTGAGTAGTTATAGCCCCATTTCGCAGGGAGGTCCGTTTCAAAAAAATACAGAGGAAATTCTGCCAAATTTTTTATAATTCTCTGTCAGGAATTTGGTTCAAAAAATTGGACATAACCGTTCCTTTAGTTTGCTGAACCAGACTCATGCGGATCTATTGTAGTATAGATGCCTGACAAAGTGCCTGATACATAGACTCATGATCTGCTTAGTCGCCTAGTTATTGACTTGTCTTGTCCATCAGATAGCTTAAGGAGCGCGGTTCTACTCGGGAGACTTTCAACGACACCGGCCCTTGTTTGGTTTAAGGGTGGTGGATATGCTCCAGAGTCGTTCATGCAATCCTTGCCATTTTCCAGCGGCATTAATTATTAGACTCTTTTCCCCTGATCATTCCTTCTAGATGATATATTAGTTTAGCCAGATATGACTAGTGGTTCTCATATATGTATCAGGATTGTGATCGTTGGATATATTCGAGGATTGAATATTATGTGGAAGTATGATTTTGGGATATTGATTTGGCAAACTCATATGGATTCCGGAATTTTGATGATTGTGTGAATATTTTACGGAACGAAAAAGATATCGAGGATATCAATATATGGTTTTTACCCGATTTCCCAAACGCCCAAAACCTGATACCATTGTCATATCCCGGTATTTGGGAGACTTATGTACTTATAGCCCAGGACCACTGATTTTGTGGATTCTTATGAGCCAGAAGGCCTTACATAGTTTAAGGAGATTAGCATAGTATCTAGTGATCGTCTTTCCTGATATGATAATTATATTCCATCATAGATGGGAGGACTATTGATAGATTGATCCGGTGGATAAACCAACTTGATGATTATAGCTTAGGCTCCCACGTTGTCACGTATCGAGGCCGCATGTTCGGGTACAGGTTATTAGCGCGTCCAGCCTACGCCGCGAAATCGGCGGTCGCTAGCTGTCTAGACCTCGATAGTCACCAATTAATCTCAAGATCAATCTTTTGCTCAATCATGAAACTAGAAAAGAAACAAAACCAAAACTAAGCCAACACACGATCACAACATCCGCTATCACTCTTGAGTACATCTACATGTTTCATCTCCGGAAACAAATCCGGTAATCCATATCCTCAAAGAAATAAATCATACATCCAATACATCTATCTTTATCCAAACCATCTGATACATCAAAAGTAATAATTCCTAATCTTCTTAGAGACTTCCAGAACCTTCCTCGAGTCGCCATCCAATCCAAGTCATGTCCTCAAGTCTTGGCCTAATATGTCAACTATCCAGTCAGGAAAGGAGAAAAGTACAATCCTCCTAACAAATGTCGCACGATACAAAATAAAGCAATAAAATAAATGCAGAAAATAAATAAACCAGATCATGTGACACGAGACAATGTCATGCAATGCAACCTGCAACATGAACAACTATGAGGATAACCATGATCAAGAAAAACACGACTATAAACGATGTGCAATTGAAATACAATGTTCAATATATGGTCGGCTGGGGTAATACGACACGTCCGAAGATGACTATTGTCACGCCCCAAAACCAGAATACTGGAGAGCGGGGGCAGACATAGCCAGCTACGTATATGAAATGGGATCCATCTCGCTATACGGTCACGGCCGTCTAGATACATGAGGGTTTACTACAAGCCAACAGTCTCTTATGGTCATGAACAAGCCTAGTCTCTCAATCACAAACAAGTAGGTAAAAGTCACAAGATGTATGATCATTAAATATACAATAATAAGGCGTCCCAAATATTACATATTCAACTGATCATGAAGCTAGTCTTTACAAAATGTTAGGACTAGCAAGAGTTTAGTCATACATGATCAACCCTAGGATCTGTCAATCATGTTACAGCCCGTAGGCAGACAGTAAGTAGGTGCAATCGAGCTAAACAGGTGCTCGTCGGCTAAACGCCTCAAAAGAATATTTTTACAATAAAATGGAAGATCAAAAATAAACCCACTCGTTGCCCTGGTTACGTCTAGTCGCCACCATCGGGCTGGAAAGTCGGTAGATCCTCTGGAGCTGCTCCGAAATCTGGCCATACAAAACCAGCTGGGTCAGATCCCAGAAAGAGCAAGTGCCACAAAGGAAGCTTCACTTAGGAACTAAAACCAGCAATTAGCGAGGATATAACATCACGAGGATATACGGTAAGATAACCATGGGTCCATTCAGATAACCAGGTTACAATCCTTAAACCAAACAAGGACCGGGATTGTAACCCTTCATCTGAACCGAACTTGGTTTCTCCCCATTTATCAGCAAGATAATATAAGAAGTCAGAGCATGTAATAATCTATACAGGATCAAGGCAAGACTAGACTGATAATTCCCCATTCAACAATCACGGCCAAGCAATGAGTACGGCTTGATACTTTAACTAGCTAGGGTTATCACATGCCTAGTTACTAGCAAGTTACAGTGAGATTATTCCACAGCCACAAGCCCTGCAGACCATCCAGGTTACCCAGGTCGAAATTAGGGGTTGAATTCAGGTGGGTACATCGTCCAGGAAACACATGTACCCTTAGGTAGCTTGAAGGGTGCAACACATGACAGTGTGCTGGAAAATGTGCCCTACTCGACGGCAGGCTACATATCCCAGGCGCGCCCAGGTAACGAGATTGCCTGTAGCTGGGAGATCTCTTTATGACTAATGTATTAATCTAGTTATTAGCCTTAGTCCATTTCAGTAGGTACTCCTGACCGTGGTACTCAGGAGTCCCCTCCTAGACATGATGCAAGACAGGACTGGATTATTTGTACAAGCACAATCGCCCACGATGTCCAGGTTATTTATACAGGTCATGTCATGTCAGGTAGCTGTCGCAACAGCTTATTAAGATATATCATGCCAGGTTTACTTGTCAGGAGTGCGCCACGACGGGCCACTATCATGTCATGTCATGTTTACTTGTCACACCATGCCATGTACAATTGTCATTTCAATCATGTCAATCAAATCGTGATTTATCAAGTTCAGGACAAAAGGCGTAAGGATATAAAATGGTCGTAAAAATATACAATAAAGGTAAGGTGCACGCCATAGGAACTCAAGTTACACAAGGGGGTTACAAGACATGGGCAAAATAATAATAAAACAACAGTACACAGAGCTATAGGAGAGCCATGCGGCTCAGGCATATGCGGCCAGGAATGATCTCATGCGGCTGGGAAGAGAACAGTCCATGCGGCTGAATAGGGTCAGGCGCTTGCGGCTAAAAGGAAAAGGCTTATGCGGTTGAAGGGTATCAGTCTTATGCGGCCAGCGGTAAGGGAGGGGCGTATGCGGCTCAGCCAGAACATTCCATGCGGCTAGGAAGATTGGCTCTATGCGGTTACAAGGGGAACAACGCCATGCGGCTCACGGAGGAAAGGCTCTCATACGGCTGGAACGGACTCGGGTTCATGCGGCTCGCCGAGCAAAGGGCTATGCGGCTGAACCGAGTCGAGTCCCATACGGCCAGGGAATAAAGGAATTTTATGCGGCTTGGAAGAACTTCTCATGTAGCTGGACTGGGAAGCTCAGTCATACAGTTAACTAAGAAGGACTACATGCGGCTGGGAGGAATACTTGCCGCATGAACTTGTCATGCGGTCAAGTCCAGGCAATAGTGCATGCGGTTGGAACAGTGAGCATAAGCGGTTGGAAGTGTAATGCGTCTTGCGGCTGGAAAGACTTGCCACATGAATGTTCATGCGGTCCAGTACTGCCATGCGGCTCGGGACTGTGCTTCTTCTCCAAATTTCCGAGAAGAAGTACACCAAGAAGCCATGGCCACCAAGCTGCCTAGAACCTTCATCCGGAGTCTAAATCTGAACTTCTATAGGTCAAAACGGGGCAGAATGAAATTCTCAACAACATGTAACCATCAAAACTTAGAAATAACAAGATTAAGTTGATCAAAACCTAAGAATTCCGAAAATAAAGTAAACTTTGATCTACAAGAATCTAGCCATGGAAAGTGGAAATGCCAAGTATTAAAGTAAGTTAAAATGCTGTAAGGAAGAGAATGAAGCAATAAAATTGGAGTTCCTCCATGAAGCATGTTGCACTTGCCTAGACCCCTCTCTGTGGTAGGTGAAGAAGTAATGGAGGAAGGAAGAAGAGTAATGAAGAGAGAGAAGGAAGTGGGGTTAATAAATGGTAGTGGTGGTGGTAGGTAGGGGGTTCACCCTTGGTTCATAATGAACCAAGGCAAACCGAGCCAAGCTGAACCAACCCAAGAATAAACCAAGCCATGAAGAAAACTAAGCAAGGAATCATGCAATACAAGATAAAATACGTACCCGTATTCCAAAATACGTAATACGAACCACAAGCATTACAACTCTACCCACCTTAAAAGAATTCTGTCCTCGGAATTTAATTAAGAGGATAGAGAGACGAGAACAAGCTATATTAATCACAAGCAAGCTATAACTAGGCAGGCAATCACTCATTCAAGCAAGGAACCGAAGGCACGAGGCACAAGGAAGACATTATACCTCACGAGTCAAACGAGCCGGGATATCGCGATCGGATATCATCCTCATGCTCCTACGTTGACTCACCCAAAGTGTGATGACCCCAAGCAACTCGGACTAACTTGATAGTCTTGTTCTTGAGTATCTTCTCTCTCCGGTCCAATATAGACACGGGCCTCTCCTCATACGAAAGGTTGGTACCAACAACCAATTCCGAATGATCCAGGACGTGGCTCGGGTCCGGAATATACCGTCGTAATTGGGATACGTGGAACACGTCATGCACCTCGCTTAGCGACGGCGAAAGAGCGAGACGATAGGACACATCTCCTACTCGCTTCAGAATATCAAATGACCCTATATACCTAGGACTAAGCTTTCCTCGTGCGCCGAAACGAATGACACCACGGTTTGGCAAAATCCTCAGGAATACATGGTCGTCGACAGAAAACTCGAGAGGACGCCGATGAGAATCGGCCCAATGGCGCTGGCGATCTTGGGCAACTCGAAGATGATCCCGAACTCTTCTGACCACTTCAACTGTCTGGGCAATCATTTCTGGACCGAGCATCTGCCTCTCTCCAACATCATCCCAGGCTAACGGGGATCGGCACTTCCTACCATACAGTGCCTCGAACGGTGCCATCTGGATACTGGCTTGAAAACTATTGTTGTACGAGAATTCTACCAGGTGCAGGTGATCTTCCCACGAACAACCAAAGTCAAGTGTACAGGACCGCAACATGTCTTCAAGAGTCTGGATTGTGCGCTCCGACTGACCATCTGTCTGCGGATGATATGCTGAACTGAACTGGAGACGAGTTTCCAAACTCTCCTGCAGGCTACGCCAAAAGTGCGACGTGAATCTTGAATCTCGGTCCGAGGTGATACTGACTGGTACTCCGTGCAACCTGACAATCTGCCTGAGGTACATCTCTGCTAACTGAGCCGTCGGCTGACCAACTCTGAATGGTAGAAAGTGAGCCACCTTCGTGAGCCGATCAACTATAACCCAGATAGCATCTCTACCAGATGGGGTTCTAGGTAATCCAGTCACGAAATCCATGGTCACATGCTCCCACTTCCATTCTGGAATTGGCAAGGGCTGAAGAATCGAGCGGGCCTCTGATGTTTAGCCTTAACTTGTTGGCAGACCAAACAACGAGAGACAAACCGAGCTATCTCCCTCTTCATGCCATTCTACCAAAAGTGCTGACGGATCTCGCGGTACATCTTTGTACTGCCAGGGTGGATGGAATACTGAGAACTGTACGCCTCTGTGTTAATCTCCTGTCTGATATCTCCACTGGGTACACAAAGACGCTTACCATGTCGAAGTGTACCATTCTCATGGATGCATAACTCTAGTCTTCGTCCGGCTTCACATTCTGCTCGGAGCTGCTGAAGCGTGGAATCTGTTGACTGTGCCATCCGGATCCTCTCAACTATACTGGACTGAACTTGCATACTGGCCATCAATGCCACGCTGGAAGGAAGAACAACTTCAATACCTATCTTCTGAAGATCGACTAACAGCTCTGGCTGCGCTGTTAGGAAATAAACTCCGGCTCTCCTGCTCAATGCATCTACAACGACGTTGGCCTTCCCAGGATGATACTGCAGGTTGACATCATAATCCACAAGCATCTCCAGCCATCTCCTCTGACGCATGTTAAGATCCTTCTGAGTGAAAACATACTTCAGGCTCTTATGGTCGGTGAAAATCTCTACCCTATCTCCATACATGTAGTGCCTCTACAACTTAAGTGCAATCACTACTGCTGCCAGCTCCAAGTCATGGGTTGGGTAATTCCTCTCATGATCACGAAGTTGTCGTGAAGCATAAGATATTACCTTCCCATGCTGCATCAGAACACATCCTAAACCTCTGCCTGAAGCATCACAATATACTGAGAATCCTCCAGTCCCATCTGGAAGCGTGAGAATGGGAGCCGTCATCAAGCCTCGCTTCAACTTCTCAAATGAATCCTGACACTCTGTTGTCCAAACAAACTGCACCTCCTTGCGGGTCAACTGGGTCAATGGCGCCGAGATCCGGGCAAAGTCCGAAACAAATCGCCGGTAGTAGCCGGCCAACCCGAAAAAACTGCGAACTTCTGCAACTGTGCTGGGTACTGGCCATGACTCAATAGCCACAATCTTCTGGGGATCCACTTCTACTCCTCCTCGAGTGATGATGTGACCCAAGTACGAAATGCGATCGAGCCAGAACTCGCATTTACTGAACTTGGCATACAACTGGTGCTCTCTGAGAATCTGGAGGACAACACGGAGATGCTGCTCATGCTCCACTTCACTCCTGCTATAGACCAGGATGTCATCCAAAAACACAATCACGAACTGATCCAAATAAGGCATGAAAATACGATTCATGAGATCCATGAATACCGCCGGCGCATTGGTTGCTCCAAAGGGCATAACTAGGAACTGCCAATGCCCATACCTAGACCTGAAAGCTGTCTTCGGGATGTCCTGCTCTCTGACTCTGATCTGATGATATCCTGAGCGCAAGTCGATCTTCGAGAATACTGCTGCCCCTTTGAGCTGATCAAACAAGTCATCTATCCTCGGGAGAGGGTATCTGTTCTTGATTGTCACTGAGTTCAAGGTACGATAATCAACACATAACCTGGACGTACCATCCTTCTTTTTCACAAGAAGTATCGGGGCTCCCCAAGGCGATCCACTAGCACGAATGAATCCCTTGGTTCGAAGTTTTTCAATCATCTTGTACAAGATCTCCAACTCTGACGGCGCCATCCTGTAGACTCTCTCTGATACTAGGGCTGTCACAGGAATCAAGTCTATAGTGAACTCGATCACTCGCTCTGGCGGCATACCTGGAAGCTCTTCTGGGAAAACATCTGGAAACTCTTCGACTATCCGGGGCAACTGCACTGCTGCTACGGCCATCCGCAACACTTGAGGAGAAGGCTCAACTGCGCCTCGGGAGAAGAAAAACTCCGGCTCGCCTGGAATGCTAAAAACAAGCCTACCAATATGGCAGTCTATTCTAGCATACTGGTTTCTCAACCAATCCATCCCTAGGACCACATCATAATCGGCCATCGGGAATTCTATCAATCTAGCGGGAAATTCCTTACCGCTAACTACGATCCGACACGAGGAAAACACCCTATCGACTCCCACAAGTCCGTTACCAGTAAGTATATTGAGCCTTACTGATAATGACTCGGGCTCCAATCCTATCCGTGTCGCGAATCGTGCAGACATAAAAGAATGCGATGTACCAGAATCAAATAAAGCTGAAGCTGGAAAGGAGTTGACGAGAATAGTACCTGCTATTACCTCTCCTGGTGCCAATCCTTCCTCTGCGGTCATCACCATAGCCTGACCATGCCCTCGGGGTGCTGGTCCCCTCTGCTGAAATCCTCGCTGCCTATTCTGACTCAAGACATGGGCTTGAGCATGCTGCTGGGGGTTCTGCTGCTGGAATACCTGGGACTGAGGCGGCAAGGGCCTCGGCAATGGATACTGCTGCGGCTGGACCAGAGCTGGTCCTCTCACCGAAGAGCTAGAAAGGTTGGACGATGATGAACCACCCCTATTCGGGCAGGATCCCACCCTATGGTCTGCTCCTCCACAAGCCAGACACAATTCCTGTGCCCTGCGACACTGCCACTACATGGCCTGGCTTCCCACAATGAGAACATCCCACTGCGGAAGACTGCTTCTGCTTCTGCTGCTGAGGGTACGTCGGGGTTGAATGCTGAACCGACGTCACTGAGGCCGCTCGCCTCGGAGCTCCAATGGTCAAAGCCCTGGCTGCCGGGGCTGGGGCTGAAGACTGATTCATCTGGCCGTGGGATCTCTTCCGACCTCCGGCCCTATCCACAATCCTCTGAGAGGTATATTCATGCCTCCTAGCTGCTCTCAAGACTGCATCAAAAGTCTGATGCTCAAACTGCTCAACTGCCAACAAAATCTCCAGGTGAAGCCCTTGCTGAAATCGCTGGGCTCTATCATACTCGGTTGCCACCAAGGTGGGAGCAAACCGACTGAGCCTCGAAAACTCGGCCGCATATCCGTCGACCGTTCTGCCCATCTGCTTCAGATTGGTGAACCTCGTCTGTAGATCGTACCGAGCTACAACATCAAAATACTTGGTCTGAATTCTCTCTCTGAACACCGTCCAAGCAATGGTTGCTGCTAATCCAACAGCCTGAGCCGCCCACCAGCTGCGGGCAAGGTCTAATAACTGCAAGCGCACCACGGCCACCTTCTCGTTCTCTGGGGTCCTGGCTGCTTCTAGAATCACCTCTGTGTCCTGAAGCCAAGCATCTACGGCGATCGCATCTTCACTACCGTCGAAGAAGGGAGGGTTCAAGCGCTTGAAGCTGTTGGCCGCGCTGTTACCCTGATGACCTCTTCTGGTCAAAGCATCCGTCACTGCCTGGTGCAAGTTATCTCCACGACGATCTTGGGAAGCTATTAAGGTCCTGACGAGACCTACCAAAGTGCCATCATCAGGTTCTACAGGCTGAACTGGCTGGACTGGTGGCTCTCCACCAGAAGGCACGACTCTGGAGGCTACTCCGGAATGCTGGGCTTGATCCCCTGGTTGCTGCTGATCCACGGGAAGTGCTCCGCCTTGCTGTCCGGCAGGTCCAGGAACGATGCCGCTGAAGAAGACGACATAGGGAACAATAAGAAAGGACCAAGACAAATCAACGATACAAGCATGTGATCAGGTCAAGAATTCAAGGATTCAGAGGATACGAACAGAGATCAAGGACGAGTACTGATTGAGACATCTATTCGGTAAACCCTCACATATATTGATTTACAAGACCTGCATGGGCCACCACTTAAACCATGTCACGCCCCAGAACCAGAATACTGGAGAGCGGGGGCAGACATAGCCAGCTACGTATATGAAATGGAATCCATCTCGCTATATGGTCACGGCTGTCTAGATACATAAGGGTTTACTATAAGCCAACAGTCTCCTATGGTCATGAACAAGCCTAGTGTCTCAATCACAAACAAGTAGGTAAAAGTCACAAGATGTATGATCATTAAATATACAATAATAAGGCGTCCCAAATATTACATATTCAGCTGATCATGAAGCTAGTCTTTACAAAATGTTAGGACTAGCAAGAGTTTAGTCATACATGATCAACCCTAGGATCTGTCAATCATGTTACAGCCCGTAGGCAGACAGTAAGTATGTGCAATCGAGCTAAACATGTGCTCGTCGGCTAAACTCCTCAAAAGAATATTTTTACAATAAAGTGGGAGATCAAAAATAAATCCACTCGTTGCCCTGGTTACGTCTAGTCGCCACCATCGGGCTGGAAAGTCGGTAGATCCTCTGGAGCTGCTCCGAAATCTGGTCATACAAAACCAGCTGGGTCAGATCCCAGAAAGAGCAAGTACCACAAAGGAAGCTTCACTTAGGAACTAAAACCAGCAATTAGCACAGAAGATAATATTAATAGTAAAACTGGAGAAAATATAACATCACGAGGATATACGGTAAGATAACCATGGGTCCATTCAGATAACCAGGTTACAATCCTTAAACCAAACAAGGACCGAGATTGTAACCCTTCATCTGAACCGAACTTGGTTTCTCCCCATTTATCAGCAAGATAATATAAGAAGTCAGAGCATGTAATAATCTATACAAGATCAAGGCAAGACTAGACTGATAATTCCCCATTCAACAATCACGGCCAAGCAATGAGTACGGCTTGATACTTTAACTAGCTAGGGTTATCACAGGCCTAGTTACTAGCAAGATGCAGTAAGATTATTCTACAGCCACAAGCCCTGCAGACCATCCAGGTTACCCAGGTCAAAATTAGGGGTTGAATTCAGGTGGGTACATCGTCCAGGAAACGCTTGTACCCTTAGGTAGCTTGAAGGGTGTAACACATGACAGTGTGCTGAAATGTGCCCTACTCGACGGCAGGCTACAGATCCCAGGCGCACCCAGGTAACGGGATTGCCTGTAGCTGGGAGATCTCTTTATGACTAATGTATTAATCTAGTTATTGGCCTTAGTCCATTTCAGTAGGTACTCCTGACCGTGGTACTCAGGAGTCCCCTCCTAGACATGATGTAAGACAGGACTGGATTATTTGTACAAGCACAATCGCCCACGGTGTCCAGGTTATTTATACAGGTCATGTCATGTCAGGTAGCTGTCGCAACAGCTTATTAAGATATATCATGCCAGGTTTACTTGTCAGGAGTGCGCCACGACGGGCCACTATCATGTTATGTCATGTTTACTTGTCACACCATGCCATGTACAATTGTTATTTCAATCATGTCAATCAAATCGTGATTTATCAAGTTCAGGACAAAAGGCGTAAGTTACAAAATGGTCTTAAAAATATACAATAAAGGTAAGGTGCACACCATAGGAACTCAAGTTATACAAAGGAATTACAAGACATGGGCAAAATAATAATAAAACAACAGTACACAGAGCTATAGGAGAGCCATGCGGCTCAGGCATATGCTGCCAGAAATGATCTCATGCGGCTGGGAAGAGAACAGTCCATACGGCTGAATAGGGTCAGGTGCATGCGGCTAAAAGGGAAAGGCTTATGCGGTTGAAGGGTATCAGTCTTATGCGGCCAGCGGTAAGGGAGGGGCGTATGCGGCTCAGCCAGAACATTCCATGCGACTAGGAAGATTGGCGCTATACGGTTACAAGGTGAACAACGCCATACGGCTCACGGGGGAAGGGCTCTCATGCGGCTGGAACGGACTCGGGTTCATGCGGTCCGCCGAGCAAAGGGCTATGCGGCTGAACCGAGTCGAGTCCCATGCGGCCAGGAAATAAAGGAATTTTATGCGGCTTGGAAGAACTTCTCATGTAGCTGGACTGGGAAGCTCAGTCATACAGTTAACTAAGAAGGACTACATGCGACTGGGAGGAATACTTGCCGCATGAACTTGTCATGCGGTCAAGTCCAGGCAATAGTGCATGCGGTTGGAACAGTGAGCATAAGCGGCTGGAAGTGTAATGCGTCTTGCGGCTGGAAAGACTTGCCGCATGAATGTTCATGCGGTCCAGTGCTGCCATGCGGCTCGGGACTGTGCTTCTTCTCCAAATTTTCGAGAAGAAGTACACCAAGAAGCCATGGCCACCAAGCTGCCTAGAACCTTCATCCGGAGTCCAAATCTGAACTTCCATAGGTCAAAACGGGGGAGAATGAAATTCTCAACAACATGGAACCATCAAAACTTAGAAATAACAAGATTAAGTAGTTCAAAACCCAAGAATTTCGAAAATAAAGTAAACTTAGATCTACAAGAATCTAGCCATGGAAAGTGGAAATGCCAAGTATTAAAGTAAGTTAAAATGCTGTAAGGAAGAGAATGAAGCAATAAAATTGGAGTTCCTCCATGAAGCAAGTTGTAGTTGCCTAGACCCCTCTCTGTGGTAGGTGAAGAAGTAATGGAGGAAGGAAGAAGAGTAATGAAGAGAGAGAAGAAAGTGGGGTTAATAAATGGTAGTGGTGGTGGTAGGTAGGGGGTTCACCCTTGGTTCATAATGAACCAAGGCAAACCGAGCCAAGCCGAACCAACCCAAGAATAAACCAAGCCATGAATAAAACTAAGCAAGGAATCATGCAATATAAGATAAAATACGTACACGTATTCCAAAATACGTAATACGAACCACAGGCATTACAACTATTAACGATATAAAAATACGTCACGACATACGTGAGGTGTATGTGTGCTATTTTCGATATGTACGATATCAATTGGGTGTGAACACATACCTGCTTGGCATTTCTCATCCCCAATACCCGAAACAATCAATAACGATAAGTCGTAATCAATATACGATAAGTCATGATCAATGTACGATAAACAAGTGACGATCACGACTATGAACAATAAACATGAATCAAGATTAATGAACACAATCACCATCAAGAAGCACAATCACGTGTCAAATCGTGTCGCATTATAAAACATGTCATGAAAGAAAATTATTGCATTTATAATGTATTGAGAAACATGAGTAAGGAGTGTACTTGCCTCGGGTCCAATGGTATGAGTAGCACTAATCCATCTATAAATAATAAGTAGACGTTAGGTCACAATCTATTTGGGAATTCCTATAATTTCTATTTTCTAATTATTCTATCTAATTCCCCAATAATTACTGAACCTCTAATTTTCAAATCACTAACTACTTTCTAAGTCATTAATCTAATTTCTAATACTCTCTAACTAAGGCCCACAAAGTAATTCCCAAATAAAACCATCAATTAGGTCAAAACCCAAATACTATGCCAAAAATCTAAATGCATTCTAAAATCCAATAAAACTCCATTTCTTTTCTTCCTTCTTTATTTCTCTTTTATTACACTCACAACTTCTGGCCCAAAGGCCGAAACAAACCTGGCCCAACTGTTGATTAGTCTTTTTTTCTTTGTTCTTCCATCTATATATTCTTAATCTAACACAAGTCCAACGGCCTGGCCCAGGTCCCGCAAACCCGACCCATAAAATTCTCACCTAACTCCTGTCCCTATAGAGGAGAGAGAGAGAGAGAGAGAGAGAGAGAGAGAGAGTGAGAGCTGGTCTTCTCTCGAACTCTCCAAAAATAAAAAATAAGCAGAAGGAGAGGAGAAGGAGGAGGAGAGGCGTACCTGGTCAGCCGGAGCCGTGGAGCTGAGTGCTTCTCTCCACAGGAGGCGGCGGAGCACGGCTTTAGGGAAGCCGCAGTGGAGGGCTGAGGCTTTCTAAGGCGGAGAAGGCAGTAGGGTTTCAGCCACAGTGGTGGCACTAGGCAAGGAGAGGCGGAGGAAGTCGGTGGCGACGTGCGGCGTTTGGTCGGATCTGGTGGTTGAAGTCCCGGTGGCAGCGACGAGCTGGGAAGCGGCCGGATCGAGGACTGCAGCGGTGGTGCGGGGCTCAAGACTTGAGGACATGGCGCTCGAGAAGACTCCGATGGGGTCGGCAGCGCACGACCAGGCGGTAGATCTGGCCGCACGGTCGGGAAAAGCTGGTGGCGCACGACATTCAAGGAACACACCGAATCTGGGGGCTGTGGTCCGGATTCGGTCATTACGACAAGGAATCACTATGAGCGAAGATTGCTAGGGTTCGGCGGCGGTGAGGTGGAGGAGATCTGGGAGGAGTTGGAGGCCACGAGCGGATCTGGCCCATCGTGGTGAGGAGAGCACGACGCTGCTCCCAGGAGGCGGCGGAGGTCAGAAGACGTCGGCGATTGCTCTGTCCAGACCCTGCGTCGACGGCGGCGACGGTGACTCGAGATGGAGAAGATCCGGTCGGTGATGATGGAGGTGATGGTGATGATTGAGGTGATGGTGCTGCTCCCCGACGAGAGCTGGCCGACAGATACAACATCGGTGGAGTTCGATAGGAGGTGTCCAGCCAGTGGCTGGACACGGCCAGGGGACACAGATATGGAGATTAGGGTTAGGTTTTTCTTGTAAAATTGTTCTGTTATGTTAGAAAGTGTAGGAAATATACATGTCCTCGGGTTTGGACTCGGGGACACGAGGAAGATGATGTAATTTTTGTGGGTTTTGAATCGTGTCATGTCAGACACAAAAAATATAAATGTAATAGCTAGGAATATTAATGAAATGGATGTGGACACGGACACAATTAAGACACGGTCATTAGGACCTTATGGGGAATTAGAATGATTAGCACTAATGATAGTTAGGGGTATTTATAGGCATGGTCTTAAGCTATAGGCCCAAGAATCACATGGGCTAGAATATTCTAGAATTAGTTAGTTATAACTAACTAATGAGCACATGTTAATTAAACATATGTCTGACAAATTAATTCTAGAAAGTATTCTAATCCTTAGGGCTAAAGGCTACTAGGAAATTACTAAAACATATTATCCTACCATGGTATTTACAAGAATGCTACTCCACTCTTAAATATGGATAAACCACTCCAGTTCTAATTAATTACAGATTTGCCACTCCCTCTTCATGAGTTCCTAATTAACGAACTTTTAATCTGGAAATTACAAAAATGCCACTCCTATTAATGAATAATAAAAATAGCTAAAAATAATTTAGGAAAAATATGATTTTATTGGAAAAAAAAGGAAAGTGGGATTACAAATCTACCCACCTTAGAAAAATTTTGTCCTCAAAATTTCTAATAGCACGATTAGGCACGATACATAAATGATGCGAAGATCAAAAACCAGTTAGACCCGATCAGAAATAAAATTGACATTTAAGGAAAGAAACTATTTGGCACGACTAGGCACGATTAGAATTAATCGGATATCGAAATTGAAAATGGCACGATCAATAATGATCAGAAATTAGTCAGGCACGAAGTGAAACAAAATTTAGTTACGACTAAGCACGATAATCATATACAAGGATTTGAAATAATCTAGCACGATTAAATAATCAAATACAGTGATTTGAAAATAGCACGATTAACAATGATCAAGAATTAGTTAGGCACGAAGTGGAAACAAAATTTAGTCACGACTCGTAGAATTAAAGTCATCGAGGCACGATCATCTAAGCAGGATAAAATTGAAATTTAGGCATGATCAATATTGGGCCAAAAATATTTGAGACACGGTCAGAATTAGAATCTAAGCATGATTAAGATCAAAATATCTGGTTATGATCAAAATTATTTAAATAAGACCAAAATTATTTGTGCACGATTATCTAGTCATGGCGAGCAAAATCACCTGACCATGACTAAGAATAGCCAAAATTATCTACGATCGATTACAGAATCAAAGTCATGTATATACGATCAAGAATCAGAATTTAGGTACGTTCTAGTTATGATGGATCACCTAATTACGAAAATTTATCTAGGCGTGATAAAATCAGAATTTTGGCACGATCAGAATATAGTGCTAAAAAGTATAGCCATGGTCAAGTTAGAAACAGAATGCCTAGGCACGACCAACTATTGGGAATGATTATGAATAGTCAAAATCACGATTACCTAGACATGATCAAATGAATCCTTTAGTCACGTACAAAGTTATTTAGATACGAAAAAATAAAATCAAAATTACTTAGGAACGGTCAAGGATGAAATCCTAAATCGTTTAGGCACGATTTAATGATGGAATTAAAACATGGTCTACGTCGTTTAGGCACGATATAGATAAACCAAATCGCATGGCACGAGCAAATGCATAGCCAAAGTTATTTAAGCGTAATCTAAATCATTTAGGATTAGAATGATAGAATCAAGTCAAGATAAGGTCAAAATTCTAAGTATAGAATGATCCATCAATAGAATGTAGACACAATTAAAGGCCAAGTCTAAGCACGATCAAAGGTCAAAAGTTTAGGCATGATATTGATGAATCGAAATCACACGACACGATTATATGATTGATCAAAGACGTCTAAGAATAAATAAGATCATTTAAGTCACGATAGGGTTAAAAATCTAGGCATAAAATGATTGGTCAATAGAATTTAGACATAATCAAGTCAAAATTTCCCTAGGCATGATCAAAGCTAAAGAGTTAGGCACGATTATAAATGGTTGAAATTATTTAGGCACGAAAATAATAGAATCGAAGAAATCCAGTAATGGGTCAAAATAAGAATCTGAATCTAGTTACAATCAAAATATAAATAAAAAACTAGCAATATTCTCCAAAAATAAAATCAAAATATAGTCATGATTAGGGGAGAATCGAAATGATTTTATTTGAAAGTAAAATGGTTACAAGGAAGGAAAATCAATTGGATACTACTAGGTAAGGAAATCAAACGATTAAGAAATGATTATTACAAGATGGGATTGAAAAGAAAAAAATACAAGGTAGTCATCCCATACTACTACTACAACTACAAGGTCTCACTGCCCATTATTCTTCAATCACTCCTCTATTTACAAATCCAAAAATGCAACTAACAGAATCATGAACTCATCACTCAATAGGAATCAAACTTTAGAATCTCCTGCGTAGACAGTCTCTGACTTTATGGTCACCTGATCCACAATGAAGGTATTATCCTAATCTCACTCCGCATTCATTCCACTTGTGGCTTGACCTCTTGCAGAAATTGTAAATAACCTCACATTGCTTCTGAACAGGAGCCGGCTCTTGGAACAACTGCTACATCAGAACTTGATCCTCAGAAGTCTCCTACTGAACATGGTGGCACTTTGCCGGTCCAGGATTGGGATCCTTGCCTATATCACGTTCTTTCTTGCATTTCAGATCCAAATCAACTTATATTCTCTGAGCTATGGATACTATATCAGCACAGGTACTGGCACCATTAGTTATGACATAGATTCTAATCTCTTTAGTTAAGCCCTGACGAAATCATCGAACCCTAACTTTAGGATCTTTCACCATGCTCTCAGTAAAACTACTATGCCTGCTAAACTTGGCTGCATACTCATCAACTATCATATCACCTTGCTCTAGATTCTGAAATTGTCTCTCTAACATCTCCTTGGCAACAGTCAAAAAAATTTTCCTCTTGAATTTCTTTCTAAACTTCTTCCAAGTCAGATTAGGGTCTGCTAGCTTACGTTCATTCCTAAACCAAGTTCTAACTAAGTCATAAAGTTGGAGTCCTGCGGCTTCTATCTTTAAATCATCAGGAAGCCGTACAACTCGCAAAACCCTTTCTATGTCCTCTAGCCACTCATCAACATACAATATCCCTTTAGTGCTACAAAACTCTCGGGGACCCCTTTTTTTAAAAATCTAGAATAGTTTCTCCCTTAGGTGCAGAGATCCCTTGATTTGCTACTTTATCTATTGCCACCAAGGTTGCTAACTAAATATTCTCCATTCCTTCTTTCATAGAAGCTATCTGTTCCCGCTGTGCTTTGGTCTGAATCTTGTGCGCCTCTATCATTCCTTTGAAAATCTCAAACATCTGCTCTCCACTCATAGGCAACTCCCTAGGAATAGGATTGGTCTCCTCAGGAATATGATTGGTCGGGGTAGATTTATGGGTTGGAAGAGAAGAAGGAGGTAAAGATGGTGAAGGAGTCTTGGTCCCTTTAGAAGTCACGGGACGAGATGAAGACGATCCTCCGGAATCAGCAATGTCCAGATTACGCCATCGAGTCATTTTCTTTTCTTTAGCCATTCTGGAAAGAGAAGATAAGATACTGAGATTCTAGGATGAAATCACTTAGAAATATTTAGGGAAGCAACTAGTATAAGGAATATATGCATATGATTCTAATATCACCCTACGTCTAAGTCCAAGATCATAAGGAGTAAGCAGATAGTTAAAATAAAAAATTCTTAAGTCATGATTGAGCATTCCTATTCTCGCAGGCTCCTAATGGTACTCTAGTCCTAAGTAACATTAGATGGACCTGCATGGGCCGCCATAAAAACGTGTCACATCCCGCGCCCGTATGTTCGGGTACAGGTTGTGAGCGTGTCCAGCCTACATCGCAAAATCGGTGGTAGTTAGCTATCTAGACCTCGATAGTCACCAATTAATCTCAAGATCAATCTTTTGCTCAATCATGAAACTAGAAAAGAAAGAAAACCAAAACCAAGCTAACACACGATCACAACATCCACTATCACTTTTGAGTACATCTACATGTTCCATCTCCGGAAACAAATCCGTTAATCCATATCCTTAAAGAAATAACTCATACAAGCAATACATCTGTCTTTATCCAAACCATCTGATACATCAAAAGTAATATGTCTTAATCTTCTTAGAGTCTTCGAGAACCTTTCTCGAGTCATCATCCAATCCAAGTCATGTGCTCAAGTCCTGGCCTAATATGTCAACTATCCAGTCAGAAAATGAGCAAAGTACAACCATCGAAACAAATGTCTCATGATAAAAAATAATGCAATAAAATAAATAAACCATATCATGTGACACGAGACAATGTCATACAATGTTACATGTAACATGAACAACTATGTGGGTAACCATGATAAAAAAAACACGACTATAAATTATGTTTAATTGAAATACCATGTTCAATATGTGGTCGGCTGGGGTAATACGGCACATCCGAAGATGGCTATTAACGATAGAAAAATACGGCATGACATACGTGAGGTGTATGTTTACTATTTTAGATATGTACGATATCAAATAGGTGTGACCACATACCTACTTGTCATTTTTCCTCCCCAAGACACAAAATAATCAATAATGATAAGTCGTGATCAATATACGATAAGTCATGATCAATGTGCGATAAACAAGTCATAATCACGACTATGAACAATAAACATAAATCAGGATCAATGAACACAATCACGATCAAGAAGCACAATCACCTGTCAAATCGTGTCGCAATATAAAATATGTCATGACAAGAAATTTTTGCATTTATAATGTATTGAGAAACATGAGTAAGGAGTGTACTTGCCTCCAATGGTGTGAGTAGCACTAATCCACCTATAAAATAATAAGTAAACGTTAGGTTAAAATTTGTTTAGAAATTCCTATAATTCCTATTTTCTATTTATTCTATCTAATTCCCCAATAATTACCAAACCTCTAATTTCCATGTCACTAACTAATTTTATGTCATTAATCTAATTTCTAAAAATCTCTAACTAAGGCCTACAAAGTAATTCCTGAATAAAACCATCAATTAGGTCAAAACCCAAATACTAGGCCCAAAATCTAAAATCCATTCTAAAATCCAATGAAACTCCATTTCTTTTCTTCCTTCTTTATTTCTCTTTTCTTATACTCACAACTTCTGGCCCAAAGGCCCAAACAAACATGGCCCAATTGCAGCTTATTCTTTTTTTTTCTTTTTCTCTTCCATCTATATATTCTTAATCTAACACAAATCCAGTGGCCTGACCCAGGTTCCTGTAGACCTAACCCACAAAATTTTCACCTAACTCTTATCCCCATAGACGGAAGAGAGAGAGAGAGGGCTAGTCTTCTCTCGAACTCTCCAAAAAAAAGAAGTAGAGGGAGAGGAGAAGGAAGAGGAGAGGCGTACCTGGTCGGCCGGAGCCACGAAGCTGAGCACTGCTCTCCAAAGGAGGCGGCGGAGCACGACTCGAAGGAAGCCGCGTCGGAGGTCGGAGGGTTGAGGCTTCCTAAGGCGGAGGAAGCGGTAGGGTTTCATCCACAACGTTGGCATTAGGCGGGGAAAGGCGGAGGAAGACGGTGGCAATGCGTGACGTTTAGTCAGATCTGGTGGTTGAAGTCTCAATTGTAGCGACTAGCTGGAAAGCGGTCGGATCGAGGACCGCAACGGTGGCGTGGGGATCAAGATTTGAGGACACGACGTTCGAGAAGACTTCGGTGGGGTCGGCGGTGCACGACTAGGCGGTAGATCTGGCCGTACGGTCAGAAAAATCTGATGGCGGGCGACGTTCAAGGAACACGCCGTATCTAGGGGCTGTCGTCCGAATCCAGTCTCCACGACGAGGGTCCACCATGAGCAGAGATTGCTAGTGTTCCAGGTCGATGAAGTGAGGGAGATCTGGGAGGAGTTGGAGGCCACGAGCGGATCTGGCGCATTATGGTGTGGCGAGCACAACGTTGCTCCCAAGAGGCGGTGGAGGTCAGGAGACGCCGACGGTGGCTCTGCCCAGACCATGCGTCGATGGCGACGACAGTGACTCGAGATGGAGAAGATCCGGTCGGTGATGATGGAGGTGATGGTGATGATAGAGGTGATGGTGCTGCTCCCCGACGAGGGCTGGCCGGCAGATACAACAGCGGTGGAGTTCGGCAGGAGGTGTCCGACCAGTGGTTGGACATGCCGGGGGCACAGATCTGGAGATTAGGGTTAGGGCTTTCTTGTGAAATTGTTCTGTTGTGTCAGAAAGTGTCGGGAATGTACGTGTCCTCGGGTTCAAACCCATGTACACAAGAAAGGTGATGTAATTTTTGTTGGTTTTGGGTGGAATCGTGTCATGTCGGACACAAAGAAATGTAAATATAATAGCTAGGAGTATCAATAAAATGGATGTGGTCACGGACACAATTAGGACATGGTCATTAGGACCTTATGGGGGTATTTATAGTCTTGGTCTTAAGCCATAGGCCCAAGAATTACATGGGCTAGGAATATTCTAGAATTAGTTAGTTATAACTAACTAATGAGCACATCTTAATTAAATATATGTCTAACTAATTAATTCTAGAAAGTACTCTAATCCTTAGGGCTAAAGGCTTCTAGGAAATTACTAAAACTTATTATCCTACTATGGTATTTACAAGAATGCCACTCCACTCTCAAATATGGATAAACTACTCCACTTATAATTAATTATAGATTTGCCAATCCCTCTTCATGAGTTCCTAATTAACCAACTTCGAAGCTATAATTACAAAATGCCACTCCTAATAATGAATAATAAAAATAGCTAAAAATAATTTGGGGAAAGTAGGATTTTATTATGAAAAAAAGGAAAATGGGGTTACACATATGCACCTGAGATGCTATTATAGTAGAAACCATAATTGTGTACCTGACCTGATACCCATGCCACGATATAGGCAGATGACTTCATGTGACTGACTGGTTGACCATATTCCTGACTTGACTATTTGTACCCGTTCTGGTACCATTCTATGTGTGCACTGAGGTGCTACTCTACTTGTGCACTAAGGTACTATTCTATGTGTGCACTGAGGTGCTATATAATTCTATGTGTTTTATGGCAGTGCATTAATCTTTCAGCAGATATATGGTAGTTGGACTGTAGTTTTAGCGTGGTTAGGGTTGATTGCTTGCTTGTTGCATTGCACTAAGAATGAATCACCATCTGGGATTTTGTGAGCCGATGTAGATTCATACTTAGTGTACTCGTACTAAGCTACGACATCTAGGAGGATGATCATGTGACCATGTCATGTGATGTGGATTAATGTAGGGCTAATTTAGGTAACTAAAAATTGGTAGTAGCATTGGGAGGGAACAAAATCCTAAGATCGTGTAGTACTAGCCACTACCAAGACATTAGTCATAGCGTGCAAGGCTGGCCGTTGTTACTGTCCGCATTGGTGGATGATAGTATCCGACTACTATATGTACTATGTGTTATATGATCGACCTATTTAGCGTGGTAGCCTTACAAGAGACCGACACATTCCTATCTGCCTGTTATATTTGGCCCCACTAGCCCTGTTGGATCGGCACTATCCAAGGATTCCTATATTGCATCGTTGGGGTAACGCAACCTCCCATAGAAAGTCGTAGGCATTTGAGTGGCCGTTTATTCACCTAAATTGTATAGCTTGCTGCTTGCTAAGTTGGTTGGTACGTAACACTGTCCCAGTGCGATAATTTATTCCTTTGTTCTTGTTTGATGTAGGGGACGGATTACTGTTTTGATGATAGACTATGAATTTTAGTTGACAATGCAGGTATTAGTGGATGTTAGGATGATTGTGATGATTGTTGGTTCCTTACATGTGTTGATGGGTTGATGTCTTATAATCGTGCGTTGGTACCGCACGATCCTTTACCCTTATTACTGTTGTTCATATATGTTTTCCTACCATATATTTTATCATGCTGGTTTTCTTCACCCATCCTTGAGCCTTCCTTTCTGGTACTTGCTGCGGTTGGCCTGACCAACCCTAAATTATTCCCATATTGCTAGTAACCAACCTATGGATCTTCCAGACTTAACTTGGAGGACGTGCTTCAGTTCCAGACCATGTGGGAACTATGTGGGAAGGCATTCTCATCTACATTATTTCATACTGTAGGCTTCATGATTATCATATGATTATTTCTTGTTTTCTATATGGTTATCATTCTACTGTTATTTCATTGGTATTGCCTGTGGATATGATCTAATTTAGGCCATAGATTAATTGCATGCTAGAATACCCAACAAGATTGACTACCGTGATCGCCGTATAACGTCTTCGTTCCTTATGGTGTAGCTGGCCTACGTCCGTCCCCGTATTCCGGTATTGTTACGTGACATGATGGCTAAGCGCAGAGGACCCTATGTGCTATGTGCTAAAGATAGTAATTCTTCACAAGTAGGCAATTACTTATGTAGCATTTCTCAAAGTCTATGTGCCATTCTTCAAGCAGTAAATCTTGATATCATGTGGCAGGAACTTAGGCATATCTAGCCGAGCCGTATAATTCATTCTGGCACCTCAGTGAAATATGACCTGCCTCAAGCAGTATGCGAGTGATAGTTACGAGAAAAGACATCAACTTAATTATTACACTTTACAATTGGATGATGTTGATAGCATGCAGCAGATACATCATGCGGCAAATGTGTTATACAACAGAAACAACATACAGCAAAATCATCATACGACAAATGTGTTATGTCACATGCTACTCACTACGTAGAGATCGTGTGCTATGTGGCTGCATGTCATGTAGCACGTCTCAAATAATTGAAGCCACGTGGCAGTTTGAGCATGACATGTGTGCACGTTCATCCCACGTACTCCAGAATACCTATGCAATATCAGGAGCTTATGCTCACAAAAATAGAAAAAATGTATTCTGTCTTATATGTGCATAGTCATTTCAATGAGAATGACTATAAATAGATGAGACATGTGCTTCCCATACAGACAAAAGAAATATTTTTGATATCAGAGGGCACTTGCTGTCCAATTTGCCAGTGAGCCAGAGTTAACAAGTTTCTTCAATCTTCGCATCTGATCGTCAACGAAGTATAGAAGTCGATCACAGACTTGATCTCCATCGCTCCAACTCTCTAGATTTTTGTACTTAGAAACCTTGTATATAGGATTCTCTTGTACTCTTTTCTTTTAAAGTTCTAATACAAAAGTTCTACACTTTTTGTAACGGAACATTTGTCTCTATTTTTTTCCAACGACACCCTGTTCTGCACTTGTTTAAACACAAGGTCGGTCAAGGTATCTAATGTTACTATACTGAAAAGTCAACCAAAACCCAGTGTTCCAACAAACCTGAACAAAATGCATCGATGTGATTTGCCTGGTTTTGCTTACAGTAGATGCGTGCTCTATGTTGGTTTTGTTGATTGGGAAGCAACTCATATGTGATTCAAAAAGGCATCCATTCTTTTATTCTCACATGGAAAATGAGAAAAAGTTCTCCTTTGCATATAATGTTTTACCCTCCTTAGTAGGTAAGTAGGTTTTGTAGGGGATGGGCTACATCCCATCCAACCCGCGAGTAGGTGCACAATTTAATGCACATTTATTTGTCGCACACTTAGCACTTTGTACGCTTGCGCGCCGTGGACCGGACCAAGGGTATAAAGGTAATTTTCTAATTCTCTTTCTAATTTTGTTTGATTTAATTTTTGAATCATTTTTTCAGTTGCCTGGTTTTCCGTTGACATATTATCACGTAATCCCGTTATGAGATTTGTGGATCGCGGGAGATTATTCTGGCCATGAACAGAGAAAGATTTTAAAAGCAGAACAGTTTATCTGTTTTGATACGAAAAATCTTTTTTTTCTCTTTCTCGTTCGAAAGGTAGTTCGCAAAAAAAAAATGCAACCAGAACCTCTCTTCCATTCAACTCCTCATTTGTCCAACTCCTTCTCTTCTCCGGACAAGGCTGTGATCGTTCGTGGGATTCAATACCGGGGGCACAGTGCTGTGGATCGAAAGGAATTCGTTGTATCTCGGAGATAGATCGCCTACAACCAGCTGCACTGTTCGAGGGGGCGAAATTCTATTCTAAGGACAACGTTGTAACATGCCTCGAATCCATACTCTTTAATATCTTCTGATTTGCATGCGTTAGAAATTATGTCAAACAATCTTATAATAGAATATCATGTAGGTTGTGCTTCTTTTTTGAATTCCTAAGCATTATGAATCCCACAGTAGATGAATTCTCGACCAACATTCACAACTCCTCCAAACTGGAGAAGTTTGATGGTCAAAATTTTCAACGGTGGCAGTACATGATGACCTACTGGTTAACTTGCCTGAAATTGTCTAAGGTTCTCAAAGAACCTGAAACACTGCTTAATTTACATAAACCTGTCAGGACCTTCGAATTAGAATCATACAATGAGACAGACTTTATCTATCACGAAAAAATCCTTAGTTGTCTATCTGACACATTGTATGATATCTACTACACGACTACCACTTCCAGAGAGCTTTCGGAAGCCCTTGATAAGAAATACTCTAATAAAGGAGCGGTTTCTGAGGTTTACATAGTAGACAGGTTCTTAGAGTTTAAAATGGTTGATGAGAAGTCTGTTGTTGAACAGACTAACACCCTGCAAACAATTATTCATGAGATGTCTCAAAAAGATATGCCGCTAGCTGATAAGTTTCTGATTGCTGCCTTTATAAATACACTGCCTCCTTCTTGGAAAGCCTTTGGCTTAAACTAAAACATAATAAGGTACCCATGTCCTTAGATGAACTGTTCATTTCTCTCTGCATTGAAGAAGAGAGTAGAACTATGGACAATGAACCTCTGAGTACTGAATTCGAGACAAAGTTACATATAGTTGATTCCAAAGGAAAGCCTAAGGGCCAACCCTATCAACAAAGGAACAACCCCCAGAACAGGAACCCTGCAAAGAAACAGTTCCTTAAACCAAACCCTATTATTGGGAAAGACAACATGCCAAAGTGGGAATGCTACAACTGTTGTAAGCCTGGCCACCTTGCTAGGCAATGCCACCACAGGAAGAAGGGTCAGGAATTTTAGAATCCTGATCATCGAGCTCCTACTGCAGACGCTCCTGTTGTTCCTCAGGCTCACGTTATCATACCCGAGACCGAATCTATCATACTGATGATCAGAGGTTTGTAGCTGTATGTTCTTGTTTTGAGGCCTCGTATCAGCCTACTAATTGGTGGGTTGATACAAGGGCAAATGTCCATGTATGTCCTAATATTGATTCATTTTCCTCCTACCGCCAGGTTGAGGAAGGCAAATCAGTAGCTATGGGAAACTCAAGTTCTGCCAGAGTGCTTAAAAAGGGAAGAGTGAATCCCAAGTTGTCTTCGGACAAGATCATTCCTTTGCATAATGTGCAGCACGTGCCGGACGTCAACAAAAATCAGATTTCTGGATATTTGTTAAATAAACATGGCTACAAACTTGTTTTTGAGTCTGACCGATTTGTAATCTCCCTAAACGGGAATTTTACTAGAAAATAATATGTCTGTGGGGGTCTGTTTAAACTTTCCGTTGACATGCCTTGCAACACTTTGAATTCTACTTTAAATAATATTGATTCTACTTATGTTTCTGTTTCAAATGCAATATCTTCTAATGTTGATAGCTACGATGTTTGGCATAGTCGCTTGGGACATGTTAATTTTAATTATGCAAAGTAAATGTCTAATTTGCAGTTAATTTCCAAGATTGACATGAGCATGAATGAAAAGTGTAAGATTTGTACTCAAGCCAAACAGCCTAGAAAGTCCTTTCATTCGTTGAAATGAATTATCAGCTTTTGGAGCTTATTCACAACGACACCTGTGAATTAAACGGTATTCTTACTCGTAATGGTAACCGTTATTTCATTACATTTATAGATAATTATTCTAAATATTTCTACATTTACTTGCTTAGAACAAAAGATGAGGCTTTCAATATGTTTGTATCTTTTAAACCTGAAGTTGAAAATCAGCTTGAAAAGAAAATAAAATTTCTTAGGTCTAATCGTGGGGGTGAGTACACCTCTGCTGAATTTGATTCCTTTTGTAAAATGCATGAAATAATACACGAAGTGACTGCCCCTTATGCTCCTCAACAGAATGGGGTAGCAGAAAGAAAAAATAGGAATCTTGTTGATATGATTAATGTCATATTAGGTAGCTCTAGTTTATCTAACAATATGTGGGGATGGGGGAGCCTTATTTTCTGCATACCATATTGTCAATAAAGTTCCTTTTAAAAAGACTAATAAAACTCCTTATGAATCATGGAAGGGCAGAAAACCATCTTTGCAATATTTCAAAGTGTGGGGGTGTCTTGCTAAAGTTTATATCCCTCCTACTAAGAAAAGGAAATTGGGACCTAAGATGGTAGATTGTGTATTTTTGGGTTATGCTCAAAACAATATTGCTTATAGATTTCTTGTTATTAAGAGTGAGGTTAATGGTATTGATGCAAACACAGTTATGGAATCTAGGGATGCTACATTTTAAAAAATATTTTTCTTTGAAAAATAGAACTCCTAGATCTTCTATATCTGCACAAGTTCCTATTTCAACTTTTAGTTCTCACGTAGATACCCTAGTAGAACCTAGGAGGAGTAAAAGTATGAGGATCCTGATTTTTGAGAATTATTATTTTTATTTATTTTATATGGTTTTATATTTATTAAATTATATTTTAGTATTAATTATGATATAGATGTATTTTTCGTAGCTTTGGTTTTTGGAGCACAAGAAACGCCTATCTTTTGAAACGTCCTTCATGAGTTTTGAAGTAGGCAAGCCCATCTTCAATTTAGTATATTATGTCCTACCCAAACTTGTCTCCTAATATTCTTTTGATTTCGCACAACTTCGGGTCAATTTAGGTCATTTGATTATTTACCATAATTCTAGACCTAACTTCCAACTTGAGTTTGGGACTCGATATCGATCAAAACCATTTGACCCAATATATGGTTTTGACCTATTTTGAGAGCCTACGACACACATGCCAAGGGTGTGCCACTCAATCGAGTCCTCATATGCTATTTATTTGCGAATGACACATGAGACCCATTGGTGGACTTTTCGAGTTTGATTTGACTAGAAAATATATTTGGACCCTAACCTAGCCAACCCCACTTGGTAGAGCCATGCTAGGTAGCCATGATCCAGTTCAGTTATTTTGAATTTATTTTGGGCCAATAGGTTTAAATACAATTTTGTGTATATATATATATATATATATATATATATATATATATATATATATATATATATATATATATATATATATATATATATATATATATATATATATATATATGATTATAATTATAATTGTAAATCCCCTCAAAATTAAAAGAATATTTAATTTAGTTAAATATATAATTTTTGATTTTTATTTATCTCTAATTAATTTATGTCCTATTTTTATTATATAAAAAGGGCTATAGTCATGATTGAGTTTGAATGTGCAAGTTGACTAGAAAGTATGGCATGCCTAGTGTAGTCGGGTGCTTTGACCAGCATACTAGCCATGTTAGGGATGTCATAATCATATTTTAGCCTCTTGCATATTAACAATTCAAATTGTGGCACAAGTCATATTTTTATTTAATTAATTAGTTTATATAAGCCTTTATGACTTTTTAGGAGATCCGGTTGCACCAAACCTTCTCAAACTTCTTCCAAGCCAAATCCAAACCTATGTAGGCATGTTGGGCATTAAAATAGATTTATATATATATATATATATATATATATATATATATATTAATTATATATTCAAAATTTTTGAATTACTTTGGCTCAAAGGATAATAGGTTCTATATATGGATATATCTATTTAAGTCCTTAGCCTAACTAATTAACTATCGAACCAACCACCAGATACCTACTATCTATATAGTACTAGCCTAACTAACCTAACCACCTAACCAAGGCCGACCAAGAGTAGCCCCATGTAATTTTCGTTCAAAAATCAGCCCCTATATTGGCCGGCCATGCCATGCTGAAACACCCTCCTACATACGTAAACCCAACATATATATATATATATATATATATATATATATATATATATATATATATATATATATATATATATATCATTTCTCATCAAAACCCTAACCCTAACACCAAAAACTCTCATTTATCACCCAAGAGAAGCCCTTCCCCATTAATTTTGAAAATAGCAACCTCTCCCCTCTCCTTCATCATCCTCTCCCTCCACAACACCTACCAATCATCTCCTCCCACTCAAAGTTTCTCCTTTACACCATCTCTTCTCCCAAATACCATTAAACCTTCAAAAAGACTCTACCTTCACCATCAAACCCATCAAACCACCATTGCCATTTTGTTCAACCCATCAAGAAGAGGATGGCAAGCAAAGCAAAGAAAGTTGGGTTCTTGTACAAGGAGGAGCACCAACAACTCATCTTGTGAAGGATTTCGGTAAAAGCTCTAACTTTTCCATCTCAAATCCATGTTATAAATTCTGTAGGAAACCTGAGCTTAAATCAGTAAAAATTAGATTTTTATTTCTTTTGTTTTGTATTTTCATCTCTAAAAGTTGCATGTTTAATGATGGTAAAATTTATGTTACGGTAGGATTAATTTTAGCCCGTTGTTAAGGATCTATGTGAAATTGATGAAAATTTTTGAAACTGAATTTTATGTAGGTTGATATATGGGAATATGATTTTTAAGTATTTTCCATGATTTTATCAACTCAGATCTGATCGAAAAAATAGGGTTGAAACTAGCTTTTTCGGGTAATCTGCTGACCTAGAATATCCAAAAATTGTAGAATAAGTTAAACCTTGTGTTCATGAGTAATTTCTGAGTAATAATTGATATTAATTCTGTTTTAAATTATTATTTAGTATATTTAAGCCATAGTGAGTAATTGATGATGTCCCGGGCAAGTTTCGGGTAGATTAGCTGACATAGAAGTCAACTAGCTATATAATTACTTTAGAATTTGAAATTTGGAAATTGAAAATTTAGAGTTAATTCTGTATAAAATAATTTAAATATTATTTTTACAAATTTTAGATGATTTTTATGTGTGCTATTGAAGTAGGAGCATAACCGACAATTTGGAAGTCAAAAATCCTAAAACTAGGTTCCGATGTCCCGTGGAACATGTGTGTTGTGTATGAATATAAATAGTTCCACGAGAGATTTGAATATAGTTAATGTGGTTTAAAATATTAATTTAGCTAATTAAGTCATATTATAAGTTTTATGATTAATTACTTAAACTAGTTAAATAATTATTTAAGGACCGTTGGATTCCGGAGGCGTATGTGGACACGGAAGCGACCCTTCATCTTCACACCGTGGAATCATGTAAGTATACCTTGCTAGCTTGTACAATACATTTTATATGCATGTTCTTTACTTCTTTATGGTTCCTTTTCCTCATATTGTTATATCCATGATTGCTATATCTTGTGTCTAGTTTACTTATTCTATTTCCACTTTCACTTTATCTTATATTTAGCGTAATTCATGTTCTTGATTCCTGCTATACATCCACTATATTTTATATTGCTTTCGTGTTCACTCGTGTTCCGTGATAGAGTCGTCTAGTCCTACACCACGATTCCCTTGACTTGAGTATGACTCGACCTGACTTGACATGACTTGAGTAGGACTTGACTTTGACATTCTATAGATTGTGAGTGCTTACCTTGACTACGGTCTATAGGATTATTTTACTAGGAATGACTACAATCTCGGTGTGAGTGCTTGTCTTGACTACAATTGAGATACTATAGATTGGGAGTGCTTGCCTTGACTACAGTCTATAGCTTTGACCAGTTAGCCACGACTAGTATGGCATGCTAGTGTCTTATGTTCCTTGTGTCTTAGATCTTGGTGTCTTAGTCCATTGTGCCTCAGTTGACTTTTCCTTTATCATTTCTTATTTCTCTGCATATGTTGTACTGCTACATTTTGGCTTGTATATTATGTATCTTGCTAGTCCTCTGAGGACCTGGTGATCTCTCAAGGTATTAGTTGAAGCTATCGAGGTAGAATGCATTGGAGGATTGATGATTATTTCTCCGGGATTTCAGGTATATATATTTAGCTCATATCTTTTCATATTTGTCCAATTTCATATTTTATTTTACTTCGATCATGTTGTTGTATAGCCTAGTTTCGTAAGCTTATTTCTTCTTCAAAAGCTTGTTCAAAGATAATTGTAATAGTGTCTGGTCCACTTTATTGCATATTGTCTTTTTCTGTTACTCATAGTAACCGGTATGTTAATGCCTGACCAGCATTAATATATTTGGTTTACACAAGAGTTTATCTTCAGTGGATTGAGATAGATTTTAGTTGAATTGGTAGATTGATTTAGAAAACCAGATAGCTTACACGTATTCAAGCTGGGTTGGTGTTCTCTCGATACGTAGCTGGCATGTATACGTCTCCTAGTCCTACATATTTTGGGACTGGGGCTTTATATATTTTTTTGGTGGCCCATGCAGGTCGAGTTAGCCGTTTCGGTTACGTTACTGTACCGAGCGGGCCTGCGAATATTATTGGATCCTTAGGAATCTCAATCCACAACTGCTCAACAATTCTTTTAGAATTTCTCTGTCATTCTTGAACTTCGTATTTACTCTCATCTATTCTTCCTTCGCTTTCTATTATCATTCCTTCTCGTCCCTTCCTATTTTGGAGTGACGAATAATCGTGCTTGTAGAATTTATCAGAATTTCCAAGGTTATAGTTTAAGTTAGTTTGCTTATTGAATTTTGGTTGCTTGATAGTTATAAGGGATTAGAGATGCCATATTCCATAGATATTTAGTGGTATAGATTTTTGCAACTAGTATACAAGGGTTATAAATTTTTTAGGCAATCATGTGGTTGATAGGATAATGTAACCAAAGGTGGATAGATGTCCTCAGTATAGAAATAAATATAGCGTCATACTAGGTTACGCTCTTATGGTAGTCACTCGATCAGGAATAGAGTGGTAGTTTTAGTGTAAAGAATGGCCCTCTATAAGAAGGATCTAGATATAGCCTAACCCAACCCATTTACTATTATATCCTGTCAGTTGTAAAGTTAGGGTTAGACAGAATGGTAGGTATCACTTAGCTTGGTTAGGTGAAATAAGATTTATACACTACAAGAAATTGCATTTTTAGCGACATGTTTTAGCGACATAGGACCTATTATGTCCCCAAAAGCTATTTTTTTTACATGTTTTAGCGACATCCATTTTAGTATGTTGCAGAATCCACCCATAATTGACAGGAGGGAAACCAAAAGTTAGACCCGCCAAAAAATTTCTACATATTGCGACATGCACATGTCGCAGAAAGATAACATATGTTCAGCAACAGCATCTACATGTCGCAGAAAGATAGCGAATGTTCAGCGACACACATCAACCTGTCGCGGAAAGATAAGTTCTATTCAGCCATATAAAACTACGTAGGAAAATATAATTTATATAATTTTTTTACTTAGAGCCATAACCTAATAACACTATCAAACAAAACTCTAAAAGAAACCACTCTCCCGCTATTCTCCCGCGGCGCTGGGTTCTCTCTCCCGCGGCGTGACGCTGGGTTCTCTCTCCCGCGGCGCTCCCTGGAGGTTCTCTCCCCAAAATCGTTTCTAGGGTTTCCCCCTTGCGCGCACTCCTTCGTCCATAGAGATTCGAGATCCTTCCCATCGGTGGTGAGCTTCTTCCCTAATATCTTTTGTAGGTTAATTTTCTTAGTTGAGAATATGATTGGCATTTATTTTATATATATACCATAGTGAAATCATCGTCTCTACTTCAATTTTGTTAGGTTTGATTTTGTTAGGGTTTTTCTCTCTCAATCAATTTTGTTAGGGTTTGATTTGGATATCATGTTAGTTGATATATTAGGGTTTAATTTTCAGATTTATGTATATCTCAATGGTATAATTTTCTGGACAGAAACCAAGCTTTGGGTTGGATCATCTTTATGTCAACTGACTCCTTTCAGGAGCATGATTCAGCAAACTCAGCCTGCGTTTGGAAGCACTGGTTTGGTCTCAACCACCCCCTTTGGAGCAGCAGCGAATCGATCTGCATTTTGCTTTGGCAGTGCCCCTATATTTGGTTCAACAAGCACTGTTGCATTTGGTGCCACAGCATTTGGATCTACGTGGACTTCAGTATCTACCAGTACTGGAACAACACTTGCGATTTTGAGCTTCCCACCATTTGGTTCTCAAAGCACCTCTCCGTTTGGAACTCTCAGCCCTCCTGCACTTGGTGCTCAAAGTACATATCCATTTGGGACACCAAGCGCGTCTGCAGCGTGCACTTCATCATTTGGTGCTGCCAACGTCCCTACCTTTGGCGCATCATCTGCTCCCACATTCAGCTGTGGACACGAAACTTGTTTTGTTCACTCGGCATCCAAATCTGGTACTACACAGTTTGGGACTACTACACAATGGCCTCTTCAGAGTAATACTCCATCATTTCGTGAGTCAATAAGAACGAACTTCACACTATATTATAACCATGCAAAACTAATAAGGTTTATATCTAATACTATTATATGAGAAGAAAAACCGAGGCTTCACCGTTAAAGTTGTTGTCTCAAAAATGCTCTTATCTATGTTTACTAATTAAAATTATTCATTAAGGGGCTGTTTTTTTCTCTAGTAGTAAAAAATAATGAACTATTGTTCACTCTTACCAAATAATTATGTACAATGTACGAGCATATATACTAGTAGGAAATAAAAGAAAGGACCTTCCTGCAAATTCATATATCTATTGGATATAACACCACCACCATAGTAGTTCATTTATCAGAGTTTTTATCCATTCTACTACTGCATACTTAAGTTTCCGGCCTTTCTATTAGCTGACTCTAGTGTTACTTCTTCGCATATACTCAGACAGCACTATCCAGCTTTGGTACCCAAGGGGGGGAGTAGGGTGGCAAGGCATACATCAACTCCTATCGAGTTTGATGGCCCCAATGGTACAAAGTCCGATGGAAAGATCGAATCCATATCTGCAATGCCAGTGTATAAACATATGAGTCATGCGGAGCTGAGATGGCAGGACTATCAATGTGGAGATAAAGGTACATATGAACCACAGAGTTGGATCATAGAGAATTCGTGCATAAAAGATATATTCAGAACTTGTTGGTAAATTATTGTCATCAAGATGTGTTGGGAAAGAAACGCGGAAACCTTTTCCCAAACCGGAGAGTACCTGCGAGAGGACCGAGCAATACAACGCACGAACCAAAAACAAACACACAAAAACAATCCACGCAGACACAGAGAATTTTTGAGGTGGAAAACCCTTGCGGGAAAAACCACGGGACGATCGGAGTCCAACCCTGAGAAGCCTCCACTAATGGAATAGAAGAAATACACCCTCTACAAACTCCTCCCGATCTAAATCGGATCCCCACAACACTCAGAGATAAGAACAATGATTACAAGGCTACGAAGAGCGAGAACGACGAGTAGAGATTACCCGAACACGATCTCCTTCGAATATTGACCTTCAATCCTTCGCCTTCTTCTCCGAAGTTGTAATGGCACTCTTGCCTCCGTCTCTCTCAAACTTGTGTTGTCCAATGCGATAATACGATAATGAATTAGGGTTGAGAAAACTCAATATATCTCCCTAATTCCGCAACCAACCTGGACCGTTGGATTAAATCCAATGATGAAAACTCATCCTGAAATCCGCTTCAGCCCCCCGACACACAGAGTTCGGCCAGAACTCTGTGTGGGGCAACCAGCACTGGATGGCCAAACCCTGGAACGGCCAGACCGAGTTCGGCCAGAACTCGGCCTGGGACCGAGTTCGGCCCGAACTCGGCAGACTTGGTCCAGAACCCCTTTTGGGGCAGCAGCAGCAGTAACAACTACTCCCGAGCTTCTCCGACATCGGACGGCGCTCGTCGCACTCCGGGATCTTCTCCACATAGGTTGGGAACCCCACCCACTCCAACAAATCTCCTCCTTCACAACTATGGGGAGGACGTCGTCATCCCGACGATCTGCCTGCAGTACTCAAACTTTCCCCTTGGTAGAATCTTCGTGAACATATCAGCTCCGTTGTCATCTGTATGCACCTTCTCAAGCTCCGCGTCCTTCTTCTCAACCACATCCCGTATCCAATGATACCGGGTCTCGATGTGCTTGGATCGGCTATGAAACGTCTGATTCTTCACAAGATGGATAGCACTCTGACTGTCGCAAAGCAAAGTATACTGCTCTTGCTTCAGTCCCATTTCCTGCAGCAGCTTCTTCATCCACAACAGCTCCTTGCAAGCCTCCGTCGCCGCAATGTATTCTGCCTCCGTCGTCGACAAGGCAACACACTTCTGCAACCGCGACTGCCACGACACTGCTCCTCCGGCAAACATCATCACGTAGCCTAAAGTCGATCGCCTCGTGTCTACATCTCCAGCCATATCAGCGTCGGTATACCCAACCAGCTTCGGCTCGTCACCACCAAAGGAAAGTCTCCAACCAGCAGTGCCCTGAAGATATCGTAGAATCCACTTAACCGCACTCCAGTGTACCCTTCCAGGATTCGAAAGATACCTGCTAACCGTACCAACTGCATGAGCAATATCTGGCCTTGTACACACCATGGCGTACATAAGGCTTCCCACAGTTGAAGCATATGGAACCCGCTCCATATCTTCCTTTTCGTCCTCGGTAGATGGACATTGCTCCTCAGTGAACTTAAAGTGAGCCGCGAGGGGGGAACTCACTTTCTTCGACCCGTCCATCCCGAAACGCTGAAGTATCCGGTGAATGTACTTCTTTTGGGACAAGTGTAGCAGCTTGGACTCTCTCTCTCGGCTGATCTCCATCCCAAGAGTAGTCTTCACTGCGCCCAAATCCTTCATAGAGAAGGCCGCGCCCAGCTGGCGCTTCAACTCCGCTATCCTAGTGGCATTCCGACCCACTAGTAGCATATCATCAACATAGAGCAACAAAATGATGAAATCATCATCGGCAAAATACTTCACAAATGCACAATGGTCCGACGTCGTCCGTGCATAACCATGCTCCCCCATAAACGACTCAAACTTTCTGTACCACTGCCTCGGAGCCTGCTTCAGACCATACAAGCTCTTCCTCAACCGGCAGACCAAATGTGACTTGCCCTTCTCACAGAATCCCTCCGGCTGCTCCATGTATAACTCCTCCTCAAGATCACCGTGGAGGAACGCCGTCTTCACGTCCATCTGCTCGACCTCCAAGTCGAAACTGGCTGCCAATGCTAGCACCACCCGAATAGACGAATGCTTGACGACAGGCGAAAAGATTTCATCATAATCCACGCCTTTCCGCTGACCGTAGCCCTTGACTACCAGCCTCGCTTTGTATCGAGGGCGAGTAGCATCATCCGTCTGCTTCACTCTGAACACCCATCGATTTTTCAAAGCCTTCTTGCCCTTTGGCAACCGCACCAGATCATAAGTAGAATTGGTGTGCAAGGAACTCATCTCCTCCTGCATAGCTACCATCCACTCCTGCCTGTGTTCGTCTTCCATAGCCTCTGCGAAACTTTCGGGCTCTCCCCCGTTAGTCAATAGCACATACTCATCCGACGAGTATCTCGTAGATGGTCGACGATCCCTGTTGCTCCTTCTCAGTGGAGCCACTGGTGCTGGCTGTATACCGACAGCCTCCTCCCCTTCAGGAACTACCTCTCCGGCATGCTCATCCTCCTGAGGGACACCCTGACCACCATCAGCAGGCTGATGATCAAGGTTGGGAGCAACTCCATGTACCGGCTCCCCCATAACTGGATCCTCTGCGATGTCCTCTGGAAACTGCTCGAAGCGAAATGACTCTAACTCAGGCAATTCCTCAGCCTCAGAAGGCGTCTCGGAATCCTGAGTGTTGGTCATGGTCTGATCCTCGACGAACACCACGTCCCTGCTTCTGTAGAGCTTTCCTTCCACTGGGTCGTAGAGTCTATAGCCAAACTCATCCCGACCGTAGCCGACAAAGACGCATCGCCTCGTCTTCGACTCAAGTTTGGTCCTCTCGTCCTTCGGTACATGCACGAAGGCTTTACAACCAAACGTCCGCAGGTGACTGTATGACGGCTCCTTGCCGTACCATACTTTGTCAGGCACATCACCCTGCAAAGGAGCACTAGGAGACAAATTAATAATATAAGCAGCTGTGAGAAGAGCCTCACCCCAATAACTGCCCGGCAAGTTTGCTTCTGACAGCAAACACCGCACCCTCTCCATCAGTGTCCTGTTCATGCGCTTCGCTACACCATTGAGCTGAGGTGTCTTTGGCGGAGTCTTCTGGTGTCGTATCCCTTGCTCTCTGCAATACGCATCAAAGGGACCGATGTATTCGCCGCCATTATCGGACCGAACACACAACAACTTCTTGCCCGTCTCCCTTTCAACGGAGGCCTGAAACTCCTTGAAAGTAGGCAGCACCTGATCCTTGGTCTTTAAGGCATAGACCCAAACCTTCCTGGAACAATCATCAATAAAAGTCACAAAGTAAGAAGCACCACCAAGAGATTTTACCTTCATAGGACCGCAGACATCCGAGTGAATCAACTCGAGCAACGCCGGCTTCCTCGAACTTGGGTGACTCTGGAAAGACACCCTATTTTGCTTCCCAGCTAAACAGTGCGTGCATTTCTCCAACTTTGTAGACTTGAGCCCCGGAATCACTTTCCTGTTCACCAAGTAGCTCATCCCCTTCTCGCTGATATGGCCGAGCCGCCTGTGCCACAACTCGGTAGACGCGTCACTGACTGCGTTCACCTCCTGTGCCCCCTCTGCGCTCCCCTCCATATAGTAGAGACCGGACTTCTTGCTTCCTCTGGCAATCACCATCGAACCTCTGGAAAGCTTCCACTGACTATTCCCGAAGAGACTGAAGAATCCCTCGTCATCCAACCTTCCAACCGACACCAGGTTGAAACGGATATCAGGGACATGACGAACATCCTTGAGAACAAGAACCGCACCCGTCTTCGTTCTCAAATGCACATCTCCAATGGCAACCGCCTTCGACACATCTCCGTTACCCATCTTCAACACGCCACAGTCGCCTGTCGTGTAAGTGGCAAACAGTGCCCTATTGTGAGATACATGTGCTGAAGCCCCTGAGTCCACCAGCCAAGAATTGTCATCGCAGGCGAGGTTAGTAATGACCTCATCACCTACGACGATCACATCGCCTCCATGCACCGAGGCCGCCGCTGTAGTGTTCTCTTCTTGCTTCCCCTTGTCGCCCTTCTTCTCCTTCTTCCAAGCGAAACAATTTCGCTTGATATGGCCCTTCTTACCGCAATGATAACACTCTGAGTCCTCGTACCGACCCTTGGACTTCCCCCTGCTCTTGTCTCTGCCACCACCTGGACCCCTGCTTTTGCCCCTTCCGCGGCTCTCTGAAACAAGTGCCTCTGAGTGGTGGGATGTGGATGAAGTGCCCTGAGAACGTCTCCGCATCTCTTCATTCAACACCCCGCTCTTGGCAAACTCCAGACTGACCACGCCCTCTGGAGCAGAAGCGATCATAGATACTCGTACGGTCTCCCACGAGTCTGGCAAGGTACACAGCAGCCACAGTCCCTGAACTTCGTCGTCGAACTTGACTCCCATAGAAGATAGCTGGTCAACCACGCCCTGGAAATCACTCAAGTGATCCGTAATAGACGCCCCATCCTTGTACCGCAGACCCATCATCGTTCGGATCAGGAACAACTTGTTTACCCCGGTCTTCTTCGCATACAAGGATTCCAGCTTATCCCACAACGTCTTCGCGTGCTCAATATTGGCAACGTGGTTGTACACGTTCTCATCAACAAATTGCCGTATGTACCCACACACCTGTATGTGCTCGAACTTCCAGTCCTCCTCGGATTTATCACTGGGCCTCTCGGTTGCAAACACAGGTAGATGCAGCTTCTTGACAAATAGCAAATCCTTCATCTTGCTCCGCCAATAATGATAGTTTGTGCCATTAAGGTTCACCATGCGCACCGGCTTCGCGTCCATCTCTCCTCTCTGGTTCCTCTGTCAACTCCTGACACCCTTTGAACCCAAAGCTCTGATACCACTCTGTTGGTATCAGCCAGAACAAAATCTATGCTCTGATACCACTCTGTTGGGAAAGAAACGCGGAAACCTTTCCCCAAACCGGAGAGTACCTGCGAGAGGACCGAGCAATACAACGCACGAACCAAAAACAAACACACAAAAACAATCCACGCAGACACAGAGAATTTTTGAGGTGGAAAACCCTTGCGGGAAAAACCACGGGACGATCGGAGTCCAACCCTGAGAAGCCTCCACTAATGGAATAGAAGAAATACACCCTCTACAAACTCCTCCCGATCCAAATCGGATCCCCACAACACTTAAAGATAAGAACAATTATTACAAGGCTACGAAGAGCGAGAACGACGAGTAGAGATTACCCGAACACGATCTCCTTCGAATATTGACCTTCAATCCTCCGCCTTCTTCTCCGAAGTTGTAATGGCACTCTTGCCTCCGTCTCTCTCAAACTTGTGTTGTCCAATGCGATAATACGATAATGAATTAGGGTTGAGAAAACTCAATATATCTCCCTAATCCCGCAACCAACCTGGACCGTTGGATTAAATCCAATGATGAAAACTCATCCTGAAATCCGCTTCAGCCCCCCGACACACAGAGTTCGGCCAGAACTCTGTGTGGGGCAACCAGCACTGGATGGCCAAACCCTGGAACGGCCAGACCGAGTTCGGCCAGAACTCGGCCTGGGACCGAGTTCGGCCCGAACTCGGCAGACTTGGTCCAGAACCCCTTTTGGGGCAGCAGCAGCAGTAACAACTACTCCCGAGCTTCTCCGACATCGGACGGCGCTCGTCGCACTCCGGGATCTTCTCCACATAGGTTGGGAACCCCACCCACTCCAACAAGATGTACTTGAAGACGAATGCAATACAGTAGTGCTCTTAATTTTTACACCTAGATGCTCTAGATAGATGTTCAAAATCAAGAAACCCGCAAAAAGCCCTGCCTAGTGCCTACACATGTTATTTGTTACTGTTACCTCAGATTTCTTGATAGTAGTTAGGGAAGCTTTCTGCTTAGTAATGCCAAGTGATGAATCACGCTCACTGTAATATATATTATCCCATGAAACCTATTTGGAAACTATATAATTGTAGGGTTTTTTTTGGATCTTTGAATCGTTTGAACTATATATTTGGTAAATCTTTTAGAACTTGAACTCAGTGATACTTTGTATTTAAGGATCTGATCATGTCATATATATAACCTTTTGTTTGTAGGTTGTCTCAAACACCTTAGAATTATCATATAAATTGCTATCTTATTTGCAGTTAACATGTAGGTATCTCAATGTATCACTAAAGACCCCCCCCCCCCCCCCCCCCCCCCCCCCCCCCCCCCCCCCCCCCCCCCCCCCCCCCCCCAAACACACACACACACAAACACACAGAGATATTTAGCCAAGGCACTGAAAACATCACCCCCTGCCCAAAAATTCAAGAAAATGCCACATCTAATAAACTTATTTTCTTTTCTTACTTTTAGTTTCTAGTATCTAGTATGAAAACAAAGATCATAAGGAAGTTTGCTTATCCGCCTATTTTTTTTTCTTAGAAGTCTTTTAGGTGTCCGTAATATACAAGGGCTAGACATATGGATGAATTTTTCAGGATTTGGATGAGCAAAGTATTTATGGAACTCTTATCAAGGTGTATATCTTCATTACTATGGACTAAAACGATGACAGTTCTTGTCCGTCGAATAAAAACGATGGACTAAAACTGTCAAATAATCTATAAATTTTCTAGCTATATTTTTCTTCCTTTATAACAGTTAAGACCTGTCGTTTTCTGCAAACAAAATTTTAAAAAAAAACTCAGATAATTTCATATCAAAACTGGTACTCATGTTCGTCCTCTACATAAAACTAGAATACATCTAAAAATAGAATTTATATAAACATCAACAATCACCAATTCAATGAAAGAAACTTAATCAAAATTGTATTAATTAATAAATGTATCGAGTTTACATAGCAATATGACATCAAAAACAAAAAAGAAACCCAATATTGCTAGCACACAATGACATAGTTCTCGTGATGAACCAAAAAAGAGAATGTTATTGCTAGCTTACAATCTCAAGTACAGTAGAAAAAAAGTTCAAACCCCCACATACTGAACTGAATATTTTAGCCAATTAATTATTTCTCCAACTGTAATATCATCAAAGTTCCCGTCTCTGTTGAACAAACTTATTATCGTCAAAAATTTCACCGATGATGATATTATAAGCTTCATCATTTGACGGTGCATCTGTATTCATACGTCCAATAAGAATACTTTTCTTCCTAAAATTCTTCAAAAGACGTGTCTTTCTGGGCAATGTAGGCTGCTCATGCCCCTATATACATACATAAGAGGAAAAAAAAAGTATGGAACAGTTCAAAATGAATAAGACAAATGCAAGTGCGAAAGATAGTGAGCCAGAGAGCTATTATCCACCAAATTCAGAGTAATGATGCAGTAAAATATAACCAAAGAAGAAATGAACATCCACGAATGAAACGTAAACCTACTAATCCATATATCAGGATATATAAAATATAGCACTGCCATGAGTGTTGAAGGTTTGTTCACATACAGCATATATACATTAAGCTAACCTTGCATAGTGCCACATACTCTCATTACCCTCAAGTAGTCGACAAGAAACATATTATGCAATATGAATGTGTCGATTTTTGGTCCTCAGTAATACTAGTTAGGCCTACCATGTATGAAATATGAATGCTTTATAATTTTCATCCCAACTTAATTGGTTCGAGAATAAATTTTACCAAATCAAATATGTTTGAGACCTTTGGCATCTATAATAATATCCATTCATAATTCTGCTAATAGGTATGGTAGCTTTATAACATTGTATTGTGTCTATTGTCATATACTATTTAAAAGACTGACATATGACATCATAAGCTTTTGTAAAACAGTGGACCATCAAGCAGCAAAAGATAACATCAAACAAACAATCTAATAGTTGAAATTTGGAATTAGAGTACTAATCCTAATTATGATTACTAATTAAGGAATCAATCATTACTGTAAGCTATTTTATAAGTTATAAGGTAACGTAATCAAACAAAAAGAACAAGCTTCTTTTACTTAAGAAATGAACAAAAGGCTTCTAGAGAGAAGGTTGGAGGAAGACAAAACAAATCCGTAAAAGTCTCAATGAGTACCCGAAGTATCAAACTTTTAGACATTTAATTCATAATTCTATAACAATATAAACCCCCACCATTTGCATCAAATAATGCAATGTGAAGGAGAATGCCACATATATACACTGTTGGTGGCAGTTTTAGCTGTTTCTAAATAAGTAACAGAAACTTGCTGATAAGAACCAAGAAACACGTTATTGTATTTTGGAAAATAGAAGCACACAGACTTAAATGTTTCACTTTCATCCCCAATTACTTTTAGTATTCTATGTTACTTTTTGTTAACATATAATTGCTTTTAGTATTCAGGACATTGTGTTTCTCAGTATTTTCCCAAATAAACACCACCAATCAAATTAGATTCTTGAAAGCATTTATTCCCTATGAATTATAATTTCTATAACTAGCACTCATTAAAACTTCTAAATTATTAACAAAGAAAACTAACATAACATTATCGCCAAAAAGGAAAACTAACATAACAATTATGGCAACTCCCATGCTTAGCATGGCCCCAATAGAGGTCGGGGTCATGGGTGACCCTCTAGGATCGACCCACAATAAGGGTCAAGGGGCAACCAAAAGTATCTCAGGATAGAGCAACTCAATCCCATGGGTCGGCCCTGGCCAAGATAACAACAATTCAATAAGACATCTTTACTTAGGTAGATAAAAATGCTTATAGAAAATCTCCTGTGCACTATAATCAAGGGTAAAACCTATAAATTTGTATGTCAGGCCAATGCTTCCTTTGAAACCTGGTGTAGCGTACATTGGTAAAGTTCAGTTCTGCAAAGTTCGAGAATGGGATGTGGAGTGTCATTCTATAATTCTTTCTCTTTATGAGTGAACATCTTCTAGAGCTAGATATAAAGTAAAATCTATTTTATTTTTAGATATCACACCAGCTTTCGAAAAAGAATTTTAAATTTGCAATGAATGAAGATAATATAAAAGAAGTTATACTTGAAGATGGCTTGGAACATTTTCCCGTGTGAGTTATTCCCTTTCAGAAGATAGTCAACAGCTCCATGAGTTATTCCTTTCATCACGACTTGGGTTTCCCCATTTGCAGACATCACTGCAAGCAAATTTGCAATGTTAATATACTGCAGATTTGTGCGATATGAGAGTGAAATGTCTACCTATTGTTAGAACATACCAATAAAAAAGGAGAGTATAAAAGAGTTATTTCTTCTCAAAAGATGTAACTTTATATATTATTGAAGGTCAAATTCAAAATTAACTCCTAGACAGTATATAACCACTAGGTAGGACCATCAACAAATTGCTGCATTAACCACTGATTCATGAAATATGAATGTATGTAATATATAGTCAGGAAAGAGGAATTCATATTTTGTTCTACTAAAAATGTTTTTGAGTTTCCTTTTTTGACTGTATTCAACATGAAAATGTTAACTATCAGAAATTGTTAACTGTATGTGAACATGCTTCCTAGATCTCCACTAGCCTGCTACCGCACCCTATATAATAGGTCTTGAATCTTTATGGACATTCACTAACTATGCTTCAAACTTGAAGACTACAAAGATATGCACGAACATGGAATTGGCTACAGAATATATGACTACAGTTTTGGACCTTTTCCAGCTACCTTGGCATGTCCACAAACTTTCTGCATATCTGACATCCCTATAGATTAATAACAAGGGCTAGTTGATCACCTCCCTCAAATCTTTCATTCAACAACCCCCACTGTTCATGCAAAAGAGTATTCGATTTTCAGAAAATATAGTTTGATTACCATATGAGGAGTCCAAATTCGGAAATTCCTCGCATGACAGGCTGGTTTTTATCCTATTTGGACTAATTTGCTCAACATTCTTTCCTATTTCAGAAAAAGAAGAAGAAGATAAAACTCGTCCTCTTTTATGACTTTTACATTGCACATGCAAATCTCAACATCTGGCATTGCCTTTATCTTCAACATACTATGTTCCTAACAAATGCCACTATTGAATGTTAGATGGTAATTGGCATGGAAGATGGAGACATGATAATGATTGTTATAATGAATATATAATCCTTAAGTCTCACACAACTCTAGAATTTCATTGCGGTTGCAGGGACTTTAATATGGTACCAATCTAGCAGAGCAACCCAAGTCCAAAACCTCTGGGGCATATTTGGAGCTGATTTTATAAAAATAAAAATTATACCAATGTGTGAATCTAGCTCAATGTTCTAAAAATTGGTTCTAAGCGCTAGGCGATTAAGGAACGCCTAGACGCTTGTTGGCACCTAGGCGAATTAGGCGCCAGGTGTCTGGTTCCCGTAAGCTTGACGGGCTGAAGTATTAACAACATGTATTACCCCTCTTTTCACAGTTGGCTCTGATTAAATCAAATAAATTTAAGCATCAGAGGACTCAAAATATTTTACTATTTGGTTAAAGAGTGATAAGTTGGTACACACTTGTGGGCGAAGGTTTTCAGTCGTCAACAAGAAGCTTGATTTTCTCTCCATGATCTAGCACCTGCCATGAGAAAGATAAAAGTGGTGATATGAAAGACAGATGTCGGTTTAGTACCTACAAACTGCTATCACCAAGCAATTACTCGTGACATTCAAATGGAACAGATACAAAAGCAATACCTTCTCTATATTTTCCATCATAACACCTTTGTCTTCCGACACCTGAGCTTTCACTTTTGCCAGCTTGCTGATCTCCTAGGGATGATCAACACAGTATTGCATGTGTTCTTTCAGTTTTGGCCTGAAATGCATGCTGCAGTTAAATGATGCTACCCAAAAATTCCATAATTTGAACGGTATCGAAAAGAAACCTACCCAAACTCTCGGCTAAGACTATTGGCTACATCAGTTGCAGCTTTCCCCCCTCCGTATCTTTTGTTAAAATCTTCCTTGACCTTTTCCAAGAAGGTAATAGGAATTTGTCTTCCAACGGACTCGACTGCAACCACACAGTATGCTGCAAAATCGAAGAAAGATGAATCTCTGCTACATATCATGTGTAATTAGCTAAAAATCAAATAAATGGCACCAAGAAATAACTTGATTACAACCAAAAAGAAATTAAGACAGGGTCCACTTCCTACAATATAAATTCTTTAAATAATGAGAAGAGCTCTTTAATATTTGCTAGCTATATGGATCCCATAAGTCAAAGTGTCGAACTAATGCCTTCAGTGCAATGACGGACCCTAGGTGATATGTTTGGCCACTTGGTCGTATCATAGGAATCTGAAATTTGGAATGTGGGTGAATTTTGTGTAGTCATCTTCCTTTGTAACTTCCTCTTGCCTACAATATACAACAGGATACTCCAAAATCATAGAATATGATACTCCAAAATCAAAAACATGCATATTAGATGCCACAGTCAGTCTCAAATATAACAGGATGCTACAAAATCAGTTGTCAGACAAAAAAAAGACACTAACAGATACAAACATGACATGGAAACGTCGACTTTTGCATATCCTAGTGCCATTTGGAGTGTATTGTGTCCAATATGTGTCTGACATGACTGGCTGTGGTCACCATCTATTGGATTTTGGGGGCATTTGGTCAGCAGCTCAGCACCATCAGTGTGTCCTACAAGTACTTCTACTGGTTGTGGTCAAATTACTGTAAGTCGCCCATAACCCCTCTTGAGTTTATTCTGTTATATGTAGCATGTAACTGAGATGAATGTGTTTTCTTTTGAAAATCAAAATAACCATTGATTTTTCATTATGTTTACTTTACAATGTGTCCTTCCAACTAGTAAGAGACTCAAAATTGTTGTATTTTACAGAATTCTCTATCGACTAATTTTCAACCGGTTAACCCTGCTCCAATGTCGAGTACGTTCCCTTCTGGTAAATTTAGTCACACACAACCAGGTAACTGGCCTATGTTCTTGTATATATGTCCTTTTATTTCATTTTCAACTGAGTATATAATTATTTTCTCTTACATTTCTTGTTTCTCCTTCAGCATCCTCAAATGGCTCCAGTAACTTTTCCAACATCCTTGGTCAGCACACCTTTCAGCAACTGTATGTTCTATTTCCTGTCATATTTTAATTTCTAGTTTATTGCAAAATTGTAGGCTATTTAACAATGTTGAACAATATAAAATATTGGTGCTATTTCAAACAAATCTATATATATATTTCAAACAAATCTATTTCAAACAAATCAATAATCGTCCTAATACTGTTTCTTTTTGTGGCTTGTGCACTTACTTTTTCTTTAGTATTCTTATTCTTAATATTTATGTTCAATATGTTTACTCTTAGCAGTGATGCCGAACGTCCCAATATGGTCAAGCAACCAGTACCTACTGCTAATCCTTTTGGAACGCTTACAACTTTGCCTCAAATATCCACGTTTCGAGTGTGCCCTGCACCTTCAGTTCAGTATGGGATTTCTTGCATGCCTGTAAGTGTTTAGCTTATTTTTATCGACATACATAAATTATTTAGCTCATGCATGTGTTGCATAAACCAACATATTATGATTTATGCTATACATTATCAATTCTCAGTTAGAATATGTGCTATAACATAATTCTCAAAGAAGAAAAAGAAGAAGGTGCTATAACTTAGGTGCATCAGACTTTATCATACATAATACATTATCAGTTAATATGTTTTTTGTTTCTGAACAGGTTGATGAAAAGCCCTCTCCAGTCAGAATATCCTCTTTATCAATTCCTCGACACTGGTCTCGGAGAAGGATCAGTTTGCCTGTTAGGAAATATAATCCTAAAGTTGTTGGTCCAAAGGTGGGACATTTTCTTAGGTTGCTTAGTTTTTTCATTGCCAGGCATGTGTTGGGATCCAAAATATTTGACATAATTTGGTCCCCCACAAATATGTCGTTACCAAATCCAGACCGGATCCAACACATGTGCTAGTATGCTTTTAAAATTTGAATACCTTTTTAACGTTTGGAAATGGGAACTTTTCCAGTGTTTTGAGCAAAAGCTTCTGGCTAAAACATTTTCCGTGTGCAGGTACCTTTCTTCATGGACGATAAAGAGTTATCAGCAGCGCCAAAGAGTAACATACAATTCGTCCCAAGAGAGAATCCAAGATTGGTCTTTAACCGTCCAAGTGAACAGTGGACATCGAGAAGTAGTACAGAGGGAAAGCCGGATAAGAAAGGCTCACACAATTCAGCCGATAAAGATGGTAAAGGTACAGTTTTGATATCAGTTTACAGCTAATTTTCGTATAAAAACTTGTGATGCTAATGGAGTTGAAACTAAGCACACACTCATACATGACAAGATTTATAGATAACACCCTTCTAGGAGAGATTATAGAGGTTGCAATATAAGTATCAGATTCATAACAAGATTTCTAGAGTTAACACACTAGCAAATGTGCTCAAGAGTTAACACTAGCAAATGTTTGTGTTGACACATTTTCTTTACTAAGTTTATTTTGTGTGAAACAAAATACTGTAGAAGTGTTCATATATTTTTTTTGGCCTTCATAGATATTTGTCATTCTTTTAGCATATACTTTTTTTAATTATAATCTTTTTTTAAAATGTTTTTTGCAGGATCACATGGACAACAAAGCCAATTTTTGGGAATATGTTCATATCATGAGATCTATCATTATTTTGGAGAAAGTAATGTTTGCAGTGAAAAGATAATTTGTTGTTGGCTAATTTTTTGGGAATACACTGAATTCATGTATTTTTGCTTACACTATATTTGTCTAGTTGGAATACAATGATTGTGAAATACAATACGTTTCTACTTGAATGGGTTAATTGAAGTTAATTTTTTTTGCATTATTGGACTATTTTATGGAGACATTATATTGGATATTATGTTGTGTGATTGTTGCTATTTATTCTCAAGTTCTTTGAAGACAAATTACATTGTTTATATGTTTGTTTTGAAGTGGGATTTTATATCTATGTTTCAAATGCAATTTATTATTATTATCATTATAAATTAATATTAAAATTTGTCTACATTAGCTTTTGCGACATCAAATTGTGTAGCAGAAAGTATTTTTATATTTGTATATATTAGCTTTTGCGACATCAAATTGTGTAGCAAAAGTATTTTTATATTTGTCTACATTAGCTTTTGCGACATTAAATTGTGCTGCAAAAAGTGATTTTTTCCCGACATGTGCTAATGTTGCCAAAGTATCAACTTTCTGCGACACACAAGTCACATGTCGCCAAATATTATTTTATAAAAAAATTAGAGCATGTCGCCAAAAGTGGACATTTTCAGCGACATGATAGATTTTTGTCGCCAAATACTTTCCCAGACAGGGATACGGCGACACACGTGCGACATAGCACATTATGTCGCAGAAAGGCTTTGGCGACACAATTCCATCTTTCCGCTACATATTGCCTATGTTGCAGAAGATGCATTTTCTTGTAGTGATATCATTGTGAGAATAATATGGTTAGGAGGAGAAGCCTACAACATGATAGTTGCATGACCGCCAGTACCAAGAAGAGAGTAGAGATAACCATCTATAGTTTTACGATAGAGGTGTTACAAAACCAAATTGTTTAGGATGTATTATTACTTGAGTTATTAGAAGACATCGTAGTGACCTAACTTATCCCTTGAACTATTCCTAGTTACGCTTGCGTGGTTTTTCGTTAGAGCCTTATTTTAATTTCGAGGACGAAATTCTTTTAAGGTGGGTAGATTGTGAGGATCCTAATTTTTTGGGAATTATTTTTTTATTTATTTTATATGGTTTTATATTCATTAAATTATATTTTAGTATTAATTATGATATAGATGTATTTTTCGTAGCTTTGGTTTTTGGAGCACAAGAAACGCCTATCTTTCGAAACGTCCTTCATGAGTTTTAAAGTAGGCAAGCCCATCTTCAATTTGGTATATCATGTCCTACGTGAACTTGTCCCCTAACATTCTTTTGACTTCGCACAACTTTGGGTCAATTCAGGCCATTTCATTATTTACCGTAGTTCTAGACCTAACTTCCAACTTGAGTTCGGGACTCGATATCGATCAAAACCATTTGACCCAATATATGGTTTTGACCCATTTTGAGCCTACGACACACATACCAAGGGTGTGCCACTCAATCGAGTCCTCTTATGCCATTTATTTGCGAATGGCACATGAGACCCATTGGTGGACTTTTCATGTTTGATTTGACTAGAAAATATATTTGGACCCTAACCTAGCCAACCCCACTTGGTAGAGCCATGTTAGGTTAGCCATGATCCAGTAGACTTATTTTGAATTTATTTTGGGCCAATAGGTTTAAATACAATTTTGTATATATATATATATATATATATATATATGATTATAATTATAATTGTAAAACCCCTCAAAATTAAAAGAATATATAATTTAGTTAAATATATAATTTTTTATTTTTATTTATCTCTAATTAGTTTTATCCTATTTTTATTATATAAAAGGGTTATAGTCATGATTGAGTTTGAGTGTGCAAGTTGACTAGAAAATATGGCATGCCTAGTGTAGTCGGGTGCTTTGACTAGCATACTAGCCATGTCAGGGATGTCATAGGCATATTTTAGCCTCTTGCATGTTAACAATTTAAATTGTGGCACAAGTCAAATTTTTATTTAATTAGTTAGTTTATATAAGCCTTTATGACTTTTTAGGAGACCCGGTTGCACCAAATCTTTTCGAACTTCTTCCAAGCCAAATCTAAACCTATGTAGGCATGTTGGGCATTAAAATACATTAATAAATATATATATTTTATATATATTCAGATTTTTTGAATTACGTTGGCTCAAAGGATAGAAGGTTCTATATATCTATTTAAGTCCTTAGCCTAACTAACTAACTATCCAACCAACCCACTAACCTAACCTAACCACCTAACCAAGGCCGACCAAGAGTAGCCCCATGCAATTTTCGTCCAAAAATCAGCCCCTATATTGGCCGGCCATGCCATGCATGGAAACCTCCTACATATATAAACCCAACCCATATATATATATATATATATATATATATATATATATATATATATATATATATATATATATATAAATATATATATATATATATATATATATATAACCCTAACACCAAAAACTCTCGTCTATCACCCAAAAGCAGCCCTTCCCCATTAATTTCGAAAATAGCAACCTCTCCCCTCTCATTCATCATCCTCTCCCTCCACAACACCTACCAATCATCTCCTCCCACTCAAAGTCTATCCTTTACACCATCTCTTCACCCAAACACCATTAAACCTTCAAACAGACTCTACCTTTACCATCAAACCACCATTGCCATCTTGTTCAACCCATCAAGAAGAGGATGACAAGCAAGCAAAGCAAAGAAAGTTGGGTTCTTGGACAAGGAGGAGCACCAACAACTCATCATGTGAAGGATTTCGGTAAAAGCTCTAACTTTTTTCCATCTCAAATCCATGTTATAAATTCTGTAGGAATACTGAGATTAAATCTGTAAAAAATTAGATTTTTATGTCTTTTGTTTTTTATTTTCATCTCTAAAAGTTGCATGTGTAATGGTGGTAAAATTTATGTTACAGTAGGAATAATTTTAGCCCGTTGTGAAGAATATATGTGAAATTGATAGAATTTTTTGAAACTGAATTTTATGTAGGTTAATATATGAGAATTATGATTTTTAAGTATTTTTCCATAATTTTATCAACTCAGATCTGATCGAAAAAAATAGAAGTTGGAACTAACTTTTTCAGGTAATCTCTGACCTAGAATATCCAAAAATTGCAGAATAACTTAACCCTTGTGTTCATGATGAATTTATGAGTAATATTTGATATTAATTCTGTTTTAAATTATTATTTAGTATATTTAATCCATATTGAGTAATTGACGATGTCCCGGGCAAGTTTTGGGTAGATTAGCTGACATAGAAGTCAACTAGCCATATAATTACTTTAGAATTTCAAATATGAAAATTCAGAATTAATTCTGTATAAAATAATTTAAATATTATTTTTATGAATTTTTAGATGATTTATATGTGTGCTATTGAAGTAGGAGCATAACCGACAATTTGGAAGTCGAAAACCCTAAAACTAGGTTCCGATGTCCCGTGGAACATGTGTGTGTTGTGAATGAATATAAATAGTTCCACGAGATATTTGAATATAGTTAATGTGGTTTAAAATATTAATTTAGCTAATTAAGTCATATTATAAGTCTTAATGATTAATTACTTAAACAAGTTAAATAATTATTTAAGGAGCGTTGGATTCCGGAGGCGTGGACACGGGAGCGACCCTTCATCTTCACACCGCGGGATCAGGCAAGTATACCTTGCCAGCTTGTACAATACATTTTATATGCATGTTCTTTACGTCTTTATAGTTCCTTTTTCTCATATTGTTATATCCATGATTGCTATATCTTGTGTCTAGTTTACTTATTCTATTTCCAGTTTCACTTTATCTTGTATTTTCGTACATTCATGCGATACATTCTCTATATGTTATATTGCTTTCATGTTTCCGTGATAGAGTCGTATAGTCCTACACCACAATTCCCTTGACTTGAGTATGACTCGACCTGACTTGACATGACTTGAGTAGGACTTGACTTTGACATTCTATAGATTGTGAGTGCTTACCTTGACTACGGTCTATAGGATTATTTTACTAGGAATGGCTACAATCTCGGTTGTGAGTGCTTGTCTTGACTATGATTGAGATACTATATATTGAGAGTGCTTGCCTTGACTACAGTCTATAGCTTTGACCAGTTAGCTACGACTAGTATGGCATGCCAGTGTCTTAGGTTCCTTGTGTCTTAGATCTTGGTGTCTTAGTCCATTATGCCTCAGTTGACTTTTTTTTGGTCATTTCTTATTTCTCTGCATATGTTGTACTGCTACATTTTGGCTTGTATATTATGTATCTTGCTAGTCCCTTGAGGACTTGGTGATCTCTCCAGGTATTAGTTGAAGCTATCGAAGTAGAATGCATTGGAGGATTGATGATTGTTTCTCTAAGATTTCAGGTATATATATTTAGTTCATATCTTTTCATATTCGTCCAATTTCATATTTTATTTTACTTCGATCATGCTGCTATATAGCCTAGTTTTGTAAGTTTATTTCTTCTTCAGAAGCTTGTTCAAAGATAATTGTAATAGAGTCTGGTCAACTTTATTGCGTATTGTCTTTTTCTGTTACTTGTAGGAACCGGTATGTTAATGCCTGACCAGCATTAATATATTTGGTTTATACAAGAGTTTATCTTCAGTGGATTGTGATAGATATTAGTTGAATTGATAGATTTATTTAGAAAACCAGACAGCTTATACGTATTCGAGCTGGGCTGGAGTCCTCTCGATATGTAGCTGGCATATATACGTCTCCTAGTCCTACGTATTTTAGGACTGTAACGTTACAAAAAGAACCAGAAGAGAAGCAAACCTAGGAGAAGGTTTTTTCACTTACCTTGTTGAAGAGAACCCTATATCTTATCAAGGGGCTATGTCCTCTGTAGATTCATGATTTTGGAAATAGGCCATTAATAGTGAAACAGATTCCATTATGTCAAACAGAACTTGGGATTTGGTTAACCTTCCTGTAGGGTGCAAACCAATTAGTTACAAATAGATCTTCAGGAAGACCCTATTGAGAAATTCAAAGCAAGGTTAGTTGCTGAAGGGTTCAAACAAAGGAATGAGTAGACTTCTTTGACACTTACTCTCCAGTTACTAGAATTGCCACAATTAGAATTTTAATTGTTATTGCATCTGTTCATAAACTGTTTATTCATCAAATGGATGTAAAAATTGCTTTTTTGAATGGAGATTTACAGGAAGAGATTTACATGGAACAACCTAAAGGGTTTGTTGTTCCAGGACAAGAACACAAGGTATGTAAATTGATTAAATCTCTTTGTGGGCTGAAACAAGCGCCAAGCAATGGCATGATAAATTTGATAAGATAATTCTATCTTATGGTTTTGCTATTAATGATTCAGATAAATGTGTATATAGCAAAACTATTGGTAGGTCATGCGTAATATTGTGCTTATATGTTGATGACATTATTTTTTTGGCATTGACATAGATATTATTAATGATATTCAAAATATTTCTGTCTCACAATTTTGATATGAAAGATTTAGGACCTGTTGATGTGATTTTAGGACTTAAATTAAGTCGAACTTATGAGAGAATTGGTATCTCCCAATCTCGCTATATAGAAAAGGTCCTGAAAAGATTTAACTATTTTGATTCTAAACCTGTAAGCATTCCATATGATGCAAGTATCAGGTTAAAGAAGAACAAAGGAGACAGTGTGGACCAACTGAAGTATTCTAGCAAATTGGACGTTTGAACTATATTGTTAATCGTACTAGACTTGATATTTCCTACGCAGTAAAAAAACTTAGTCGGTACATAAGCAACCGAATAGTTCACACTGGACTGCCTTAGAAAGGTTAATGAGATACCTGAAGGGCACGTTATCCCATGGATTATTCTATGGAGGATACCCATCTGTATTAGAAGGGTACACTGATGCAAACTGGATCTCAGATACATATGAGGCCAAAGCCACAAGTGGATATGTATTCACTTTAGGAGGAGCTGTTGTCGCTTGGAACTCTACCAGGCAGACCTATATATCTAGATCTACTATAGAGGCAGAGTTCATAGCTCTTGATCTCACCAGTGGGGAAGCATACTAGCTCAGGAATCTGGTAACAGATATTCCTCTGTGGAACAAACCAGTTCCTACTATCCCTGTATACTATGACAAACAGGCTGCAGTAGCAAAGTCTCAAAGGACAAGCTATAATGGAAAATCTAGACATATACATCTGAGGTACAATCGGGTGAAGCAATTGCGATCTAGTAAAGTAATTGCAATTGACTTCGTCAGATCAAAAAACAATCTAGCAGATCCTAGAACTAGAGGTCTCTCAAGGCGACTAGTGTTGGAGACGACAAGAGGAATGAGGTTGAAGCCCATAGATTGAGTCACCTCAAAGGCAACCCAACCTTCGATTGGAAGCACCAAGAAAAGGTTCAATAGGTAACAACAAAATTATTGTGTGACAAAAAACACTATATGATTGTAATTGTAATGAACCATTTCTCTGCTATATAGTATTGATCTGCAATAAATAAGAGGGTGACTGTAAAATCTTAATGAATCTGTGGCTTGTAAAGCAGGGTATGTAAATTATGGAATATTCAAAAAGATTTACCTATTTGAGAGTAAAAGTGGGGCCACTTTCTATGGGAACTCAGGCTGTTCTCTAGAGCTCTCAAGAAACCGAGAGAAGCATATGGCCGAAAAGTGCACAACTATTGATACGATCAAACGCCTATAATTTGTTTATGTGTAGGTTGAGTCTGTACAAATAAGATCCTAAGTTCAATATTTATGTCACTTTGGGTCTGTATAGATGAAATGTACAATACTAAGGGAAGATTCAAGTCCGGAAGACACCTTCCTCTGATACACAGTGTAACTGTCCATTCTCTTTCCTATCATTCTATAGATCTATATCCTTTGTTGTCCCTTTACTGAATCATGTGGGGGATTGTTGGTTTTGTTTCTTGGGAACCAACTCATATGTGATTTAAAAATGCATCTTTCTTTTAGTCCCATATGGGAAAGGAGAAAAAGTTCTCCTTTGCATATTATGCTTTACCCTCCTTAGTGGGTAAGTGGGTTTTGTAGGGGATAGACTACATCCCATCCAACCCGCGAGCGGGTGCGCGATTTAATGCACATTTTTGACGTATTTATTTGTCGCGTACTTAGCACTTTGCACGCTTGCGCACCGCGGACCGGACCAAGGGTATAAAGGTAATTTTCTAATTCCCTTTTTAATTTTATTTGATTTAATTTTTGAATCATTTGGTTCGGTTGTCTGGTCTTCCGTAGACCTGTTATCACGTAATCCAGTTACGGGATTTATGGATCACGAGAGATTATTTTGGCCACAAACAGAGAGAGATTTTAAAAACATAACAGTTTATCTGTTTTGGTACGAAATTTTTTTTTCGCTCTCTCTCTCTCTCTCTCGTCAGAAAGGCTGTTCGCACATAAGAGAAACGCAACCAGCATCTCTCTTCAGTTCAACTCCTCCTCTGTCCAACTCCTTCTCCGGACAAGGCTGTGATCGTTTATGGGATTCACTACCGGGTGCACGGTGCTGTGGATCGAAAAGGATTCGTTGTATCTCGGGGATATATCGCCTTTAACCCGCTGCACTGTTCGTAGGGACGAAATTCTATTTTAAGGACAACATTGTAACGTGGCTCGAATCCGTACTCTTTCATTCATGTTCCTAATTTTATATCTTCTGGTTTGCATGCGTTAGAAATTCTATCTAACACTCTATACTTCTTTCAGAATCTCTGCATGTTAGAGAACTAAGAGAAGAGAACTTGGAAGTAACATATATATACGAGCTGATTATTTTTTTTCCCGTTCTTTGTCTAGTACTTTGTTCTTGACTCCAAAGTTTCCATCTGTCTATAAATTATGGATTAATGTCATATTGGAAACAAAAGAAAAGAAAAATAAGCAGCGCATGACATGTGATGGCATGTCGGATATATACTTCAAGATACTGATGTGGGTTCAGATTCCCCAATTAGTCTGCAATTGCGGATAAGTATTCCTAGTTTTCAAGGCTTTTAAATTGTTTTTATTCTTGATGTAAAAGTTGATCGTACGTATTGTTATGTTTAACTTAAACATTTTGTTGTTCATAGTTTGTGTTGGATTATTGTATACATTTGTTGTTTGTTGTTAGTATAGTGGATTTTTTATCGAAATAGGCATTACATTTGTTGTTTGTTGTTAGCGTTAGTCTCTGGGCGTAATTTTAGAAGAAAACTCTATGAAAAAACGTAATTATAAGGCTCTCGACTGAAAGTTGTGCTTCCGATACGTGACAGCAGCGAGGTGGAGGCTAAAATTTTTTTATTATAATAGAAGACGTTCTTCCTCACAAACTAGTTGTGATTGAGACAGAACGTTTACAGTAGAGGAAGAAGAAGAATGAGGAAGAAAAATCCTGCTGGGGTGTAAGAATACCGACGCTCAAAGCTAGATCTGCCCACACGGTCAGCTTCCAGGAACCAGCAAGTTCGTTAGAACTATGGAACGCTCTGCCAATATGCTCGCAGTCTCCTCGGTCGGACGGAAAAAACCATAGGACGTCGATGCAGAAGCACTCCCTTCTCTTTCTAGAAAAAAATCGTAAGAAGTTACTTTCTGAGAGAGAAGAGAGTCTCTACTTATAGTGTTTCACTGTAACTGCTCAGATCCGAAACGTACGCGACGTTGAATGTCAGATCTGAAATTATCGGATCCGTTATCGTACGTTTCGGACGGTTTAGAACGTGGACATCCACGTTCTGAGAGTTACAGCGCCACAGTGCGCCAATGCGTGCGCGTCCGGCGCCTAGCGCCCCGCGCGCCCTGGCGCCCGCGTGCCCTGGCGTCCGCGCGCCCTGGCGCCCGTGCGCCCTGGCGCCCGCGCGCCCTTGCGCCCGCACGTCCTCGCACCCGTGAGCCCGTGCGCCCTTGCGCCCGCGCGCCCTCGCGCTCGCGCGTCCGTACGACGAAGCACCCGAGCGCCCGAGCGCCCAAGCGCTCAGTGCACCCAGTGGCCCCCAGAGGCGACCACTGGCACCCAACCTAGCGCCCAAACAGGTGCCCAAACTGGCGCACAAACTACCGCACAGAGGCTCACGCAACGAGCACAACAAAAGCGCACAATACGACGATGCTGATATGCTAAGTGCAAAGTGCGCCAACAAAATGCCACATTACGCCTCACGAGCCCATGAGCCCGAGTCCGAGTTGCTAGGCCCCTTTGGGGCTTAGCCCCAATGGAATTAAATTGAGCTTGGCCAAAAAGCATAAATGCTTTTAATTGGTGTCTTATCCTTACCTCCTTGTAAAGTCACCCACATGGTCCCCTCCTTAGGGTCACCACCCCATATGCATCTCTCTATTCCTCAAGAGGGGTTATATTGAGATACCCATGAGATTTTCTTTCCAATGTGGGACTAAACTTACATGGCTTGTTGAGAGCAAGCTCTCTACAAGTTCAAGGAAAGGAAAAACTCCAACAATTATCTCAATATATGTGTAGGGTTGAGCGTTCCCTACAGTGATTGTCCATTCTGTATTAGGATAGATGTCACTACGACTTGAATCTTCCCGCATGGGTTGAACAATAGTATGATACAAGAATGGACTATGCCTTGAATTCTGTGCCACAGCTCCAATTCTTTCCACTCATAAAATATAGTTATCTGTGCTTCTGGCTGCACATTAAAGGCCATGTGCCAGGCTTGTTTCAGTGTACAATTATGGTCGTCTACAAGTTTACCCTCAAGAGACGGTCTGCTATCTCTGTCCATACACTATAGGTGAGTTCTTTATTAAAGAGACATGGCATATAGCCTTGCGCTTCCCTTGCGGTGCTACCCCGCTATGACATGGCCTAAAACCGAGGCATTACCCCTACCGGAAATCTCATCGTAGTGTCATACTACTGTAGCATGAGGTTACAGCCTCTTTGTAGTGCCATACTACCCAGCATGGAGACCTAGGATCCTTTGCGGTATTACGCCGCAACGATTTAGCTTGCAAGGTCGAGGCTTTACCCTTATCCGGGTACCTCATTGTGGTGTCGTGCCACTGTTTCATGAGGAATACCTCCCCTTTGTAGTGCTGACTACCCCTCTTTAATTTTATCATATAGCATTAGGCTACCTGTCTATTTGTGGTGCTACTCCGCTGTGACTTGGCTCACAAAACCAAGGCATTACCCCTAACCGGAAACTCATGGTGGAGTCACCCCACTGTAGCATGGAGTTACACTCCTTGTAGTGCTGCGCTACCGTGCTTCCTGTAAAGCACTTCACGCATTCACTCCGCCTGAGAACTCATTAAGGCATTTAAGCCATCCTCATCACAGGATCTATTTTTTGTAGAAAATACATAGTAGACAACAGTGGTTATGGGTACGTAACCCTTCCATGTTCCCAAGAACAAGTACCCATTGTTTATCTAATATTTTTCCAGTCAGTTGTCCTCCTTTGAACCGAAAGTTAGATGTCTAGTAGATTTCTCTTTGAACTAATAACTTAAAATTTTACGGTAGGATTACAAAGACACAATAGCAGAATGCTTTCAAGCCCATCTTCCTTGCTATGTCTTCGACCAGTTGGCGCTCGAGGCCCTTCGTGAACGGATCAGCTAGGTTCTCCTGACTCCGAACATCGATCACTGCAATGACGTCTCTTTTGATGAGATCGTTCACTGCTCTGTGCTTCAACCGTACAGTCCTCTTATTCCCGTTGAAGAGCTCATTAGATGCCACTGCTACTGCCGCCTGGTTGTCGCAGTATATAGGTATCATCGGTATCTGCGCTCCAACCAATGGAAGATCATATAAGAGCACCCGAAGCCATTCTGCTTCATCTGCAGCAACGTCCAGTACAAAAAACTCAGATTCCATAGAAGAGCGAGAGAGCATAGTCTGCTTCTTCGACTTCTACGATATAACAGCTCCACCCAGAGCGAATATGAATCCACCTGTGGACCTCTCGCTTTCCACCTCTGAACACCAGCTAGCATCACTAAAGCCTTCTACTACAGATGGATCTCCGCTGAAGTGCAGTGCATGTTATGCCCCGAGTCGACAAACCGTTCGTCCCCGGTGTTATTATGCTGAATCGATCGTCCTCGCTAAGGCGTGATGCCGTACGAGTTTAGAATTGCACTCGTATAAGGCAAGAACGTTACGTTGATTATTATTTTAAAACACCAAGCTGAAACTTCAATAAATCACATCAGAATATAAGACGCAGTATAGGAAGATAGAAATATGCTTTTTATTTATAGCTTGCAACGAAGTGCAAGTCGTAATTACATTGGATGCCGTTGCGACTACATTGATTGAAAACAAAAGAAACATACTCGACAAGCTGCCTTAACTAACACTTATCGTTCCATACGTTCGCCCCTTTATACATAAGCATTCGATTGAATTGGCTTCAAAATACTTCAGGATAGGAAGAGCTTCAAAACGCCTCTCCGTACTTCAGCTTCAGTTTAGAGCTCCCGATGCACCTGGAGAGTTGGGGGAGGGGTTAGCACACTTGCTAAGTGGACGAGGCGAACCCACTCGTCTAAACCGACTCTGATTGTTAAGGTAGGCATACTTTTGAGTTTTCTTTCTATTTAGAACTAAACGAATTCAGTTTATATCGATAGCCATCTTTGAAGTAATAAAGCATAGAGTAAGACATAACGATTATTCACAATTCTTACCACGGCCGTGCTCGTCCCTGCATAAAACAGAGATAATACTTACTACCTGCATAAGACAATAGGTGAGCATGCTACTCTCTTATATGTGCGGTCACTGGTGTTACACACCACTTGGGACTATCTCAACGGCATTTCGGCCCATTCAGTCCAGGTTGCAAGCCTGACTGGCGGTCCCGCAATGCATCAGTGCCGAAGCACGATTATTCATTCCCCCTAGGTCGATTCGATACCGATGTCCCGGATACCGATTTGGGCAAAATCAACTTGTGCACAAGCTGTCCATGACCATGCCAATGTGTGAACAGTTTAATATATGTAAACAGATTTGTATAGCGCGGACAGTATTCAACGACATTATCATTTCTCCCAACTCATGCAATGATTCATTTCCCCCAAAGCCGTACTCCCGATTTAGCAACCCGTAGGCACCAAATTGTCCGAGGCATCATAACCCACGATCGACGTTTCATATTATTTTACAGCACGTGAAATAGTCTATCCATTTACTAGAACCTTAAACTTTCTCGTTTATGTGCGAAACCTATATTTTTAGAGTAGATTACTCTAAATCGATACGTTTTTCCCGATTTCTTGACCTTAGTGGATTGGCATGCATTTAACTTGGCATCGTCGATTTGAATGAATTCGAGGCAAAGGAATTTCGTTTTTGGGACAAAGTAGAAAAGAAGGGGCCGAATCACCCACCAAGTTCTTTGATCGTGCCGACCGTCGAAGCGCTTCGCAACATTCAAGCTTTAGTTACGCGAGCTCCTACAATGGCACCAACACTTAGTTAGGATTCCTTCTTTATTCCTTCGCTTCAAAATTCGTAGATTGCATTCAGAAAACGTCGCGAAAGAACTTTCATCAAAACCAAGCGGCAAAAGCTCCAAGAAAACCATACAACGGTCCGGTCCCATCGAAGGAACTCTTATATAGAGCTCACTCGCCGAGACGTAGTCCGCTAAATCTTGGAATTATTCCAACAGAAGTCGTTCCATTCGTTGGATCGATTCTCGTAACATCCGTCCAAATCGATTTGATCGATGCCGCAAGGTGTTATCGTTTACCAAGCTCAGCGATCGAGTCAGATGACCATCTAAGTTCCCGACCAATCTGACTCGGCGCAAGCATATTATGAAGTCCGTCGTCTATCGAAAGCAGGGCACTACATAATATACCACTAAGAAAAAGTTTCGTTCCGAAACTTAAGAACAAGTGTCTGACCTTAAATTAGGCAAACAACGAAGGGTACTTCTCCTTCATCTCTGCCTCTATTTCCCATGTCGACTCTTCAACTGAATCGTTTCGCCAAAGCACGTGGACCAAGGACATCGACCGATTTCGTAATACCTTCTCCTTACGGTCTAAAATTTGAATAGGCTCGTCCGAGTAAGACAAATCAGTACGTAGCTCCAACTGATCGAAGCTAACCACATGACTTGGATTGTGCACGTATTTTTGAAGTTGTGAGACGTAGAAAATATCATGCACATCAGCCAAGGCAGGAGGTGATGCGATCCGATAAGCAACCGTTGCAACTCGTTCGATTATCTCGAAGGGGCTACAAATCTCGGACTCAATTTGCCTTTAACGCCGAACTGCATCACACCACGCATGGGCGTTACTTTCAGAAACACATGGTCCCCGACCAAAAAATTCTAGCGGTCGTCGACGAAGATCTGCGTAGCTTTTTGGTCGACTTTGCGCGATACGGAGTCTATCTCGGATCAAACGGACCTTTACGACGGCTTGCTTCACCAGTTCCGGTCCAAGCGCTTGTCGCTGTCCGACTTTGTCCCATCATATTGGAGAACGACACTTCTTTCCGTAGAGTGCTTCATATGGAGCCATCTGAGTGCTCGACTGATAACTGTTGTTATACGCAAACTTCGCAAGCGGCAAATGCGTATCCCAACTAGTCTTTAGATCGATCGCACACAGACGTAACATATCCTCTAAGATTTGGTTTACCTTCTCAGTCTGACCGTCTGTCTGGGGTGCTACGCAGAACTAAAATTTAGTTTGGTCCCCATCGCCGCTTGCAGGCTCGTCAAAAATACCATAGAAATGGCTCGTCTGTGTCCGAAATTATTGAGGTCGGTACCCCGTGCAGTTGAACAATCTCGTCGATATAGATTTGCGCTAACCGATCGATGCTCCATCCTACTTTAATTGCGATGAAGTGAGCCGACTTGGTCAATCTATCCACATTGACCAAATCGCATCATTCCTCTACAGCGTCTTCGGAAATCCAACAATGAAATCCATCGAGATGTTGTCCAACTTCCACTCGGGAATGGCGAGGTTCTGCAGTTCTCCACCTGGCCTTTGGTGTTCTGCCTTCACTTGCTGACACGCCATGCACTGCGACATGAAAGTAGCCACGTTTTTCTTCATGCCGTGCCACCAAAAGTTTGTAAGTCCTTGTACATCTTGGTCCTTTCAGGATGTAACGAGTACTTCGCATAATGTGCCTTCATCAGAATTTTTTTTCTGAGCTCGACAGTTTCAGGAATGCTTTCCTTTTAGTCGTATCATCCCGTCTCCGTCTTCCGCAAAGTCAGTCGCCCTTCATGTTGAAATCAGCTCGCGCATCTTCTTCAGGAATGAATCGTCCTTCTGTGCGGTCTTTATTTTACTAAGCAGGCTCGACCCTAACTTCAACTGAGCTAGGTGCAGGTGTCGATACTCAATTCCGAGTTCGATACCCATCGCTTCAAGGTCTCGACGTATTTCATTATTTATGGCCAGTGATCCCATAAACATTCTAATAAGCGCATCGGTTACAATATTTCCCTTGCCCGACGTATACTCGATCGTTTGCTCGTAATCTTTTATGAGTTCGAGCCAACGTCGCTGCCGTAAGTTGAGTTCTCGTTGCGTAAACAAGTATTTCAGGATTTTATAATCTGTGTAGATTCTGCAGGCCATACCATAGAGGTAGTGCCGCAAGAGTTTTAATGCAAACACGATCGCCGCCAATTCTAGGTCATACGTTGGATAGTTTTTCTCGTGCTGCTTCAACTGCCATGAAGCGTAGGAGATGACTTATCTCTCTACATGAGTACACACCCGAGGCCAGTTTTCGATACATCGCTGAATATCTGAAAGCCTTCTGGACCATCTGGAAGTGCAAGGATTGGAGCTGAGACGAGCCGTTGCTTCAAATCTTGAAAGCTGGATTCACAGTCGTCACTCCACTCAAATACTACTCCCTTCTGGGTGAGGCGTGTCAGACGCGACGCTAGTTTTGAAAAGCTCTGCACGAATCTTCGGTAGTAGTCCGCTAAGCCCAAGAAACTCCGAATATCGCTAGCCGAGGTAGGTCGTTTCCAATCTACCACCGCTTCTATCTTCTTTGGGTCCACCGCGACACATTCATCAGAGATTACATATCTGAGGAATGTCACACTACTCATCCAGAACTCGCATTTACTCCGGTTGGCATATAATTTATTTTCATGCAGAGTCTGCAATAACGTCTTCAAGTGTTCTGTATGCTCTTCTCGATTCTTTGAGTAGATAAGGATATCGTCGATGAACACGGCTACAAATTTATCTATTTGGGGTCGGAAGACTTGGTTCATCAGATCCATGAAAGCGGCTAGGGCATTCGTCAATCCAAACGGCATGACTAGGAATTCATAATGACCATATCGAGTGCGGAAGGCAGACTTCGATACGTCGTCGGAATTGATCTTCAACTGATGATAGCTTGAACGAAGATCAATTTTTGAAAATATTGACGCGTCTTACAATTGGTCAAACAAGTCGTCGATTCGTGGAAATGGATACTTGTTCCGCACGGTCGCCTTGTTGAGTTCTCGATAGTCGATGCATTGCCGCATCGATCCATTCTTCTTTTTCACAAATAGTACGGGAGCTCCCTACGGAGAGACGCTAGGGCGAATAAATCCGCGGTCTAGCAACTTTTGTAATTGTACCTTCAGCTCCTTCAGTTTTGCTGGAGCCATTCGGTAAGGCGCTTTTGATATCGGTCGTATATTCGAAAAGGTGTCGATGCTGAATTCTATTTTTCGATCTGGCGGCATCCCGAGCATCTCGTCAGGAAAAATGTCGGGGAAATCTGCCACAACATTAGTCTGCATTGTGTCTGGAATATCCTTCCTTGTATCTCGAACTGATGCCAAGTATCCCGCACAGCTGGAATGTAACATACGTCTCGCCGAGATTGCCGATACCGTCATTGCCGTCTTCGAGAGCGTACCACACGAATATGAGAACTCTGTTTTGCCAGGAAGGCGAAACACCACTCTCTTCTCCGTGCATTCGATTATTGCATGACAAGCGCCCAACCAATCCATGCCCAGGATTTTGTCGTACTCTTTGATGTCTAGTACGACGGCTTCCAAGGATAGATTTCTTCCTCCGATGCAAATGTGGCCATTCCTACAAATAAAGTTCGCAGGCATATCGACTCCCGATGGAGTGCTAACGCTAATGTCCATATCTAGTGATTGAATGGTTATTTTATTTTCTTTCGTAAAATCAGCAGATATAAAACTATACGTCGCACCCGAATCGAATAATACTCGAGCAGGTATATTTTTGTTGAGTAATATACCTGTTACAACAGTATCGGACACGAACGCCTCATTCCGAGTTAATGCATAAACTCGGCCTTGAGCTCCATGGCGTTGATTCTGCGAGTTGACGGGCACCACATTTGCGCCTTGCAGTGTAGGCACTTTATATTGATTCGGAACGTTCCTTGGTGGGTTGTGTTGATTCGGAACATTTTTCGGACAATGTGTAGCTATATGGCCTACCTCGCCACACTTGTAGCAAGATCTCGTGACGCAATCGGTTGTTCGGTGCCCACGCCTACCGTATCTGCTACAGTATTGTACGCCATGGCCTCGGTTATCAAATATGTTCGGACGTTTTGATACTCCCGATCCCCCGACGTCGTTAGAATGCTTGTTGAAGTGGTTACGGCCGACAGGCACGTCTCTTTGTGACATACGGCCAAAAACACGCTCACTATCGAGAGCGGCATCGTAGGATTCGCGGTAGGTTCGACACCTTTGATTCATGACGTCCTTTCGCAGTTCGTCATTTAGGCCTTGTTGGAAGCGTTCACACCATGATTCCTTGTTGAGCAGGAAGGCACCGGCAAACTTTGCCAGTTTCGAGAAGCTCGAGTCATAATCGTCGACTGACATATTTTCTTGTCGCAACATCATGAACTCGTCTTCTTTTTTACGACGGACGGAACGAGGAACGTACTGCTCAAGAAATGCTTCCTTGAACATTTTCCAGGAAATCGTGGTGTCGGTATCGACTTCGTAGATTTCCTGCTTCTTAGCTGCCCACCAGTCGTAAGCTCTCAGTTATAGCTGTAACGCCGCACATGTTACCTTCTAGGACCTTTCAATGCTAAGCAGATTAAATAAGTCCTCAATCTTTGCGAGCCACCCCACTATCACATCAGGCTCTGCTCGGCCATTCAATTTAGCTAGATTAATCTTGAGGAACTCCTTTGCTTTGAACAAGGAAGAAGAATTTACCATTTGCTGTTGGGTTTCTTCCTCGACTTCATCTTGGACATTTAGCCTCTCTTCGGATACCACGACCGTTGCTTTGGTGTTGCCCACCATCTTGCTTACGATCTGTGTTAGGTCGTCCATTTGCTTCTGCTGTGCATCAAATTGGGCTTTGATTTGCATCTGAACCTGTTGCTGCTGCAGCACCATCAACTGTAGCATTTTCTCCATCGTCGTCTCGCTAGGGCCAGTACTCTTTGAACTCGACGTACTATCCACAGTTTTGGTTGTTGTGCCGGGATTGTTCTTATTTTTCTTAGTCATTCCTACAAAACAGAGTAAACCCGTTAGTATTTTTCAAAAATATCTACGGGCTTACCTGTATGGAAATTTTATTTCACGCAACATGTCGACAAGCATTCAATTGAGTAATCGTAACGAACATTCCAACTATGAAGCATCTTTCGAAAATACGAGGAAACATAACTATGCTCTGATACCAATTTGTCACGCCCCGAGTCAACAAACCGTTCGTTTTCGGTGTTATTATGCCGAATCGATCGTCCTCGCTAAGGCATGATGCCGTACGAGTCTGGAATTGCACTCGTACAAGGCAAGAACGTTACGTTGATTATTATATTGAAACACCAAGCTAAAACTTCAACAAATCACATCAGAATATAAGACGCAGTATAGAAAGATAGAAATATACTTTTCATTCATAGCTTGCAACGAAGTGCAAGTCGTAATTATATTGGATGCCGTTGTGGCTACATTGATTGAAAACAAAAGAAACATACTCGACAAGCTGCATGAACTAACACTTGTCGTTCCATACATTCGCCCCTTTATACATAAGCCTTCGATTAATTGGCTTCAAAATACTTCAGGATAGGAAGAGCTTCAAAACGCCTCTCCGCACTTCAGCTTCAGTTTAGAGCTCCTGACGCATCTGGAGAGTTGGGGGAGGGGGTTAGCACACTTGCTAAGTGGACGAGACGAACCCACTCGTCTAAACCGACTCTGATTGTTAAGGTAGGCATGCTTTTGAGTTTTCTTTCTATTTAGAACTAGATGAATTCAGTTCATATCAATAACCATCTTTGAAGTAATAAAGCATAGAGTAAGACATAGCGATTATTCACAGTTCTTACCACGGCCGTGCTCGTCCCTGTATAAAACAAAGATAATACTTACTACCTGCATAAGACAATAGGTGAGCATGCTACTATCTTATATGTGCGGTCACTGGTGTTACACACCACTTGGGACTATCTCAACGACATTTCGGCCCGTCCAGTCTAGGTTGCAAGCATGACTGACGGTCCCGCAATGCATTAGTGCCGAAGCACGATTATTCATCCCCGTAGGTCGATTCGATACCGATGCCTCGAATACCGATTCGAAGAAAATCAAACTTGTGCACAAGCTTTCCATGACCATGCCAATGCGTGAACAATTTAATATATGCAAACAGATTTGTATAGCGCGGGTAGTATTGAACGGCATTATCATTTCTCCCAACTCATGCAATGATTCATTTTCCCCAAAGTCGTACTCCCGATTTAGCGTCCCGTAGGCACCAAATTGCCCGAGGCATCATAACCCACGATCGACGTTTCATATTATTTTGTAGCACGTGAAATAGTCTATCTTTTTACTAGAACCTTAAACTTTCTCGTTTATGTGCAAAACTTGTATTTTCAGAGTAGATTTCTCTAAATCGATACGTTTTTCCCGAGTTCTTGACCTTAGCGGATTGGCATGCATTTAACTTGGCATCGTCGATTTGAATGCATTCGAGGCAAAGGAATTTTGTTTGCGGGACAGAGTAGAAAAGAAGGGGCCGAATCACCTACCAAGTTCTTTGATCGTGCCGACCGTCGAAGCGCTTCGCAACGTTCAAGCTTTCGTTACGCGAGCTCCTGCAATGGCACCAACACTTAGTGAGGATTATTTATTTATTCCTTCGCTTCGAAATTCGTAGATTGCTTTCAGAAAACGACGCGAAAGTACTTTCATCAAAACCAAGCGGCAAAAGCTCCAAGAAAACCATACAATGGTCCGGTCCTGTCGAAGGGACTCTTATATAGAGCTCACTCGCCGAGACGCAGCCTGTTGCATCTAGGACTTATTCCAACAGAAGTCATTCCATTAGTTGGATCGGTTCTCGTAACATCCGTCTAAATCGATTTAATCGATACCACAAGGTGTTATCGTTTACCCAGCTCAGTGATCGAGTCAGATGGCCATCTAAGTTTCTGACCGATCTGACTCGGCGCAACATATTATGAAGTCCGTATCCTATCGAAAGTGGGGCTCTACAGTACATATGTTGAGTCTTCCTGAGATATCTCATAACACGCTTCACAGCTTTCCAGTGCTCAGCACCTGGATTGCTAGTGAAACGACTCAGCATTCCCACGATGAAAGCTATGTCAGGCCTAGTGGCAGTAGTAGCGTACATCAAACTCCCGATGACGCTAGCGTACTCCAGCTTCCTGACGCTTTCACTCGAGTTTGGCTCCAGCTTCTGATCACCGCGGTACGACGTATCAATTATAGGAAGATCATGATACCTGTAGCGAGTGAGCATCTTTTCAATGTAATGAGATTGTGATAGCGCCAATCCAGTGTCTTTTCGAATGATCTTGAGTCCCAAGATAACATCAGCATCCCCCAAGTCCTTCATACTGAACTTCGTCGAGAGGAACTTCTTTGTCTCCATGACGCAGCTTATATCCGTATCTATGATTAGCATGTCGTCCACGTATAGACAAATGATGACTCCTCTTTCGTCAGCAAAATTTTGTATAGACACACTTGTCTGTTTCACTGACCCTGTAGCCATTTGATCTTATGACTTTGTCAAACTTTTCATGCCATATTTTGGGAGCTTGCTTTAAACCGTACAGAAATTTCACCAACTTGCAGACTTTGTCTCATAGAACTTTGATGACAAACCCTTCTGGCTGTTGCATGTAAATCTCTTCGGTCAGTTCGTCATCCAGGAATGTCGTTTTCACATCCATCTGATGTATCACCAGCTTGTGTATTGCTGCAAGAGCAATTAACAATATGATGAAGTTCATGTATCACCAGCTTGTGTATTGCCTTATTATAGGTAAGCGGATCTGCTTCCACATGATAGGCGATAAAGTCATCTTTGAAGTTCTTCGGCCTCCCCGCTCGCTTCGTAGAAGGCTCAGCGAGTTCTGGTTCAATCGTTGTTTTCTCAGCAACAACTTTATCTTGGACTACTGGCTCATTGGAGATCTCAGTCTTCTTTGCACCTTCATTATTCTCCGGAATGTCTGTAAGAACAATGTTCTTGTGCCTTGCAAACTTGTCTTCAAAGTATTCAGCATCTTGAGATTCGATGATATGATTTGACTCAATATCAACAAATCTCCGAGCATCACTTTTCTCAACATACCCCAAGAAGATCGTCTTCGTAGTCTTTGTCCCTAGCTTCTGAATTTTCAGATCTGGGAGCTTCAAAGAAGCCAGACACCCCCACACTCGAATGACATTCAAGTTAGGTCTGACTTTGAAGCAGAGTTCATGAGGAGTTACATCTGAAGTTGCATATGGCACTCTATTCAGAATAAAAGTGGCCGTCAATGCAGCTTCTTCCCAGTAGCATTTTGGAAGGCCCGTAATTAACAACATTGAGTTCATCATTTCTGTCAACGTTCTGTTCTTTCTCTCTGCTACTCCGTTAGATTGAGAAGAATACGGAGCAATAGTTTCGTTGATGATTCCATGTTCTTTGCAGAACGATGCAAATTCATGAGACCGATACTCTCCGCCTCGATCACTTCTTAGCATCTTGAGTTGTTATCCAATTTGCCATTCAGCCTCGGCTCTGAACTCCTTGAACTTCTCGAACGCTTCGTCTTTAGACTTGAGCAAGTAGACGAACACGTACTTTGAGAAGTCATCGGTGAAGGTTATAAAATACTTCATCCCGGCCTTTGTAGAGAATTGCTTGAAGTCACAGATATCGGAGTGCACCAACTCCAGAAGATCTGTGCTTCGATTGACCCGATGAAAGGGTTTCCTTGTGATCTTTGTCTGAGCACATACTTCACACTTCTCTACCTTACCCCCACATTTGGAGATAAGTCATAGACTGGACATTTTATTTATCCTTTTACAGTGAACATGTTCTAGCCTATAATGCCACAACTCAAGAGAATAATCAGAACGAGCAATTGCATTAATTTCATTTGACTGGTTTACAAGCTAAATTTTAAACATTCCTTCGATTTGAAAAGCCTTTCCGAAGTATGTTCCCTTTTTGGACATTACCATCTGGCCAGAATTAATGTCCATCCTCAAGCCTGCGTTACTAAGCAGGCTCCCAGAAATCAAGTTCTTAGCAATCATCGGAACATGCTTCATACCTTGAAGCGTCAGAGTATTCCCGGAAGTAAGTTTCAGCTCCACAGTCCCGATCCCCAGAACTTCAGCTTGGGCCTGGTTCGCCATGATAACTTTCTCGAAAGTTGCCTGGTACGTGACGAACCATTCCTTGCCAGAACAGACATGACAGGTCACACCAGTGTCAATCCACCAGTCAGAGTCAGCCCCTACAGCTGTGACCTGAGCGATCATAGCAACAATTCTAGAAACCATGGAAACCTTGTTAGGCTCAACTTGCTCAGCTTATTTGGGCTTGGATTTGCATTCACTCTTATAGTGGCCCTTCTTGCCACAGTTGAAGCAAGTCACGTGGAACTTGGACTTATGTTGCTTGAACGAAGGACCCTTCACTTTCAGATTAGTGGAGTCCTTCTTCTTGTGATGGGAAGCCGTCTGCTTCCCCTTGAATTCTCTGGTCTATACCAAGTTGGCTTTAGCCAGTTGTTTGGATAGGGAGTCCATCTTTTGTTGAGACTGCATCTCATCCTCAACATGGATCTCTTGCAGGAGATCATCCATGCTAATATCCAGCTTCTTCCGATACATTCTTGCATGGAAGTTGCTCCATCCAGCAGGAAGTTTCGAGACTATCCCTCCAACAATAAACTTGTAGACGAGGGGCATCTTCTCGTCATCCAACTTCTGGCACAACTTCAGGAATTCCTTCACTTGAGGCATCATCGCCTTCTCGCCTTCGAAGAGCCACGTGTGGTACTTCTCGACGATGAAGATTTTGGACCTGTTCTCATCATCTTCATATAGCTTTCCCAAAGAATCCCAGATCTCTTTGGCCTTTACCTTCTAAGATTATGACTCTGCCAGAGAATCTTCCATAGAATTGAGAATCAGCAGTTTACAAATATTATTTTCTCTCTTCCACTTGCTCTGCTTGACATGTGCAGCAGCAAGAGTGTAGGCACTACCACCTTCTAGAATCGTCGGTTCATCTTCAACCAACACATGGTCGACGTCCACGAGTTGAAGATTGAGGGTGATCTTCCTCTTCCATATTTGGAAATGTTCTCCGTCGAATTTCTCCAACTTGTTAAAGCTGGTATCGAGGAGAGAAGCACGAGAGTTTTCCATCTTCTTATCTAGCTTTGAGATTGTTAGTCTCTGGGCATAATTTCAGAAGAAAACTCTGTGAGAAAACGTAATTAGAAGTCTCTCGACTGAAAGTCGTGCTTCCGATATGTGACAGCAGCGAGGTGGAGGCTAAATTTTTTTTATTACAACAGAAGACGTTCTTCCTCACAAATTAGTTGTGATTGAGACATAACATTTACAGTAGAGGAAGAATAAGAATGAGGAATAGAAATCCTACTGGGGTGTAAGAACACCGACGCTCAAAGCTAGACCTGCCTACATGGTCAGCTTCTAGGAACTAGCATGTTCGTTAGAACTCTGGAACGCTCTGCCAATATGCTCGCAGACTCCTCAGTAGGACGAAAAAAAAACCACAGGGCGCCAACGCAGAAGCACTCTCTTCTCTTTCTGGAAAAATCATAAGAAGTTACTTTCTGAAAGAGAAGAGAGTCTCTACTTATAGTGTTTCACTGTAACCGCTCAGATCTGAAACGTGCGCGACGTTGAATGTCAGATCCGAAATTATCGGATCCGTTATCGCACGTTTCAGAATGGTTCAGAATGTGGACAGCCACGTTATGAGCGTTACAGCATCATAGTGCGCCAATGCGCGCGCGTCCGACGCCCAGCGCCCTGGCGCCCATGCGCCCAGGCGCCCAGGCGCCCATGCGCCCAGGCTTCTATGTAAGATCCGAAATTATCGGATCCGTTATCGCACGTTTCGGAACGGTTCAAAACGTGGACAGCCACGTTCTCAGAACGTGGACAACCATGTTCTGAGCGTTACAGCACCACAGTGCGCCAATGCGCGCGCGCCCGACGCCCAGCACCCACGCGCCTTGGCACCCGCGCGCCCAATCACCCTGGTAAAATCACCCACATTATGCCTCATGAGCCCATGAGCCCGAGTCCGAGTCCGAGTCCGAGTTGCTAAGCCCCTTTGGGGCTTAGCCCCAATGGAATTAAATTGAGCTTGGCCAAAAAGCATGAATGCTTTTAATATGTGTATTATCCTTACCTCTATGTAAAATCACCCACATGGTCCCCTCCTTAGGGTCACCACCCCATGTGCATCTTTCTACTCCTCAAGAGGGGTTATATTGAGATACCAATGAGTTTTTCTTTCCAATGTGGGACTAAACTTACATGGCTTGTTGAGAGCAAGCTCTCTACAAGTTCAAGGAAAAGAAAAACTCCAACAGTTAGTTATTGACTGAGTTATTGTGCATACTGAAAATGTTCAGTGTGATCTATGCCATGTCATGTATGAAAATATAGACACATCTTAAGTTGATGGTTTTGCTTCCTTCCAGTTAGAAGAATGTAGATCTATATTAGCTGAAAATATATGCATTTTGCTATTTCAGTTGTAGTTGTTAATAATGACAAGGTGCTTGATAATGCAGAGGAGGAAGTGTTATTGTCGGGGCATAATTTTTCGATAGAAAACTGAGAAGATGAAACAATTGTAAAAACAATGTTTCAACGTAACACTTCAGGGAAGGTGCGTAATAGAGATCCTTGGAGGATTCTGGATTACAAGAATCTAAAAACATTTCGTAATCAGTAGCAAATGACAGTAGCACTTCTAATTAGAAGGCACGAATCGAATTGCTAACAGCAGCAGCGATGACAGGCGAAAGATGGAAGATGCCTGCTGGGGTGAATGATCACCGTTGCTCAAAGCTTTATTCGCCCCACACGAACAGCTTCCAGGAACCAGTAAGTTCGTCGAAGAACTTTGGAACACTCCTGCTCTTCTGACTCCTCGGATTGTACACGGACTCCCGTGCAAAAGTAACGCTGGTGCAAAGCTTCTCTTCTCTCTCACAGCTTCTGTTTACTTATGTTAAGAAACACTTGTAAAAAAACTTTCTGTGTTATGTTATGTACATGTCATGTGGAGAGAAGAGACCTTATATAGGCCTGAGTGGCAACTGCCCGATTTCTATAATGTTCGGGACGTGGTAAAAACCACTCTGAACGTGCAGTAACCGCACAGATCATGCACAAGCACGATCTGTAGTAAGTTACGCCACTCACGCACCCCGCGCGCCTTGCACACCACGCACAAAAAGCGCACTTAGCCACTTGCGCTACCTGCGAGCCCTGTGTGCCCTACACACCCTGCAGCACCCGCTAAATGGGCACGCAACTGGGTGCACACCTGTGCGCACAACTGGGCGAGCACCTGGCCGCGCTACCTGGGCGCGTAACCTGGCCGCGCAACCTGGCCACGCAACCTAGCCCGCAACTAGAGCTGCGCAACCTGGCCGTGCAACCTATGTCGCGCAACCTTTACCGCGCAACCTGGCAGCTCAACCGGCTGCGCAAGTGGCTCACGCAACGAGCGCAACTTAAGCGCACTATGCGCCTAGCGACGATGCTGACGTGCTAAGTGCAAAGTGCGCCAATAAAATGCCATATTACGTCTCATGAGCCCATGAGCCCGAGTCCGTGTCCGAGTTCGAGTCTGAGTCCGAGTCCGAGTCCGAGTCTGAGTCCGAGTCCGAGTCCGAGTCCGAGTCGCTAAGCCCCTACGGGGCTTAGCTCCCATGGAAATAAATTTCCCAAGAGCAAAAAGCATGAATGCTTTCTATTATTGATTTAACCTTTTTTCCATTAGAAAAATAACCCCACATGGCACACCCATGTGCACTTTCATATCCACATGTGCATCTCTAAAATAGCATAGCTAACATATAGAGATACAACTCTTTTGGCCTAACCGATGTGGGACTAAAGTTTCTAATACAAGGCCAAAACCCAATAATCCCCCACATATCTCTATATATGGGTATAAGTTTTCCCCACAGTAACTGTCATCATGCATTAGGAGAGATAGTCGCTGACGACTTGAATCTTTCCGCATGGATCAAACAACATACTATAATACAAGAATGGACTAAGCTTGAATTCTGCACTATAACTGAAATTCTTTCCACTCACATAATGTAGTTACATGTGCTTCTAGGCTTGCACATTAAAGGCCCTGTGCCAGCCTGGTTTCAGTGTATAATTTTGGGCGTCTACAAGTTTACCCTCAAGAGACAGCCTGATATCTCTTTCCATACATTATAGGTGAGTTATTTGTTAAAGAGACATGGCATGAAGCGCTTTGTGCTTCCCTTGCAGGTGCTACGTTGCTATGACATGGCCTAAAGCCGAGGCCTTACCCCAGTACCGGGAACCTCATCGTAGTGTCATACTACTGTAGCATGAGGTCACCGCCTCTTTGTAGTACCATACTACCCAGCATGAAGCCTTAGGCTCCCTTGCGGTGTTACGCCGCAACGACATGGCTTGCAAGGCCGAGGCTTTATCCCTAACTGGGTACCTCATTGTGGTGTCGTGCCACTGTAACATGAGGAACTCCTCTCCTTTGTAGTGCTGACTACACCCCTCTTTATTTCAACATACAACATTAGGCTACCTGCCTATTTGCGGTGCTACGCCGCTGTGACTTAGGCTCGCATAGCCGAGACATTACCCCTTTTAGGAACCTCATAGTGAGAACACCCCACTGAAGCATGGAGTTTCACTCCTTGTAGTGCTGCTCTACCGTGCTTCTATAAAGCACACCAGGCATTCACTCTGCCTGAGAACTCATTAAGGCGTTTAAGCCAACCTTCCCACAGGATTCGTTTTCCACAGAAAACAACTAGTAGACAATAGTGGTTGTAGGTCCGTAACCTCTCTATGCCCAATAGAACATGTACCCACCGTTCCTGATATTCTTCCGATTAATGGTCCTCCCTTGAACCAAAAACTAGATGCCTAGTAGATTTCTCTTTGAACTAATAGCATAAAACGTTATGGTAAAATTATAATAATACAATATTAGAATGCCTTCAATCCCATTTTACAAGCTGTGTCATCGACCAGCTGGCGCTTGAGGCCCTTGGTGAATGGATCCGCCAGATTCTCCTTGACTCCGAACATCAATCACTGCAATTACACCTCTCTTGATAAGATCGTGTATTGTCCTGTGCTTCAACCGCACAGTCCTCTTCTTCCCGTTGAAGAGGTCATTTGATGCCACCGCCGCAATCGTCTGATTTTTGTAGTATATCGGTATCGCCGGTATTTGCGCCCCAACCACTGGAAGATCATACATGAGCTCCCGAAGCCATTCTGCTTCCTCCTGCTGCGGTATCAAGTGCAAAGAACTCAGATTCCATAGATGACCGCGAGAGCATAGTCTTCTGCTTCGATTTCTACGAAATAGCAACTCCATCCATTGTGAAAATGTATCTACCTGTGGACCTCTCGCTCTCCACTTCTGAGCACCAGCTGGCATCACTGAAGCCTTCCACGACCGGTGGATCTCTGTTGTAGTGCAGTGCATATGTCTGAGTCTTCTTGAGATAACTTATAACCCATTTCACAACTTTCTAGTGCACAATGCTTGGGTTGCTCGTGAAACGACTCAGCATTCCCACAGCGAGAGCTATGTCAGGCCTTGTGACAGTAGTAGCATACATCAAACTCCCAATTATGCTTGCATACTCCAGCTGCCTGACGCTTCCTCCTGAATTAGGCTTCAGCTTCAGATCACACCTGTACAACGTATCGATCCCTGGAAAATCCCGATACCCATAACGAGTAATCATTTTCTCAATATAATGAGACTGTGACAGCGCTAGTCCAGAGTCTGTCTGGATGATCTTGATCCCTAATATCACATCAGCTTCTCCCAAGTCCTTCATACTGAACTTGCTCGAGATGAATTTCTTTGTCTCCGTGACACAACCCATATCCGTACCTAGGATAAGCATGTCGTCCACGTACAGACAAACGATCACACCTTTTCTATCAGCGAACTTCGTATACACACATGTCCGTCTCGCTGATGATGTAGCCATTTTGACCTTATAACTTTGTCAAATTTCTCATGCCATATCTTGGGAGCCTGTTTAAGATCGTACAAAGATTTTACCAACTTGCAGACTTTGTCTTCAAGACCTTTGACGACAAATCCCTCTGGCTGTTGCATGTAAATATCTTCGGTCAGCTCGCCATTTAGGAAAGCCGTTTTCACATCCATCTGATGTATCACCATCTTATGTATTGCTGCAAGAGCAATCAATATTCTGATGATGGTCATCCGGGCTACTGGAGCATACGTGTCAAAGTAGTCAATCTCCTGCTTCTGAGAAAACCCCTTGGCTACCAACCTAGCCTTGAACTTGTCAATAGTTCCGTCTGCTTTCATCTTCTTCTTGAAGATCCATTTGCATCCGATGGATTTTGCTCATTCAGGAAGATCAACCAACACCCAAGTTTTATTTGAGGTGATGGAATCAATTTCATTGTTAATCGCCTCCTTCCAGAAAACTGCGTCTCTGGTCTTCATCGCCTCATCATAGGTAAGCGGATCTGCTTCCACATGATAGGTGACAAAATTACTTTCGAAGTCCTTCGGCCTTCTCATACGCTTAGCTGACGGCTCAGCTTGTTCTGGTTCAATTGTTGTTTCAACAACAACATCTTCTTGGACCACATCTTCATTGAAGACTTCAGTTTCCTGTGCACCCTCATTGTTCTCTGGTATATCCGAAAGAACAATATTCTTGTGCCTTGCAAATTTGTCTTCAAAATATTCTGCGTCGCGAGATTCAATGATATGATTTGACTCAATATCAAGAAATCTTCGAGCATCACTCTTCTCGGCATACCCCAAAAGATCGTCTTAGTAGTCCTTGTCCCAAGCTTCTGAATCTTCAGATCTGAAAGCTTGACATATGCCAGACACCCCCACACTCGAATGACATTCAAGTTAGGTCTGATCTTGAACCAGAGTTCATGAGGAGTAACGTCTGAAGTTGCATGAGGCACTCTATTTAAAATAAAAGTGGCCGTCAATGCAGCTTCTCCCCAGTAGCACTTAGGAAGACCCGCAGTCAACAGCATTGAGTTATTCATTTCTGTTAACGTTCTGTTCTTCCTCTCTGCTACTCCGTTTGATTGAGGAGAGTACGGAGCCGTACTCTCATTAACAATTCCATGTTCTTTGCAGAATGATGCAAATTCATGAGACCTGTACTCCCCACCTCGATCACTTCTTATTCTTTTGAGTTGTTGTCCAGTTTGCCGCTCAGCTTCGGTCCTGAACTCTTTGAACTTCTCAAATGCTTCATCTTTAGCCTTCAACAAGTAGACGAACGCATACTTTGAGAAGTAATCGATGAAAGTTATGAAATACTTCATCTCGGCCTTTGTAGAGAATTGTTTGAAGTCACAGATATCGGAGTGTACCAACTCCAGAAGATCTGTACTTCGATTAACCCAAGAAAAGGGTTTCCTTGTGATCTTTGTTTGAGCACAAACTTCACATTTCTCTACCTTACCCCCACACTTGGAGATAAGCCCTAGACTAGACATTTTGTTTATTCGTTTACAATGAACATGTCCTAGTCTATTATGCCACGACTCAAAAGTATAAACAGAAGGAGTGATTGCATTAATTACATTGGACTCATTTACAAGCTGAATTTTAAACATTTCTTCGGTATAAAAAGCTTTCCCGAAATATGTTCCCTTAATAGACATCACCATCTGGCCAGCATTAATGTCCATCATGAGGCCTGCGTTGTAGAGTAGGCCTCCTGAGATCAGGTTCTTGGCGATAGCAGGTACGTGCTTCACGCCTTGAAGCGTCAGAGACTTGCCAAAAGTCAGCTTCAATACCACCGTCCCAATCCCGAGCACTTCAGCTTGTGCCTAGTTCGCCACCATAACCACTTCAAAAGTAGGTGTGTAGGTGGTGAACCACTCCTTGCTGGAGCAGACATGTCAGGTGGCTCCAGTGTCTACCCACCAGTCAGAGTCAATCCCTGCCGCATCAACCTGCGCAATCATAGAAACAACGTCAGTGATCATAGATACCTTGCTAGGTTCTCCGTACTCTGATTGCTTGGTCTTTGCTTTGCATTCACTCTTGAAGTGGCCCTTCTTGCCATACTTGAAGCAAGCCAAATGAGACTTTGGCTTCTTTTGCTTGGAAGAAGTTCCCTTGACTTTCAGATTGTCAGGGTCCTTCTTCTTGCTGTGGGAAGCCGTCTGCTTTCTCCTTGGTTCCTTGGTATGAACCATATTGGCGTTAGCCAATTGCTTGGACAATGCGTCCACTTTCATTTGAGCCCGCATCTGGTCCTCAACATAAATTTCTAGCAAGAGATCTTCAAGGCTGATCTCAAGCTTCTTCCTATGCATGTTTGCATAGAACTTGCTCCACCCAGCGGTGAGCTTCGAGACAATCCCTCCAACAACAAACTTGTCGGGGAGGGACATCGCCTCGTCTTCCAGCTTCTGTCGCAGCTTCAGGAATTCCTTCACCTGCGGCAGCATGGACTTCTCGTCCTCAAAGAGCCATTTGTGATATTTTTTAACCACAAATATCTTGCTCCTGTTTTTGTCTTCTTCGTACAGTTTCTCCAGAGACTCCCATATGTCTTTGGCAATAGTCTTCTTACTGTAGGATTCTGCTAGGGAATCATCCATAGCATTCAGGATAAGCAGCCTGCAAATATTATTCTCCCTTCTCCACTTGGCCTAAAGTTTAGTAGCCGCAGTGATTGCGGCAGCAGACCCAGTATCTGGAACAGTATGTTCCTCTTCAAGAAGCACGTGATCAACGTCTCTGAGTTGAAGAGTGAGATAAACTTTCCTCTTCCAGACTTGATAATGCTCTCCATCAAACTTTTCTAACTTACGAAAGTCAGTATTGAGGAGTGAAGCATTAAGGTTTTCCATCGTAACATTAAAGTTTTGAGATTGTTATTGTCGGGGCACAATTTTTCGATAGAAAACTGAGAAGATGAAACAATTGTAAAAACAATGTTTCAACGCAACACTTCAGGGAAGGTGCGTAACAGAGATCCTTGGAGGATTCTGGATTACGAGAATCTAAAAAGATTTCGTAATCAGTAGCAAATGACAGTAGCACTTCTAAACAGAAGGCACGAATCGAATTGCTAACAACAGCAGCGATGACAGGCGAAAGATGGAAGATGGCCTGCTGGGGTGAATGATCACCGTTGCTCAAAGCTTTATTCGTCCCACACGAACAGCTTCCAGGAACTAGCAAATTCGTTGGAGAACTTTGGAACACTCCTGCTCTTCTGACTCATCGGATTGTACACGGACTCCCGTACAAAAGCAACGCTGGTGCAAAGCTTCTTTTCTCTCTCACAGCTTCTGTTTACTTGTGTTAAGAAACACTTGTAAACTCTTTTTACTTTCTGTGTTATGTTCTGTACATGTCTTGTGGAGAGAAGAGACCTTATATAGGACTGAGTGGCAACTGCACGGTTTCCACAATGTCCGGGGCGTGGTAAAAATCACTCCGAACGTGCAGTAACCGCACAGATCATGTACATGCACGATCTGTAGCAAGTTGCGCCACTCGCGCACCCTGCGCTCCTTGCACACAGCGCGCAGAATGCGCACTGAGACACTTGCGCCACCTGCGCGCGCAACTGGACGCACACCTGTGCGCGCAACCAGAGCTGCGCAATCTGGCAGCTCAACCGGCTGCGCAAGTGGCTCGAACGAGCGCAACTTAAGCGCACTATGCGCCTAGCGACGATGCTGACGTGCTAAGTGCGCCACAAAACGCCACATTACGTCTCATGAGCTCGTGTCCGAGTCCGAGTCCGAGTCGCCTACAGGGCTTAGCTCCCATGAAAATAAATTTTCCAAGAGCAAAAAGCATGAATGCTTTCTATTGTTGTTTTAGCCTTTTTTCCATTAGAAAAATAATCCCACATGACACACCCATGTGCATCTCCACACCACATGTACATCTCTAAAATAACATAGCTAATATATAGAGATATAACTCTTTTGGCCTAGCCGATGTGGGACTAAAGTTTCTAATACAAAAGGCCAAAATCCAACAAGAAGACCTAATTATTTTTTCCTTGGCTTGTTCAATACATTATGCAATTACTCTTCAAATATAACAACATATATGTCGAGGTCCATATTCAGAGGTGCATTCCTGCTACTTATTGGACACAAGTTGAATTCGGCTCAAATTGAAATCCTCTTATACATAAATTATTACTCTAAAAAAATATTTGCATATAACAACGTGTCGTCGTTCTGTCGCTAACGAAAATAGCGATGGAAAACAGTCATCCAGAAAAATCATTATTGTTATCCAAAAAGTCTGAAAAGTCCGATATGCAGAATAATATATGGCTGAAAATTTTATATTCCAGAAAATAAAATTTTAAATAATTAAATTTTCTGAAAAATTAAGTTTCCATGTTTGGTTACTATGTAAATCATTCCCCCCAAAAAAATGAAAAAGAAAACCGAAAACGAAAAAATGTCAAAAAAGGAAAAAAAAAAATATTAAAACGATAAAAAAAAGTCGAAAACGAAAAAACGACAAAAAAAAAAAAAAAAACAGAAAACGACAAATACAAAAAAAATCAAAAACGAAAAAAATAAAAAGCACAAAAATCAAATAAACCGACCAAAATAACTAAAAAGACAGAAAAGACAAAAAAGACAAAAAAAAAAAAAACCAAAAATTGAAAAAAAAACAAAACAAAAAAAAAAACAAAAAAGCGATAAAAAGCGACAAAACGACAAAAAATACCAAAAATGACAAAAAGCAACAAAAAATGGTAGAAAACAAAAAAAAATAAAAAAAGACCAAAAAAGACAAAAATGACAAAAACTAAAAAAAAGACATAATGACAAAAAGAACAAAAATAACCAAAAACGACAAAAGACGACCAAAAAGGCCAAAAAATGATAAAAAGATAAAAAAGATAAAAACGACAAAAAATGACCAAAAAGTGACAAGAACGATAAAAAGGCAAAAAAGACAAAAAAGACAAAAAAGACAAAAAAGACAAAAAAAAATGATGAAAAAACGTTCAAAAATGATCAAACAAGAAGAAACAAATTTAAACAAAATTTTATTTTGTCCGGGCAAAAAAAAAAATACCCACATATTCTTAAGGGTAGGATTCCCATGTTTTACGGATAAACTATTTATCCGGATATTTTTAATTTTCGGGAATAAAATTTTTATAGTCCAAACGAACATGATAATGGATATTCTCACACTAAATTTTTCCAGAAATGAAAAATATCGTGTATCAAAAGTATTCCTTAAGCATAATTAGCCACAAGGTGAGTTATTCCTAGCCACATGGATGCTGGCAGAATACATCAGAATTGGGATCGTTCTTAAACACAACTCCATCTACAAAACCAACCGGTCCAACTTAATATATTAGTACCCTGACTGGACTAGGATTGGCTCAAGTTTTATATACTTGGTCTCAAGTTTTTAAAGAAACATTGGCCACTCCATAGTCCAAAACTAAAACTGCTACTCCCAGTTTTGAGATTTATATTGCATATACAATACTTTCAACTCCACCATCAACATTAGCAATAAAGTATCCATCTCCTTTTCCAATTTGTGGCGGGTCTTGAATACTTGCTATGAACCAGTCTTCTTGGATGAAGACTGGTTACTTACTAGTTGCATAGCATAGTAGTCGTACTAATTTTGTTTCGCATGGAAATTTCTAGAAAAATTGTGAACTGAAAAGGCAAAGACTAAGAAAACTAGATGACCAAATAGTGAGACTTTCTAAAGACAACGGAAAAGACTCGAGGAGGGTCCAAGTAATACTTGAAAAAGGAATTTATGTCCGTGTCCATAATTCTACTTCTTTAAATGTTTCATATTTGTATATGTATGCATAACATAGCTCAGAACAAACTCAAATCATCTCAAAACTAGAAGGCATGAATGAAGGATTTTATTAACTCCCTTGCCATTACATAAAAGTTGCTCTGCTCATTCTTTCCCCTAACTTCAGCATTTTTATCAAACTGTTTCAACTTTGATTGTTTTTTTTCCTTGGCTACTTTGCTATAACAATGAATTTTCCATGATGTGCTACTTCCTGGGAACAAGAGATGCTTCCTTCCTCTAGCTTAGCCTTGTCCGTAATTATAATATATCTTTTTAAACAAACCACTGGTGCTATCTACTGCAACTAACTTCCGAATATTTCCACGTTTTCGTTCTTGTCAAACACGTTCAATTAGCTATATGCCAAGTTTAACTAAATAATAAAATTAAGATTAATTTGAACAGTTTCTAAAACATAATCAAATAATAAATCTTCTCTTCTTTCAGAAACTGTTGATAAATTTAAATTAATTGGCTCTAGGTAATTTATCTTTATAGTCATGAACATAAGAAAGTTAGGGGTTATTCGGTCGCCTAGCTGTAAATGGAAATATCATACATCCTTCCTTCTTAGCATATAACACTTTTGTCGCAAGTGTTATTGCAAATGCATTATTTGTTGTATGTAAATGATGTCACAAAATTTAATCGGTTGTTTGTAACCATGTAATTAGGATAATGGTTGTAACTTTTGTTGGTGGTAATAAAAATTTATTGTTTGGTTTGGATTTGAATAAGAAAGGAGGAAATGGTTTAGGATATTGGGTTGTAACTTTTGTTGCTATAAATAAAAATTCAGTATTTGGTTGGATTTGAATGAGTATTGTTTTAAGTGGTGTGGGGGTCATTTTTGGCAAAATAAAATTTACAGCAGTAGCAGAGTGGATGGAACATCTGTTGTCCCGATTCCATATCAAACAAATATTAGAAAGGGCATATTAGCGTGTAATTTTATTTTAGCTTAGAGTTTAGCTCCCGACATATCCAATTAAAAAAAATTGGACCCTATATTTTTATATTTTTTATTATATCCTTCTTTCTAGCATCTGTTGGTTGTTGTAATTGTACTCATATCCAAGGTATAATAGGAAAAAGAAAACCAAATATAAAAGTTCTAGGACCAAACTTTCCATTTACATACAACAAGATTGTTGTAGCAAAATAGACAGTTTATTAATTTGAACATCTTAAACTACAACTTTACAAGTTAACTTGTGTATATCAAAATTTTGGATATAAATCAAACTTTATATATATATATATATATATATATATATATATATATATATATATATATATATATATATATATATAACATATATTGGTTTCATAATACAAAATCAACTGGTTGGTTCTAGAGCACTCCTAATATACAGAAATGCTCCAAAACCAGTCGGTTGGTTTTGTATTATAGAACCACCATATGTTTCATAGGTTAGATTGGAATTTAGTGGTTGAGATTAAAATGTGTATACCCCACCACATTTTTAAGTTATCTAATCTCAACAATTGAATTTCAATCCAACGTGTATAACATATGTTGGTTTCATAATACAAAACCAACTGGTTGGTTCTAGAGCACTCCTAATATACAGAAATGCTCCAAAACCAGTCGGTTGGTTTTGTATTATAGAACCACCATATGTTTCATAGGTTAGATTGGAATTTAGTGGTTGAGATTAAAAGGTGTAGACCCCACCACATTTTTAAGTCATCTAATCTCAACCATTCAATTTCAATCCAACATGTATAACATATGTTGGTTTCATAATACAAAACAAACTGGTTGGTTCTAGAGCACTCCTAATATACAGAAATGCTCCAAAACCAGTTGGTTTGTTTTGTATTATAGAACCACCATATGTTTCATAGGTTAGATTGGAATTTAGTGGTTGAGATTAAAAGATTTAGACCCCACCACATTTTTAAGTCATCTAATCTCAACCATTCAATTTCAATCCAACGTGTATAATGTTGGTGCTTTCTTTACATGGAGAGAGCTTGCTCTCAACATGCCTTGTAAAAGTTTAGTCCCACATCGAAAATGCACCGTGAGTTATCTCAACATATATACTTGGTTGTGTTGTTGAGAGATGCACATGGGGTGGTGACCCAAAGGAGGGAACCATGTGGGTGATTTTACTAGGAGGTAAGAATAAGGCTCCAAGGATTAAGCATTAATGCTTTTGTCATTCTCTTGGATTAATTCCATTTGGAGCTAAGCCCCAAAGGGACTTATCGACTCGGACTCGGACTCGGGCTCGGACTCGGACTCGGACTCGGGCTCATGGGCTCATGGACTCGCACCAGGCTGACTGTGCAGACTACAAGTCAGTTATGGAAAGACTGATTCAATGCGATTAATTTAGATCCACTTTTTGTGGAATTTAATTCAATCTTTCCATAAGATTTGAATTAAATTCGTTGCCATCTTTGTGGGATTTAATTCAATCTTTCCATAAGATTTGAATTAATTTCGTTGCTATCTTTGTGGAATTTGAATTAATTTCATTGCCATCTTTGTGGGATTTGATTCAATCTTTCCATAAGATTTGAATTAATTTCGTTGCCATCTTTGTGGGACTTAATTCAATCTTTCCATAAGATTTGAATTAATTTTATTGCCATCTTTGTGGGATTTAATTCAATCTTTCCATAACTGAAAAGGCGGTTAGGGTTTCCACCCTCTCTCTATATATACTCTCTTCTGGCCTCCTTTGTGAACTACTACGAATTTTATAAGTCAGAAAAGAGAGAGAGAGAGGGAGCTGCTGCCGCCATTGCAAGTCCATCCGAGGAGTCAGAACAGAGGTGACTTCGAGCGTTCCACAAGTTCTTCAACTTGCTGGTTCCTGGAAGCAATTCGTGTGGGGCGAATCTTGCTTTGAGCAACGGTGTTTTGACACCCCAGCAACTTTTCTTCATCTCATCTTTTTCTACATTATTGTAACTCGTTCTGTCCCAATTGCAACACGTTTGTAAGGAAGAACGAAAGATCTTCTCTTCTCTATTTTCCTCCTTCATATTGTAATCTGGCTATTTGGTTTTTTTCTTCATCGTAGATCTTGAGTTTGATCACTGCAAAGTTTTTTGTGTGACATCTCAGATCTCGATTGTATCAGTTTTTCATCTTTGGTCAAGCCCCGGGACTAACAATCTCAAAGCAAGATCCTTGTAGATGGAAAACATTAATGCTTCGCTCGTCCAATCAGACTACTGCAAGTTGGAAAAGTTCGATGGAGAGCATTATCAAGTCTGGAAGAGGAAGGTTTATCTAACTCTTCAACTCAAAGACGTTGATCATGTACTGTTGGAGGAAGAACCTTCTGTTCCAGACACTGGGTCTACTGTCGCAATCAATGCGGCTACCAAACTCCAGGCCAAATGGAGAAGGGAAAATAGCATCTACAGGCTTCTCATCCTGAATGCTATGGAGGATTCCCTGGCAGAATCCTACTCGAAGAAAGAATTTCCTAGAGACATATGGGAGTCTGTAGAAAAACTGTATGAAGAAGACAGGAACAAGAGCAAGATGTTTGTGGTTGAAAAATATCACAAATTGCTCTTTGAGGACGAGAAGTCCATGTTGCCACATGTGAAGGAATTTCTGAAGCTGCGTCAGAAACTGGAAGACGAAGAGATGCCCCTTCCCGACAAGTTTGTCGTTGGTGGGATCGTCTCAAAACTTCCTGTTGGATGGAGTACCTTCTATGCAAGGATGCTCAGAAAGAAGCTAGACATTAGCTTGGGAGATCTACTTCAAGAGATTCATGTTGAGGACGAGATGCGTTCCCAACAGAAGATGGACACTCTGTCCAAACAGTTGGCTAACGCCAATCTAGTGCAGACGAGAGATCCCAAAGGGAAGCAGGCGGCTTCTCATCACAAGAAGAAGGACTTCATGTAACTCCACTTTTTCCAAATATTGAAATTTTAATATTTTTTTTAATTCAATGAATTGGAATTTATTTGGTTTAATGTATATTAGTTATAACTAAACTATGTTTAGTTTCTTTTCTTTTAATCCTATTGAAGTTGGGCTCAACCCATGAAGCCCATAACCCAACCCATAAAGCCATGACCCAACCTTTTAACTTCTGAAGAGATATTACTCTTCATATTGTGTTGATCAAGCCTTATTCAAAAATTTGAACCCAATGGCCGAGAGGAGTCGGCCATGTGCCTTCCTCCCATCCTAACAGAATTGTCAGAGAGAGGGAGAGGTGGAATTCCCGCCAGTAGGTTAGCCTGCCTCTCACGCTATTAATTCCCTATTTAAGACCATCCCCTCCTCACAATTCTTCATCTCCAACTTCTTTTTCCCCAAATTCTGACCAGTCGGCCATGGCGGAGTGAACTCGAAGATCGACCATTGCAATCGACAGGGAGATCAGTAGGTAAATTTCTTAACCTTCTTATCTTCTTGATCCATTTGAATCATCGAGCATGAGCAATCAGTGGTGGATCGAGTGGTTCTTCTCTGGATCCAGTCAATCGACTCGATCGAGAGGAGAACCTATCGACTATGATCCTTGCTCAATCCTTGTTTCTAATGATCATTCATCTCTGGATCTGTAATAGAAATTCTGACCACCATATGTTTGTTTATTTTCCTCCATGAACCCAATCTGATCCTGCACGAATTTGATTGGAAGCAGTTGTTTACATCTCGATCCCTCTGATTTGGATATGTTCTTATTTCAACCCTTGATTGCATAAGTAGAGGTGAGTTAATGGAATTTTTCCATTTAATTAGATCTTCTCCTTACTAAACTAAGGAGTGTTTGATTGTCAGATCTTCAAGATCATTTGAATCTGATTCCAGCTATAGCTGACTTTGCAGGTACATTTCCAAACCATTTTCCCTTATCTCGATTTCTATTTACTTTTGTTCAAATGCAAATAAGTGTAGACAGTGATATCAGGATTTGGTTAAACTCTATTCCTGTGATTTGTTCAGTAATTTGTTATAGATATTCATTTTGGAATGTCATGTTCCTGTTTAGTTATGTCTGGTTTTGGCACTGTCATGTGATTTTCCATGGCACAGCTATGAGGCTCACATGGCAATGTTATGTGACACTCATATGAGACTGTCCTAATATTGGACAGGGACTGACATAGGAATTTCATATGAGTTGTATATGAATTCATATGAGGACTGATATAGGAATTTCACATGAGTTGTATATGAATTCATATGAGGACTGACATAGGAATTTCACATGAGCTTGTATATGAATTCGTATGGGACTGACATGGGAATTTCATATGAGTTGTACATGAATTCAATTGAGGACTGATGTGTAATATGGGAAAACGAGTTAAGAAGAGTGTGGTTCAACCTGAATGAAGTTCAGAACCTTATACCATATGATTAATTCCTGTTATAGATTGTGTATGCCTGTAGGTATTAAACTTCATGTTGGACTGATGGTTAGCTCTTCCTGTCTGAATCTTTGAGTGTAAACCCAGTTTAGGTATAATAACTAAAATTGGATAAGCTAGGTTAGTCCCTGCTGATTAAGACTGGCCTGTACCAGAATTATTTGAACCTACATTTTGAACTGGAATGTTGAACTGGGATAGGACTGACTGTTAGCTCTGAATGTGAGACTCAGCTAGTACTTTTATCTGGACTTATAACAGTAGCAGAAATGTTAGCTATATTTTGTTCTTAGTTAGCTGTTAAGAAATCAACCTTGTGAACTTAATGTAAGAGCAGTTCCTGTATTTAAATTCAGGCAAAAGGTGGGATTTCCATAGGGTGTCCCTGTGGTTTTTTTTATCTCTTAGCTTTATCTAAACCCTATAGAAATCTGTGATAGATAACACACTGTTTTAGAGGTTCCTGCAAGAGGAACAACATTGCCTTGAGTAACCATTCGAACTATCCTGTAACTTGGAAATGGCATTAGTAATCTCTTGCAGGGTTTATTCCTACAGAACATGGGAATGGACTGGATGGTTGGAGAGTCAGGCAGGGGACTGATTTCTCAGTCCAGGTTATGTTAGGATGTGGTTTTCATTAGAACTAATTAGTAGGAATACCCTGATAAGTAGCTACCTATAGGCTGGCAACTAGATTACTGATGTATTGAAGTCGAGATACTTGGTTATCCACCGTTTCAGTCCACTAGGACTAAGTGGTATCTGAGGCATTGTGCCAAGTCTGGGTATATCAATGCAGTGTCCTGCATTACTGCAGGACTGACATTGAGTAAAAACCTGATGTCAAGAGGTCTTGGTTACAAATCAATACAAGTTCCTTTATGATTATGTAGGACAAGTTCCAGGGAACAGGGGCTGTCCTGTTTTCAGTTTTAATAATTGTAATCAGATTGTTCCTGTGCCAGGAACTAATGCACCCAATAGGCTAGGGTCAATTTGGAATGGTGCTAGGATTATGGATTGGTTTGTACCACCACTCCTTAGGCTGAGGTATATGATAGTAAGGATTGAGTACATGTCCTGATTGGGAATCAAGGACTGTTTAGGATTTTGATCATAACTATAACAAATCCAATAGTACTTAGGGAGACTGATAATTAGTAACTCAGAACTTCCTTTTCTGGAATATCAAGCTAAGGGCTATAAGTTGGTATCATTGATTTTGTTTATTTTAGAAAACCTAGGTTGATGAGTTTAAGTATTATGTGAGGAGTTAAGCTTTAAGAATAAACTCTGGTCTTGACAAATAGGTCCATTTTGATTAAACCATGATGGAAGCCATGGCACATATGGTTTAGAAATGAATGATAGGAATAAAGAATAGTTGACCTCAAATCTTAGAATATTATTCTAAGTTGTGCAAAGACATTACCTTAGTTGTACAGGTGTAAGATTATCAGGACTTAAATTGGAGTAGTATAAACTAAGGATGATTGTTAAGAAATTCTAGATTAGAAGTAATTACTTTACATGGTTAACTTATCAATTATAATCATTGACAGGAGGATATCCAGCTTTATTGCCTACATTTGATCATCCGGAGATAGGCAAGTATACTCCTCTGATTTGTTCATTTCTCATGTCTTCATTATCCCTTCTTGTATCTCCTTGATGACACGATAGCTCACGATATTGTCTGGTTTCATGTTCCATGTTTTATTGTGTCTGGGAGGGGAAATACTATAGAGATGTGATCAAACCCTGTTACTATTCCTGTAAATAGCTTGGGTCCCGCACCGTGCACGCGGGGCCAAAGCCGTACCATTTTATTATCATTGCATCTACCCAAGCCGATCACACTCTAGAAGTATTTCAAATATTGCACATGTCAGGATTCAGTATTGTATTTCAGGATTTCATGGTTGTATTTCATGTTCAGGCTGTATTTCATGTTCAGTTTGTATTTCATGATTCAGGTTGTATTTCATGCTCAGGACTCTTACCATGTTTCCCTGTTTTACTTTCAGTATTCCTATTCAGTTCATGTCTTGTTCTCATTTCCTGTACTTTATATTATTCCTGTTTTCTTAATTTATACCATGATGTACATGTTCATTTCTCTGGATATACTTTGCTCCGCTCCTGAATAGGATATGTTGCAGGTGAGTTGGAGGCTTTATACGATATATCCTATGGCGAGGAGCCTATTGATGCAGGAGAGCTAGCTGGTGCAGCTCATGACTTAGAGGCTGCAGAAGCCTAGAGATTTTCCTTAGTTTTTCCCTATTATTTCCATGTATTTGAGACTAGTAGATTTCTATCATTCTTGAATGTAATAAATTCTGATATTGTACTTTACTCTGGGATACATTTTATAGATGCTGTGTTCATTCTTGTCTTGATATCTATTTAGTTTTCCTAGAATGGTACAGCTTACTTTATTATTCTATGACAAAGGCTAGGCGTGTCCGACTCGTATCCGGTTATTCGGGAGCGGGTCGTGACATGTTTTTAGTGGTGGCCCATGCAGGTCTATCATAATGGTACCTAGGTCTTAGCGTACTATTGGAGGACTTGATTACACTAGACAAACTTGAACACAGCATAGGAAAATCGGGAATTAAGGGTATATCAGGTTTATCATGTTTTCAGGTGCATTGATTATTATAAAAACATTGTTTATTAGGTTTTTAGGGTTTGTCGTTCAACGAAGTTTTCTTTTTATGCAGGATGGTTGCCACAAGGAAGACCGCAGATCAGACTGGAGTTGCAGGCGGTTCTGGAGTTGCAGGCGGTACAGAGCAGCCCGCACCAGATGTCCAGGCAGATCAGCTTCCGCCAGCGCCTCCTATCTTTCCAGCACTGCCGCCGACGATGATGTTTGACGGCACCCAGGTGATGGCGATGTTTCATCACTTTCTGGAGGCCCAGAACCATCAGGTAGCGCAGTTCAGAGCGACTGTTATCGACGCGCTGAGGACCAGAGAGCCGGCAGCACCAGCACCAGCACCAGTCGCACCTCCAGCACCACGAGGACCGAGACCAGGGACGGTAAAGGAGTACCAGAACCTCTGCCCGTTAGACTTCTTGGGCAACGAGGGGATCCTCTATGCAGACGAATGGCTAGAGAATGCGGAGAGGACCTTGAGGTTGGCGAACATTCCAGATGACACGAAGGTGGAGGTGGCCAGCATGCGACTCTTCGACTTGGCGAGGATATGGTACCGGGAGGACCTCCAGTTGACGGAGCCCCATGTATCTTGGACAGTTTTTAAAACACTGTTCAAGGAGAAGTTCTATCCAGAGGTGGAACGGGATGAGCTGAGGATGCAGTTCGAGGCGCTACAGCATGGGACTATGACGGTCGCAGAGTACACTTCGGAGTTTACCAGACTCAGTAGGTTCACTGAGAGCCTAGTTAGAGATCCAGAGGACAGGGCCTGGAGATTCAAGAAGGGTCTGAACAGGGAACTGCGACATGCGGTAGCTATTAGCCAGGCGACTACCTACACTAGCATCCTTAAGATCGTCCAGGCAGTCGAGAAGGAGATGGACCCAAGGCCCAAACGGGATAGGGACGTCGGCAGCAGCAGTTACCAGGCGCCAGCGAAGAAGGTGCAGATACAGACTCCGGCGAGGCAGCATCAGCAGGCAGCAGTTCAGCATCGTCCTGCCAGAGTTCCAACAGCCCAGCATCAGAGGCAGCAGGGGATCACTTGCACATATTGCCATCGACCGGGACACCACGTGGAGGTCTGTCGCAAGAGGCTCGGACTTTGCCTCTTCTGCGGATCAGACGCACATCAGATGAGGGACTGCGCTCAGGCTACAGCCAGACTAGCAGGAGGACCCCGAGGAGCAGGAGGACCACCGCCTGCACCACCCAGAGCATTACCTGCACCCTAGAGAGGAGGACCTCTGCCACCCCAGCAGCAGAGGTTTGCACAGCATCAGCAGCAGCAGAGTGGGGGAGCACAGCAGGGACGTGCTTACGTCTTGGCCGCAGTTGAGGAGGAGGCAGCTCCAGATGTCATCACAGGTTCTGTTATCATTCATTCATTTCCTGCCATTGCCTTATTTGATTCTGGAGCCACACATAGCTTTGTATCATATGAGTTTCTGCATAGACACGGCTTCACACCCAAGCCCACTAGGAGGAACTGTCAGATTATGACAGGAGGTGGGATTATGCCAGTCAGTGAGATGGTGGATTGCCCTATCACTATAGCTGGACGAGAACTTAGGGCTCGACTTCTGGTGATGCCATTGCCCGGATTCGACGTAGTCCTCGGCATCGACTGGATGAGCGAGCAGTTTGTCGTAATAGACTGCCATGAAGGGAAGGTGACTTTCAGCCCGCCAGGACTTCTACAGTTTGAGATCAGCAGACGAGTTGCAGAGAGGCCAGAGGGAGTCTACTTCGGAGCAGATACAGAAGACCAGGAGTTGCCGCACCCGCTGATTGCAGAGTATCTCGACGTCTTCCCCGAGGAGTTGCCAGGATTGCCGCCAGATCGAGACGTGGAGTTCAGCATCGACCTAGTGCCCGGATCAGCGCCGAAGTCCCAGCATTGTTACAAGATCAACCCGAAGGAAGCTGCAGAATTAAAGGCCCAGATTGATGAGCTTTTGGGCAAGGGTTTCATTCGGTCCAGTGCTTCACCCTGGGGAGCACCGGTACTTTTCGTGCCCAAGAAGGATGGGACGGTGAGGATGTGCATTGACTACCGTGCACTCAACAACATCACCATCAATAATAGATACCCTTTGCCGCTGATTGATGAGCTGTTTGATTAGCTGAGTGGAGCGAGGGTCTTTTCCAAGATTGACCTTCGGTCGGGGTATCACCAGATGAAGGTTCGGGAGCAGGATATTCCGAAGACAGCCTTCAATACTCAATACGGCCAGTATGAGTTCTTGGTGATGCCGTTCGGACTCACCAATGCCCCCGCAGTTTTTATGAATTTGATGAATAAAGTTTTTCATAAGTATCTGGACAAGTTTGTCGTAGTCTTCATTGACGACATTCTGATTTATTCGAAGACGGAGGAGGAGCATGTGGAGCACCTGCGGATTATTTTGGAGATTCTGCGGAAGGAGAAGCTGTACGGGAAACTCTCAAAATATGAGTTTTTCTTGGACCGGATGGAGTTTTTAGGGCATGTGGTGACAGGAGAGGGGATTTCTGTGGATCCCAAGAAGATTGAAGCAGTTGAAGCTTGGGCACCTCCTACATCAGTAGCTGAGATTCGTAGTTTCCTGGGGCTAGCAGGATACTACAGGAAGTTCGTGAAGGACTTCGCCAGGATAGCAGAGCCCATGACGAAGCTTACGCGGAAGGACGAGGAGTTCAAATGGAGCGACGCCTGCCAGTCAGCATTTGAAGAATTGAAAAGAAGACTCACGACAGCGCCAGTTCTAGCTTTGCCATCGGGATCAGGAGGATTTGTCATCTACAGCGACGCTTCAGGGAAGGGTTTGGGATGTGTGCTGGAGCAGAACAAGAAGGTTATAACCTATGCTTCTAGACAGTTGAGGCCCCATGAGAAGAATTATCCTACACATGACTTGGAGCTTGCAGCAGTCATATTTGTCTTGAAACTGTGGAAGCATTACCTGTATGGAGAGCGAGTAGACATCTTCACGGATCAAAAAAGCCTGAAGTATGTTTTTACTCAGAAGGAGCTGAATATGAGGCAGCGCAGATGGCTGGAACTCATGAAGGATTTCGACATCAGTCTGCAGTACCACCCTGGGAAGGCGAATGTGGTAGCAGACGCTCTCAGTCGATATCCTATTGCTATGTATCTCACCAAGGACCGGCATCTATTGGAGGATCTTGAGAGTCTTGGGATTGAGGTTGTTCTGCCAGGATATGGAGGACAGATGATGCACATACAGATACAGTCGGGGTTGTTAGAGAAGATTAAGGAGGCCCAGATTCTTGATGTAGGACTCCAATATCTTAGAGCTCAGACGGAAGCAGGACTGCTCGACGACTTCACCATTACGGAGGACGGATCCTTGAGCCACGGGAGCCAGCTGTGTGTGCCCAAGGACTTGCGGAAGGAGGTGATGCAGGATGCCCACTTGTCGCAGTATTCTATACATCCTGGGTCTACCAAGATGTACAAGGATTTGGGAGAGTATGTTTGGTGGTATGGGATGAAGAGAGAGGTTGCCAGATTTGTTTCCAGATGCCTTGTGTGCCAGCAAGTCAAGGCGGAGCGCCATAAACCAGCGGGACTACTCCAGCCTTTACCTATCCCGGAATGGAAGTGGGAGCACATTACCATGGTCTTCGTCTCTGGATTGCCGCGTACTCCCAGTGGCAAGGACGCTATCTGGGTGATCGTGGACAGACTGACGAAGTCTGCTCATTTCATTCCGTTCAAGGTAGGGCTGTCGACCGAGAAGCTTGCAGACCTCTACATGCGTCAGATCGTACGGATTCACGGAGTGCCGGTTAGCATCATTTCAGACCGAGACAGCCGCTTCACATCACACTTCTGGAGGAGTCTACAGATGAGCTTGGGATCACAGCTGAAGTTCAGCACCGCCTATCATCCACAGACAGACGGGTAGTCTGAGAGGACCATCCAGACACTAGAGGACATGCTGCGGGTTTGCGCACTCGACTTCGACGGTTCGTGGGAGGACCATTTGCATCTAGTGGAGTTTGCCTATAACAACAGTTATCAGGCTAGCATCGAGATGACTCCGTTCGAGGCACTGTATGGACGGAGATGTCGCACGCCGCTATCTTGGGACGACGTTGGTGAGAGAGCCTTGCTTGGGCCAGAGATGGTGGTAGACTCAGCTGAGAAGATCAGGCTAATCAGAGATCGTCACAGAGTTGCGCAGGATCGACAGAAGCACTGGGCGGACAGCAGCAGACGGCCATTAGAGTTCGCAGCTGGCGATAGGGTGTTCTTGAAGATCTCACCGACCAGAGGCATCATTCGGTTCGGCAGAGGCGGGAAGCTTAGTCCGAGGTACATCGTGCCTTTCGATGTGACAGCACGGATTGGCGAGGTGGCGTATCGACTAGCGCTTCCAGCTAGCTTGGAGGGAGTACACAACGTCTTCCACGTATCTCAGCTTCGACGTTACATTCCAGACCCGAGCCATGTGGTGGACTACTCAGAGCTAGAGGTGGGCCCGAGTTTGACTTATGAGGAGCAGCCAGTAGAGATCCTGGACCGGAGGGAGAAACGACTGCGGAACCAGACCATTCCTCTTATCCGCGTCATGTAGAGACACCACTCTCCAGGAGAGTCCACATGGGAGCGTGAGGACAAGATGCGTGAGCGATATCCTAGTTTGTTCATTTGAGTGTTTTGTGTTTTAAATAATTTAAATTCAATAAACAACTCATTAGATTCACTATTCTTGATAATCTGTGTCTACATTCCAATTTCGAGGACGAAATTTTTTCAAGGGGGAGAGATTTGTAACTCCACTTTTTCCAAATATTGAAATTTTAATATTTTTTTAATTCAATGAATTGGAATTTATTTGGTTTAATGTATATTAGTTATAACTAAACTATGTTTAGTTTCTTTTCTTTTAATCCTATTGAAGTTGGGCTCAACCCATGAAGCCCATAACCCAACCCATAAAGCCATGACCCAACCTTTTAACTCCTGAAGAGATATTACTCTTCATACTGTGTTGATCAAGCCTTATTCAAAAATTTGAACCCAACGGCCGAGAGGAGTCGGCCATGTGCCTTCCTCCCATCCTAACAGAATTGTTAGAGAGAGGGAGAGAGGTGGAATTCCCGCCAGTAGGTTAGCCTGCCTCTCACGCTATCAATTCTCTATTTAAGACCATCCTCTCCTCATAATTCTTCATCTCCAACTTCTTCTTCCCCAAATTCTGACCAGTCGGCCATGGCGGAGTGAACTCGAAGATCGACCATTGCAATCGACAGGGAGATCAGTAGGTAAATTTCTTAACCTTCTTGTCTTCTTGATCCATTTGAATCATCGAGCATGAGCAATCAATGGTGGATCGAGTGGTTCTTCTCTGGATCCAGTCAATCGATTCGATCGAGAGGAGAACCTATCGACTATGATCCTTGCTCGATCCTTATTTCCAATGATCATTCATCTCTGGATCTGTAATAGAAATTCTGACCACCATATGTTTGTTTATTTTCCTCCATGAACCCAATTTGATCCTGCACGAATTTGATTGGAAGCAGTTGTTTACATCTCGATCCCTCTGATTTGGATCTGTTCCTATTTCAACCCTTGATTGCATAAGTAGAGGTGAGTTAATGGAATTTTCCCATTTAATTAGATCTTCTCCTTACTAAACTAAGGAGTGTTTGATTGTCAGATCTTCAAGATCATTTGAATCTGATTCCAGCTATAGCTGACTTTGCAGTTACATTTCCAAACCATTTTCCCTTATCTCGATTTCTATTTACTTTTGTTCAAATGCAAATAAGTGTAGACAGTGATATCAGGATTTGGTTAAACTCTATTCCTGTGATTTGTTCAGTAATTTGTTATAGATATTCATTTTGGAATATCATGTTCCTGTTTAGTTATGTCTGGTTTTGGCATTGTCATGTGATTTTCCATGGCACAGCTATGAGGCTCACATGGCAATGTTATGTGACACTCATATGAGACTGTCCTAATATTGGACAGGGACTGACATGGGAATTTTACATGAGTTGTATATGAATTCATATGAGGACTGACATAGGAATTTCACATGAGTTGTATATGAATTCATATGAGGACTGACATAGGAATTTCACATGAGCTTGTATATGAATTCGTATGGGACTGACATGGGAATTTCACATGAGTTGTACATGAATTCAATTGAGGACTGATGTGTAATCTGGGAAAACGAGTTAAGAAGAGTGTGGTTCAACCTGAATGAAGTTCAGAACATTATACCATATGATTAATTCCTGTTATAGATTGTGTATGCCTGTAGGTATTAAACTTCATGTTGGACTGATGGTTAGCTCTTCCTGTCTGAATCTTTGAGTGTAAACCCAGTTTAGGTATAATAACTAAAATTGGATAAGCTAGGTTAGTCCCTGCTGATTAAGACTGGCCTGTACCAAAATTATTTGAACCTACATTTTGAACTGGAATGTTGAACTGGGATAGGACTGACTGTTAGCTTTGAATGTGAGACTCAGCTAGTACTTTTATTTGGACTTATAACAGTAGCAGAAATGTTAGCTATATTTTGTTCTTAGTTAGCTGTTAAGAAATCAACCTTGTGAACTTAATGTAAGAGCAGTTCCTGTATTTAAATTCAGGCAAAAGGTAGGATTTCCATAGGGTGTCCCTGTGGTTTTTTTATCTCTTAGCTTTATCTAAACCCTATAGAAATCTGTGATAGATAACACACTATTTTAGAGGTTCCTGCAAGAGGAACAACATTGCCTTGAGTAACCATTCGAACTATCCTGTAACTTGGAAATGGTATTAGTAATCTCTTGCAGGGTTTATTCCTACAGAACATGGAAATGGACTGGATGGTTGGAGAGTCAGGCAGGGGACTGATTTCTCAGTCCAGGTTATGTTCGGATGTGGTTTTCATTAGAACTAATTGGTAGGAATACCCTGATAAGTAGCTACCTATAGGCTGGCAACTAGATTACTGATGTATTGAAGTCGAGATACTTGGTTATCCACTGTTTCAGTCCACTAGGACTAAGTGGTATCTGAGGCATTGTGCCAAGTCTGGGTATATCAATGCAGTGTCCTGCATTACTGCAGGACTGACATTGAGTAAAAACCTGATGTCAAGAGGTCTTGGTTACAAATCAATACAAGTTCCTTCATGATTATGCAGGACAGGTTCCAGGGAACGGGGGCTGTCCTGTTTTTAGTTTTAACAATTGTAATCAGATTGTTCCTGTGCCAGGAACTAATGCACCCAATAGGCTAGGGTCAATTTGGAATGGTGCTAGGATTATGGATTGGTTTGTACCACCACTCCTTAGGCTGAGGTATATGACAGTAAGGACTGAGTACATGTCCTGATTGGGAATCAAGGACTGTTTAGGATTTTGATCATAACTATATCAAATCCAATAGTACTTAGGGAGACTGATAATTAGCAACTCAGAACTTCCTTTTCTGGAATATAAAGCCAAGGGCTATAAGTTGGTATCATTGATTTTGTTTATTTTAGAAAACCTAGGTTGATGAGTTTAAGTATTATGTGAGGAGTTAAGCTTTAAGAATAAACTTTGGTCTTGACAAAAGGTCCATTTTGATTAAACCATGATGGAAGCCATGGCACATATGGTTTAGAAATGAATGATAGGAATAAAGAATAGTTGACCTCAAATCTTAGAATATTATTCTAAGTTGTGCAAAGACATTACCTTAGTTGTACAGGTGTGAGATTATCAGGACTTAAATAGGAGTAGTATAAACTAAGGATGATTGTTAAGAAATTCTAGATTGGAAGTAATTACTTTACATGGTTAACTTATCAATTATAATCATTGACAGGAGGATATCCAGCTTTATTGCCTATATTTGATCATCCGGAGACAGGCAAGTATACTCCTCTGATTTGTTCATTTCTCATGTCTTCATTATCCCTTCTTGTATCTCCTTGATGACACGATAGCTCACGATATTGTCTGGTTTCATGTTCCATGTTTCATTGTGTCTGGGAGGAAATACTATAGAGATGTGATCAAACCCTGTTACTATCCCTGTGAATAGCTTGGGTCCCGCACCGTGCACGCGGGGCCAAAGCCGTACCATTTCATTATCATTGCATCTACCCAAGCCGATCACACTCTAGAAGTATTTCAAATATTGCACATGTCAGGATTCAGTATTGTATTTCAGGATTTCATGGTTGTATTTCATGTTCAGGCTGTATTTCATGTTCAGTTTGTATTTCATGATTTAGGTTGTATTTCATGCTCAGGACTCTTACCATGTTTCCCTGTTTTACTTTCAGTATTCCTATTCCGTTCATGTCTTGTTCTCATTTCCTGTACTTTACATTATTTCTGTTTTCTTGATTCATACCATGATGTACATGTTCATTTCTCTGGATATACTTTGCTCCGCTCCTGAATAGGATATGTTGCAGGTGAGTTGGAGGCTTTATGCGATATATTCTATGGCGAGGAGCCTATTGATGCAGGAGAGCTAGCTGGTGCAGCTCATGACTTAGAGGCTGCAGAAGCCTAGAGATTTTCCTTAGTTTTTCCCTATTATTTCCATGTATTTGAGACTAGTAGATTTCTATCATTCTGGAATGTAATAAATTCTGATATTGTACTTTACTCTGGGATACATTGTATAGATGCTGTGTTCATTCTTGTCTTGATATCTATTTAGTTTCCCTAGAATGGTACAGCATACTTTGTTGTTCTATGACAAAGGCTGGACGTGTCCGACTCGTATCCGGTTATTCGGGAGCGGGTCGTGACACTTCACCAATCTAAAAGTGAAGGGTCCTTCATTCAAGCAACAGAAGTCCAAGTCCCAAGTGACTTGTTTCAATTGTGGCAAGAAAGGCCACTACAAGAGTGAATGCAGATCCAAGCCTAAACAATCAGAGAAAGGTGAGCCTAGTAAGGTTTCATTGGTTTCTAACATTGTTGCTATGATCACACATGTCACAACTGTGGGGGTTGACTCTGACTGGTGGATAGACACTGGTGTGACTTGCCATGTCTGTTCTGGCAAGGAATAGTTCGTCACGTACCAGCCGATACCTGAGAAGGTTGTCATGGCGAACCAGGCCCATGCTGAAGTTCTAGGGATCGGGACTGTGGAGCTGAAACTCACTTCTGGAAACACTCTGACGCTTCAAGGTGTGAAGCATGTTCCGGTGATTGCGAAAAACCTGATCTCTGGGAGCCTGCTCTACAACGTAGGCTTGAGGATGGACATCAATGCTGGTCAGATGGTGATATCCAAGAAGGCAACATACTTCAGGAAGGCTTATCAAACCGAAAGAATGTTTAAAATTCAGCTTGTCAATCAGTTTGATGACATTAATGCAGTTGCATTTTCTGATTATTATCTTGAGTTGTGGCATAATAGACTAGGACATGTTCATTGTAAAAGAATTAACAAAATGTCTAGTCTAGGACTTATCTCCAAATGTGGGGGTAAGGTGGAGAAGTTTGAAGTATGTTCTCAGACGAAGATTACAAGGAAACCCTTTCATCGGGTCAATCGAAGCACAGATCTTCTGGAGTTAGTACACTCCGATATCTGTGACTTCAAACATTTCTCCACGAAGGCCGGGATGAAGTATTTCATAACCTTCATCGACGACTTCTCAAAATACGCGTTCGTCTACTTGCTCAAGACTAAAGACGAAGCTTTCGAGAAGTTCAGAGAGTTCAGGGCCGAAGCTGAACGGCGGACTGGACAACAACTCAAGAGGTTGAGAAGTGATCGAGGTGGGGAGTACAGGTCTCATGACTTTGCATCGTTCTGCATAGAACATGGAATCATATTCGAGACTAATACTCCATATTCTCCTCAATCCAACGGAGTAGCAGAGAGGAAGAACCGAACATTAACAGAAATGATGAATTCAATGCTACTTACTGCAGGTCTTCCAAAATGCTACTGGAGAGAAGCTGCATTAACGGTCACTTTCATTCTGAATAGAGTGTCATATGCAACTTCGGACGTAACTCCTCATGAACTCTGGTTCAAAGTCAGACCAAACTTGAATGTTATTCGAGTGTGGGGGTGTCTGGCGTATGTGAAGCTCCCAGATCTGAAGATTCAGAAGCTGGGGACAAGGACTACGAAAGCGATCTTCTTGGAGTATGCCGAGAAGAGTGATGCTCAGAGATTTTTTGATATTGAGTCAAATCATATCATCGAATCTCGCGATGTTGAATACTTTGAAGACAAGTTTGCAAAAGACAAAAATATTGTTCTTTCGGACATTCCAGAAAATGATGTAGGTGCAAATGAGACTGAAATCTCATATGGGCCAGTAGTCCAAGCAGAAGCTGTTGTTGATGAAATAACTCTTGTACCAGAACTCGCAGAGCCGTCAGCAAAGCGAGCGAGGAGACCTAAAGACTTCGGAGATGACTTTGTCACCTATCATGTGGAAGCAGATCCGCTTACCTATGATGAGGCGATGAAGACCAGAGATGCTATCTTCTGGAAGGAGGCAGTGAATGACGAGTTTGACTCTATCACCTCCAATAACACATGGGTGTTGGTAGATCTACCTAAAGGAGAAAAGTCCATCGGATGTAAATGGATCTTCAAAAAGAAGATAAAGGCTGATGGAACTATTGACAAGTTCAAGGCCAGGCTGGTTGCCAAGGGATTTTCTCAGAAACATGGGATAGACTACTTTGACACGTACGCTCCAGTAGCTCGGATGACCACCATCAGGATGTTAATCGCTCTAGCAGCTATACATAAGTTGGTGATACATCAGATGGATGTAAAGATAGTATTCCTGAATGGGGAGCTGAGCGAAGAGATTTACATGCAACAGCCAGATGGATTTGTCGTCAAAGGTCTTGAAGAAAAAGTCTGCAAGTTGGTGAAATTATTGTATGGTTTGAAGCAAGCTCCCAAGATGTGGCATGAGAAGTTTGACAAAGTTATTAGGTCAAACGGCTACAGAGTCAGCGAGACGGACAAAGGTGTTTACACAAAGTTCGCTGATGGTAGAGGAGTCATCGTTTGTCTGTACGTAGATGACATGCTAATCCTAGGGACGGATATAGGCTGTGTTATGGAGATAAATAAGTTCCTCTCAACCAAGTTCAGTATGAAGGACTTGGGGGATGCAGATGTCATCTTGGACATAAAGATCAATTGGACAGACACTGGAGTAGCGCTGTCACAATCTTACTACAATGAAAAGATGCTCACACGCTATGGGTATAAGGATCTTCCAGGGATCGATACGCCATACAGGTGTGATCAGAAGCTGAAGCCAAACTCGAGGGAAAGCGTCAGGCAGCTGGAGTATTCTAGCATTATCAGAAGTTTAATGTACGCAACCACTGCCACAAGGCCTGACATAGCTTTCGCCGTAGGAATGCTGAGTCGGTTCACAAGCAACCCAGGGGTTGAGCACTGAAAAGCTGTAAAGCGGGTGATGAGATATCTTAAGAAGACTCAGACATATGCACTGCACTACAACGGGTATCCGACAGTAGTGGAAGGCTTCAATGATGCTAGCTGGTGTTCAGAGGTGGAAAGCGAGAGATCCACAGGTGGATATGTCTTTTCCTTGGGTGGAGCTGCTATATCGTGGAAGTCGAAGAAGCAGACTATACTCTCTCGTTCCTCCATAGAATCTGAATTCTATGTACTTGAAACTACAGCAGATGAAGCAGAATGGCTTCGGGAGCTCATGTATGTTCTTCCAGTTGTTGGGGCTCAGATACCGGCGATACCGATATACTGTGACAACCAGGCTACTTCGGCGGTGGCATCAAATGACCTCTTCAACGGAAAGAAGAGGGCTGTGAGGTTGAAGCACATGACAGTACACGATCTTATCAAAAGAGGTGTAATTGCAGTGATTGATGTTCGGAGTCAGAAGAACCTGGCAGATCCGTTCACAAAGGGCCTCAAATGCCAGTTGGTCGATGACACAGCTTGTAAAATGGGCTTGAAGGCATTCTGATAGTGTGTCTTTGTAATTCTACCATAAAGTTTTATGCTATTAGTTCAAAGAGAAATCTACTAGGCATCTAACTTTTGGTTCAAAGGAGGTTCACTGACTGGGAAACTATCTGGTAACAGTGGGTACTTATTCTCTGGAACATGGAAGGGATACGGACCCATAACCACTGTTGTCTACTATGTATTTTCTGCAGAAAAAATAGATCCTGTGGAAGGTTGGCTTAAACGCCTTAATGAGTTCTCAGGCAGAGTGAATGCCTGGTGTGCTTTACAGGAAGCACGGTAGAGCAGCACTACAAGGAGTGAAACTCCATGCTACAGTTGGGTGACTCCACCATGAGGTTCCCAGGTCTGGGGTAATGCCTCGGCTTTGCAAGCCAAGTCATAGCGGCGTAGCACCGCAAATAGGCTGGTAGCCTAATGCTGTATGACGTAATTAAAGAGTTGTAGACAGCACTACAAAGGGGAGGATGGCCTCATGTTACAGTGGCACGACACCACGATGAGGTACCCAGGTAGGGGTAAAGCCTCGGCCTTACAAGCCATGTCGTTACGGCGTAACACCGCAAAGAAGCCTTAGGCTTCATGCTGAGTAGATTGGTACTACCAAGAGGCTGAGACCTCATGCTGCAGTAGTATGACACTACGATGAGGTTCCTGATGGAACTGGAGATTCCCAGGACCCTTCCTTTGGTGTGCGTATTGATCGATAGAAAGTTAAACAGATCTAATACGTGTTCTAAACCTTCATAGGCGGAAACTAGGGTTCACGAATTATACCTGCGGCGGAAAGGAGACAAGTAATTCCTGGCAATCTCGAACGGACGACCCCAAGATCTTCTGTACGTTTTCCTTCCTCGAGTTGGACGTCGTGTGGGCGGCGATCTCCCAACCTTTTCTTCTCCTTGGCAGCCCTCTCTTTCTCTCCTTACGTGAATCACGAATTTAGAAAAAATTTCTGATTTTTTTAATCGGTAAACTGGCGGCCAGAGAATAGAGAATATATATAGGCTACGGCAGGGACCATGAGGAGAAATTAGGATTAGGCCTCCTAACGGATCTGGATATCCCGTGTTCATCCCGAAAATATAATCCAGGCCCATTAACAATAGCTCGGTCCACTAATGAGCTATTGTTGCACTACCTTCTTAATCCTAAATTATGTTTGTGGGCTCCTTTTATTATATGCTCGTTTGGCTCCCCATGTTAAGATATCGTATGTCCGTCGATCAAATTAAGTTACTGACAACTATATTGATTCGACATCTTTTATCCTTAAGTAGTATCGCTCAACTTTATTTGTCATGTCGGATATAATCCACCTGTAGGGTTTACATGATAATCTTTATGAGCTCCTTAAGGGGACATCATCAACCCGATGTATCGGGACATGGATTCCATTTATAATCAACAGCCCATCATACATACAATGTTATTACCCAATTCATAGAGGTTGTTGATCTATAATTAATCTCACTCTTTTATGAGTCAAAATAATGCACACTGCATATACATGTCCGTTATTATATCCGGGTTAAGAGTACAAGCATCCATAATAACAGAGGTGTTTGTTCTCTTATGTAGTCAGTACAAAGAGAACAACCTCAAGTGGTCCTGTTTAATACACACAAAGTGTACTAGTGTAAACCTATAGTCAAGATAGACTAATACCAGATTACACTACAACCTTTCCAATAGATTGTCCAAGTCCATCTAGGTTGTGAACTATTTATATACTCCATAGGAAACTGATAATATGATCTTCTGTGTGACACCACACACCATATTATCTATAATATAGAATATCAGATATTTGTATTAACACTTGCAACAAATATAATATGCAAATATTTGCCCATATAATTTTCATTCAAAATTTAAGAAAATAAGGTTACTAAAAAGTGATGCTTTTAGTATATAACCCTAACAGTTCCCAGGTAGGGGTAATGCCTCGGCATCAGGCCATGTCATAGCGGCGTAGCACCGCAAGGAAGCGCAAGGCTTCATGCCATATCTCTTTAATAAAGAACTCACCTATAGTGTATGGAAAGAGATATCAGGCCGTCTCTTGAGGGTAAACTTGTAGACGCCCAAAATTATACACTGAAACCAGGCTGGCACAGGGCCTTTAATGTGCAGCCAAAAGCACACGTAACTACACTTTGTGAGTGGAAAGAATTACAATTGTGGTACAGAATTCAAGGCGTAGTCCATTCTTGTATCACATTGTTATTTAATCCATACGGGAAGATTCAAGTCGTCAGCGACATCTATCCTAATGCAAAATGGACAGTTACTGTGGGGAACGCTCAACCCTGGACACATATATATGTTGTGATATATGGGGAATTGTTGGTGCTTTCTTTACATGGAGAGAGCTTGCTCTCAACATGCCTTGTAAAAGTTTAGTCCCACATCGAAAATGCACCGTGAGTTATCTCAACATATATACTTGGTTGTGTCGTGGAGAGATGCACATGGGGTGGTGACCCTAAGGAGGGAACCATGTGGGTGATTTTACTAGGAGGTAAGAATAAGGCTCCAAGGATTAAGCATTAATACTTTTGTCATTCTCTTGGATTAATTCCATTTCGAGCTAAGCCCCAAAGGGGCTTAGCGACTCGGACTCGGACACGGACTCGGGCTCATGGGCTCATGGACTCGCACCATGCTGACTGTGCAGACTACAAGTCAGTTATGGAAAGACTGATTCAATGCGATTAATTCAGATCCACTTTTTGTGGGATTTAATTCAATCTTTCCATAAGATTGGAATTAATTTCGTTGCCATCTTTGTGGGATTTAATTCAATCTTTCCATAAGATTTGAATTAATTTCGTTGCTATCTTTGTGGGATTTGAATTAATTTCGTTGCCATCTTTGTAGGATTTGATTCAATCTTTCCATAAGATTTGAATTAATTTCGTTGCCATCTTTGTGGGACTTAATTCAATCTTTCCATAAGATTTGAATTAATTTTATTGTCATCTTTGTGGGATTTAATTCAATCTTTCCATAACTGAAAAGGCGGTTAGGGTTTCCACCATCTCTCTATATATACTCTCTTCTGGCCTCTTTTGTGAACTACTACGAATTTTATAAGTCAGAAAAATGAGAGAGAGAGGGAGCTGCTGCCGCCATTGCAAGTCCATCCGAGGAGTCAGAACAGAGGTGACTTCGAGCGTTCCACAAGTTCTTTAACTTGCTGGTTCCTGGAAGCAATTCGTGTGGGGCGAATCTTGGTTTGAGCAACGGTGTTTTGACACCCCAACAACTTTTCTTCATCTCATCTTTTTCTACATTATTATAACTCGTTCTGTCCCAATTGCAACACGTTTACAAGGAAGAACGAGAGATCTTCTCTTCTCTATTTCCCTCCTTCATATTATAATTTGGCTATTTAATTTTTTGCTTTATCGTAGATCTTGAGTTTGATTACTGCAAAATTTTTTGTGTGACATCTCAGATGTCGATTGCATCAGTTTTCCATCTTTGGTCAAGCCCCGGGTCTAACATATAACATATGCCAAAACCAACTGGTTGGTTCTAAAGCACTCCTAATATACAGAAATGCTCCAAAACTAGTCGGTTGGTTTTGTATTATAGAACCACCATATGTTTCATATGTTAGATTGGAATTTAGTGGTTGAGATTAAAATGTGTAGTCCCCACCACTTTTTTAAGTCATCTAATCTCAACCATTCAATTTCAATTCAACGTGTATAACATATGTTGGTTTCATAATACAAAACCAACCGGTTGGTTCTAGAGCACTCATATATATATATATATATATATATATATATATATATATATATATATATATATATATATATAGGAAGCAGATCAAAAGCCTCCCTTAGAACACCTCCTAAAAAATTTCTCACTCTCAGCCGTACATTTAATGTTAATATTAATGTTAATATTAATATTAATGTTAAATACTAAAATTAAAATTAAACTTAACATTAAGATTAAAATTAACATTAACATTAATATTAATATTAAAATTAACATTAATATAAAAATAAAAATAAAAATAAATATTAACATTAACATTAACATTAACATTAATATTAATATTAACATTAATATTAACATTAACATTAACATTAATATTAACATTAAATGGACGGCTGAGAGAGAGATTTTTTAGGGGATTTTCTAAGGGGACTTTTGATCCGCTCATATATATATATATATATATATATATATATTGAGCGGATCAAAAGCCCCTCTTAGAAAATCTCCTCTCACTCTCAGCCGTCCATTTAATGTTAATATTAATGTTAATATTAATATTAATATTAATGTTAATGTTAATATTAATATTTATTTTTATTTTTATATTAATGTTAATGTTAATATTAATGTTAATGTTAATGTTAATATTAATGATAATATTAATTTTAATGTTAAGTTTAATGTTAATTTTAGTATTTAATGTTAATATTAACATTAACATTAATATTAATATTAATATTAACATTAAATGGACGGCTGAGAGTGAGGGAGTTTTTAGGAGATTTTATAAGGGGGGCTTTTGATCCGCATATATATATATATATATATATATATATATATATATATATATATATATATATATATATATATATATATATATACACGGATCAAAACTCTTTTTTAGAAAATCCCCTAAAAATCCTCCTCACTCTAATTCGTAATGTTAATGTTAATGTTAATATTAATGTTAATGTTAATGTTAATATTAATGTTAATATTAATTTTTTTATTATTTTTATATTAATGTTAATGTTAATATTAATTTTAATTTAAGTTTAATGTTAATTTTAGTATTTAATGTTAATATTAACATTAATATTAACATTAAATTACGGATTAGAGTGAGAGGTTTTCTAAGAGGGACTTTTGATATATATATATATATATATATATATATATATATATATATATATATATATATATATATATATATATATATATATTAGAAAATTAGATCTGCATATAAGGGTAATATATATATATATATATATATATATATATATATATATATATATATATATATATATATTAGAAAATTAGATATATATATATATTAAAAAAAAAAATATATATATATATATATATATATATTAGAAAATTAGATCTGCATATAAGGGTAATGGACATTTGGAACAAATACATTGAACTTGCGGACTTTCAGTCTTTAGGTTTAGGCTTTGCTTACTCTTCATATGATAGCTCATAGGTGGATTATCTTCAATTTTTACGAGCACAATTTAGTATTCAGTCTTCCATCCTCAACTTTAAGCTTAGATTGATATCATCGATGTCTCTTCTTTAATAGAATAAGATGTTGAAATGATGAATACAGAGATGCTTCTCAAGTTTGATTACCAGAAGAAAGCTTTTGTTCCTTTGAATGTAATAGTGAAAAAGCTAATGATTTAGGGCCAAGTTGAATAGCTAACTTTTTGCAATTCTTATGAACATTTGCTCAAACATGCCGTTTTGTCGAATTGGACATTTCCGAAACAGTAGTCCCTGGAATAGGAAATGAAATACCATAATATGCTGAATCCTGTAAATTCATTGAATTCGTACTCACAGCAACCTGACAAACCCTTATGGCTTCAGCCATGTTGGGTTTGCCAATTTCCCAACAACTCGAAACAAATTTCACTTCTTCTCTATAGAGGGGAACTACAAATGTAGTGTTTACAAGGGAAAATAAAGAAACAATTCTCTCTCTCTCTCTCTCCCTCTATATAATTTTTTTTTTTCTCTCTCTCTCTCTCTCTCTATATATATATATATATATATATATATATATATATATATATATATATATGGGAATACGGGAAAAAAAATAATATATATATATATATATATATATATATATATATATATATATATATATATATATATATATATATATATATATGGGAATACGGGAAAAAAAATAATATATATATATATATATATATATATATATATATATATATATATATATATATATATATATATATACGGGAATACGGGGTATGAGTCATAGGCTCATATCTTATATGAGCCATTTCACATAACTTCCATGTGGACCAATAAAAATATAGTAACTTGGAAAAAAAAATTTAACTAGATAGAAATAAAAGGTCTCATAATAGATTTGATAAATAATAACTTAACATATCTTTGCCTAGGAACTTACCAAATATATTTGCTTATGAATTTAAAAAAAAAAATCTCATAATGTTAATGCTAATATTAATGTTAATATTAATATTAATATTAATATTAATTTTAATTTTAATATTAATGTTAATATTATTGTTAATATTAATTTTAATGTTAATATTAATGCTAATGCTAATGTTAATATTAATTTTAATGTTAATATTAACGTTATTAATTTTAATTTTAATGTTGATATTAATTTTAATTTTAATTTTAATTTTAATTTTTATTTGGATGGACAAATGGAATTATTCCTATTTAAATTTCTAGGCAAAATATTTGGTAGACAAAGATATGATAAATTATTGTTTATCAAATATTTTATGAGATCTTTTATTTCTATCATTTAAATTTTCTCTTCCAAGTCACTATATTTTTATTGGTCCACATGGAAACCACGTGGAATGACTCATATTAGAGTATGAGCCTATGGCTTATATCCCGTTTTCCATATATATATATATATATATATATATATATATAGAGAGAGAGAGAGAGAGAGAGAGAGAGAGAGAGAAGCATGCGGCCCATGTGACATTAATATTAACATTAAAAGTAATATTAACATTAACATTAACATTAATATTAACATTAGTATATAAAAAATTAAAAAAAATTAATATTAACATTAACATTAACATTAATATTAACATTAATATTAATATTAACATTAATATTAACATTAATATTAATATTACGAATTAGAGTGAGGGAATTTTTGGGGGCTTTCTAAGGAGGGCTTTTGATCCACTCCTATATATATATATATATATATATATATATATATATATATATATATATATATATATATATATATATATATATATATAGGGTGAGGATCATGTGACACATAGAATTTGACATCTAAAAAAATACCCAATCTCAGCCACACATCATTTAAAATAAATAGTTCAGATTTGATAGAGTAATTTGTATTAATTAGCATCATGTTAAATTGAATATCCCACTAAATAATACATCCTACTTTTAATTAGCATGCATGTCAAATTTGACTTCCATGGATGTAAATTTGGTATGCATTTAAATCTGGAACATTCATTTTAAATAGTGTGCGGCTGAGATTGTGTATTTTTTTAGATGTCAAATTCTATGTGTCACCTGATCCTCACCATATATATATATATATATATATAAAAAAAGATATATATATATATATATTTTTGAAACAATGGGTAATTGTGGTGAACTCGTCTCCTCTGGGGCTTGAACTCCGACCACTTGGACCGCATGCATCTTTCTTAACCATTAGGCTAGAGGTCATTTGCATATATATACATATATATATATATACATATATATATATATATATATATATATATATATATATATATATATATATATATATATATATATATATGACCTCTAGCCTAGTGGTTAAGAGAGATGCATGCGGCCCAAGTGGTCGGGAGTTCGAGCCAAAGTGGAGGCGAGTTCGCCACAAGTACCCATTACTTCAGGACATGAATCCAACTTGGTACAATTTTACTCAGGACAGTCCCAAGTTTTCTTTGGGGCTGTCCAACCCCCAGTATACTTTAGGACTGTCAGCAAACTGATAGTCCTAACCTCTTATAGGACTGTCACTCTTTGGACAGTCCTACTGCCGCTCTTCCACGCGCTCCCCCGCCCGTCGCACGCCTCTGCCGCTGCTGCTGCTAACGCCGCGGTCCCCCGCCTCCCTGTGCTCGCTGACGACGGTGATGCGGAGGTGGGAGGGCCCTCCGGGTGGACGTTGAGGGCTTGCAGCATGGCGAGCCACTGGGAGGGGTCGGCGGCGTTGGCGCTGAGGTTAACAACGTAGACCATCTTCTCGCCATCCATGGACTCGATGATGGCCTGGTTAGGTACGAGGAAGCGAGGTGGAGGAAGGGGACAAGGTCGAGGAAGTGCCTTCGGGCCTGTCTGGCCTCAACGGCGGGGGTGGAGGCGCAGAGGGCGCGGTAGAGACCCGGCTAGGAGCGGAGGATGCAGTAGATGAAGGACTGTCAAAAAAATTGACGGTTCTTCCTATTGGGAGGACTGTCAAATTTTTGACAGTCCTCTAAATAGAAAGGACTGTCAATTTTTTGACAGTCATTCCAATAGAAAGGACTGTCAAATATTTGACAGTCCTTCCAATAAGAAGAACTGTCAAATTGTTTGATAGTCTTAAAAAATAGGCTTGCCTGAAACAATTTTTTCGGTGGCGAACTTGTAAATAATTTTTTTTGGGCTAGCCTAAGTAAAACTTAGAGTGCCTTTAGAAAAAGCCTTACTTTCATTAAGGGGAAAGTTACATATATATAGGAGAGGCTAACCCCTCTCACTATTCTTCTAACCAATGTGGGACTAAAGTCCAATACTAATACTTAACGCCCTCCCTCAAGCTGGAGCATAGATGTCAATCATGTCCAACTTGTTGCACAGAAATTAAACCCGAGGACCCAAAAGAGACTTCTTGGAGATATCGCTATCTAATCACCGGTCCTTACATGATGGAACTTTATCATCCCCTTTGTATACTCATCTTGGACAAAGTGAATGTCAATTTCAATCTGCTTCGTCCTTTTATGAAATATAGGATTGGTAGCAATATGAATAGCAGATTGATTATCACACCACAAATTTGTTGCTTTACATCCTACTTCTTCTCATATTTATTGTAGAAGATACTTCATATATAATACCTTTGCTGTGCCATGAGCAATGACTCGATATTCTGTTTCTGAACTTGACCATGCTATCACACTCTGCTTCTTGCTCTTTCACGACACCAAGTTGCTGCCAATAAATACTGAGTAGCCAGATGTAGACCGTCTATCTGTCAAGCTTGCACCCCAGTCAACATCGGTAAAACACTCAACACGAGTATGTCCATGATTCTCCATCAGAATTTTCTTTCCTGGATTCTTGACTAGATAGTACAAAATTCTGAGAACTTCCTGCCGGTGTAGAATTCTTGGAGAAGCCATGAATCTACTTGTGACACTTACATTAAAAGAAATATATGACCGAGTCATGACCGTAAAGTAGTTGAGTTTTTCTACCACTCAACGATATTGATCAGGATTGGACATTGGGACCCCCTTGTCTGGGAGTAACTTTGCCCCTGGATCCTTGGGCGAGTTTGCTCCCTTGGCTTGCATCATTCCTACATCATTTAGTATGACCATAACATACTTCCTCTGAGATATTTCAATGTCTCTCTTATCCTGGGTGATCTCAATGCCCAAGAAGTAGTTCAACGATTCCATATCTTTGGAATGAAATTGTTCTTCCAAAAACTTTTTTAGGCCTACAACAATCCGGCTGTCGTCTCCCGTGATCACAATGTCGTAAACATAGACACCAAGTAGTATCATTCCAGCTGATGTATGTCAGTAAAATATCGAATGATCCTTGTTTGATTGATACATGCCAAACTGAGTAACAACATGTGTAAATCGACCAAACCACATATGAGGTGATTGTTTGAGATCATAGAGGGCGTTTCGCAGATGACAAACTTTACTCTCCCTTGCAACGAACTTCTTGAAAATTTTCATGAAGAAGTGCGTTCTTAATATTTAGCTGGAGCAATGCCCAATCATAGTGAACAACTAAGGCCAAGAGTATGCACACAGATGTCATCTTAGCAACTGGAGAGAAGGTCTCAAAATAATCCTCACAATAGATCTAAGAATATCCTTTTGCCACCAGACGAGCCTTTAGGCAATCATGAGTGTCATCCGATTTTACCTTGTGTCACCCCCAATTTTTAGGAACAGGGATATTTTTGTCATTTTGTGTTTTTGAATATTTTTGAAATTTATTTTATTATTTATGATATTGTTTTGGAGTTATTTGAGTCGGGTTCGAATTTCAGCTCAATCCGACTTGTAACGGGATAGTTTTAACTCTAGTGGGACCCACTCATTAGTTAGGCATAGCCTATATGACATTATTTTAGTTAGTGAGTTAGTGTAATTATTCATGGGTAGGTTAAGTTTAATTAGAGCCTTTAAACTAGACTAATTTAGCCTCAACCTAAAGCCTTTTCCTAATTTAATTCAATATGAGTTAGTGGGGGCATTTTGGTCATTAGCAAATAGGGACAAACCACCCACACATGGCAGCCATAGGAGGAGGGATTGACTTATCCATTAATTTCATTTTTCTCCAAAATTTCTCTCTCTTGTTCTTTCCCAAATTTTAGAGAAGGTTTCCATTGATTTTATCTCCAAATCAATCATTTCTTCTACCAAATCTTCTTCATTTCTCCTCTACTTCATGGATAGAGGGTGCTAGCCAAGTTTGGGAGGATTTGGCTTTGGTTCGTGTCCATTTGGAGGCCACTTCATGTCGGTGTCGTGTCGGAAGGGTTTCTCTTGGAATCTCTCTCTCGGAAGGTATAATCTCTCTTCTAATCCACCCCTACATGCATATAGAAATATTTTGAACCCGTAGGAATGACCTCCATTGTTGTATCTCCATTTGTGTCCATTTCGTGTCAATTTGGAGGTCATAGGAGTGTCCTTTGTGTTGTACTTTATGTCCATGTGGAAACCCCCCAATATTGGACACTTCATGTGGTTGTGATTTATTTAATGAATATTTCTATTTTAATTTCAGATTTTAGATTCCTAGAATATTGCTCTTAATGTTTCATATATTTTTTTTCATGGTTAGATATATATATGTATGTGTGTGTGTGTGTGTAGGGAGTAGAGATTGGATATTAGATATTAAGAGAGTATTAGAGATTGAGAGAGTGAGTTAGAGAGAGTTTTGAGAGAGGGATTAGAAAGTGGTGGTTGTAGTGGTGTGTAGTGGTGGTTGTAGTGGTGTTTGATGGTGGTGAAAGGGGGAGAAGGCAGCAGCTAGGTGCTGCTGTTTCAGCAAGTTATAGGGGGGACAACCCCACATATCAGCCATATATTACCCCTAAATCAGCCCCTATATTACAGCCCATTGCAGCCCACAAATCAGCCACAAATCAGCCCACAAAATCAGCCATATGTTAGCCCCAAACCAGTCCTTAATCACCCTACATTTCAGCCACTTAAGTGTCGAATGACAGCCCCATATATCAGCCAAACCAGTCCCCATTTAGACAGCCACCAATCAGCCTATTAGCAGTCCATTTCAGCCCCCATTTCACCCACAGGAACAGTCCATATTCAGCCCCAAAACAGCCCATAAATCAGCCTTATGTTTAGTCCATTTGGCAGCCATTACATTCCCCCCCATTTTCCCATCTATTTTACCATACATTCAGCTATATATAACCCTACAAATCAGCCCACAAATCAGTCTAAATCAGCCCCAAAATTTATCTATCCATTCACTCATCCTTCATCTTTCATTTCACCTTTCATTCACTCACACTTTCAACCATACATTCCATTCATTCATTCTTCCACCCCTTCATTCATTTCATATCATTCATGCATTCACAAATATCATTTCATATCATTTCCATCACAAAATATCAGTCCACTTCATTCCATATATCTTTTTCATATAAATTCAATCCATATTTTCATCCCCCCATTCACCATTCACTTCACTTCATTCACTATTCATTCACTCTCATTTCAGTCCACATTTTTATACTCCTATGATCTATGTATATTGTGTGTGTAAGTTGAGTTTTAGATAGAAAGGAAGGTTAGTGAATAGTTAGTGAATTGTGTTAGTGTTAGTAGTAAGTTAGCTAAGTTAGTGTCGTACTAGGTTAATATCCTATTGGACTAGTAGAGAGGACTAACCTAGACACTAGGAGAGTGAGGGAGAGCGAACTAGGAAGGTTGGTAGAGAGTAGGGTGTGGTATCTCAAGATACCATAGCGTATCATGACGATAACCTAAGGTAATGTTGGGATGACCAACATGGAAGATAAGATGGATTAGATGCCCAAGAACCCTAGATTTCTTGGTTGGTAAACCCTAGATAGGATAGTATCTAGCTACCCTAAGAAGCCTAGACTAGTATCCTGAGATCTAGAGGAGTTTCCTTTGTAATGGGCGAGGTATTGGTATTTACCTTGTAAGGGTAAATGTTAGATTTTGGATAATGTAAGATATTGAGTTTGACTTCTAAGATGGGCTTAGAAATAGGTTGTCTTGGTAGGTAATGAATAGATAAGGGTAGTTTAGGCTAGTCTCGACCCCTGTTGACCAAGAGTTGACTTTTTGACCGAAAGTTAACTTTAAGTCAACACTTGACTTAGAATTGACCGAAACCAAACCAGAGTTGATCAGTTGACTAAAAATCAACTTTTAGTCAACATTTGACTTATTTGACCTAGGGTTGACTCAGTGTTGTCCAGAGTTGACCAGAGTTGACTTTTTGACCAAAAGTCAACTGTAAGTCAACCTTTGACCGAGATTGACCTAGTTTGACTTGGATTGACTTCCAGTGACCTTGTTTGACCTTGGTTGTCCTAGTGTAACCCGGTTTGGCTCAGTTTGTCCTAGTGTGACCTAGTTTAGCTTGGTGTGACTTAGTTTGACCTAGTTTTGGCTTAGACTTGCATACCATGACTAGATTAGCTTTCCTTTCATTATTAAACCATGTTTTGACTTGTAGTATCTCATCTTTAGGTCTGTGATATCTCTGAGCGTCTGTTCATCTTATCAACTCAGGACCATAGGCGAGTACATTTACTGATAGTTTTCATTATCTTGATGTCTACTATATCCGATTCAGTTGTAGTGTCTTACTCGATTCCCAGTCACGATAGTTCACGGACTAGTATATGTTGGATCATGACATGGGATATTGTTCCTATTTTTTGTGGTATATTGGTACATTTTCTGTCTTATTCCGTGTATTAATATAGACACTAATTTCTAAGGGGACTTGCTACCCTCTTATGGAATTCCGTGTCATGACGTGTCATGCCCAGATCTATTATACTATTCGGGATGGGGAAATTATTAGGGGTTATGTGATCAAAGCCTCTTGTCACTATTTTGCTTGCGCCACTCTCACCTCACGTAGGGTGTAGCAGATTCTTCCGTGTTTTGTTATCCAGGTTGGCCGGCATGACTTTTTGTGAGAACACGTACGATTGCCGGGCCAAGTGGATAACATGCCTTGTCACTTACCTAAAGCCGATCACATATCGCTCTAATAATTTAATTCACATTTTACATTTATTTATCGTATCTTATATCCTGCTCAGTTCTACTTTATGTACTTTCTCACCATGCTATGATATTCATTACTCACATGCTCTACATGCTTTTATGTTGTATCTTGATTTGAGACTAAGTTCTGTTCGGGAGAAGGGTTACAACACCGGTCCTTATTTAGTTTAAGGATTGTAACTCAGCTTCCGAATGGTTCCCAAGTCATCCTATATATTTGTCTTGTATTTGATTATACTGTCTCTTATAGAATTTGTCAATTCATATGGAACTGCTGTTAGTGTTTGTACTTGCTCATTTTTCTGAAAGGATACCGTTGACAATATTACAGATGTTTCTGAGGCAGGCTGCTCGACCTACTATGGGGTCGAGACAGATGGAGACTCAGGCCAGGGTTGTGGCCTGATAGTTTGGCCACTAGATTTTATACTCCCTGAGTAGTTAGCTTAGTTAGGCTTGCCTGGACTGCGATCCAGCTTTTGTTTTAGACTGTAGTAGTTTATATTTATATTCTGTGACTCTGTGATGTTGTGTATAGCTTTGGGTTTGTGTGAATCTTGAACTTATTTTCTGTTTTCATCTATCCTATTTCTATTTCGTGCTATCTATCCTAGTTTGCTTTTGTGATTGAGACTATATTGCTATATCATCTCCATTCGGAGTGTATATACTGTACAGTACCTTTATACTGTTTAGCGTAGTTTTGTAGACGACCTATACAGCGTTCTACCGCCGATTCTGCGGCGTAGGCTGGACGTAACCACTTCTCGTGCCCCTAATCAGGGTGCGGGTCGTGACACCTTGATCGTGAACACCCATTTGCAACATACTGCCTATTTACCAATAGGCAAATATACCAAGTCCGAAGTATGGTTTTCTCAGAGTACTTTTATCTTCTCTTGTCACGACCCGTACCCGGATATTCGGGCACGAGTACATGGGCCACGCGCAGCCTACGCCGTAGTATCGACAGTAGAACGCTGTCAAGTACCCAATAAATATCTATAATATATATATGATCCACAATAACAATATATATATGATCCACAATAATAACATTTACTCAAATCACATATAGCTACGGAAGATATGAACAAGAAAATAACAGCAACACTGAATCATCTAGAATCTATAAATGATCATACACGTCAGGAATATTGGAGACAAATCCGATAACGAAACATAAATCTAAATGAAGAACATAGGCCTAAAGCTCCCAGAGGTCATCTCACGGTCAATGAAACATCGAGATTGTTTGCCATTGATTGTAAAAGTGTAGAACAATTTTATAGGAGGACTGAACTTAGACTCACAATACAAACTCGCTCATACAAAGAAAGCCTAGAAATGAAAACCTAGGTACAGCAATTTAAGTGCGATTGTTTATTTTTGATTCTGGGGGGTGACGATAGAGGCTCGGGAAAGCGACGGCAGCTCTGCCTTACTCCTTGGATTCGACGTAGCCTTGGCGCTGATGAAAAAATGCTCTCGAGATATGTGGAAAGACTCTTCTGTGCGTGCCTTCATCTCTCTGTGTCCAGCCGGGTGGAGAGGATCTCTTTTTGTAAGGGAATGGCACCTCGCTATTTTTTCGATCTGGATCCTTTTGCAAGGGAATAGCACCTTGCTATTTATAGGAGTGGGGTGTGATCATTAGGGTTTACAATGATTCTCCCCTTAAAAGTCGGCAGCCAATCATCTGGGCCATTAATCTCGATTGTATTACATCTGGGCAATTGATTCTTGATTGCGCCAAATCTGTATGGGCAATTAATGCTGATTTCAATAAATCTTCATAATTTGTCATGACAAGCTCGGATCTCCCGCCACGTGTCCAATTTGCTTAATCACAACAAATATAATTTAATCTGAGTAATAATGGTGATTGCACTAAATCTGGTTGTCAGGATTTACAGCCATAACTCCGAGGGGATAAGACAGCCACGCATCTCAACTTGTCATGAGGATTGCCGTGTCTCAACTATCCTGAGGACCGCCACGTGTCCCTCTGTCGTGTGCGGTCTCTAAGTGAACCGCATATGGGTGGCCCCCACAATCCTAGCCGTATGAAGATAGCAGCCGCATGAGGGTGGCAGCCTCGTGGAGGAGGCAGTCGCATGAAGGAGGCAGCCGCATGAAGGTGGTAGCCATATGAAGGACAGCCGCATGAAGGTGAGCCGCATGAAGGAAGCAACCGCATGAAGGAGGCAGCCGCATGAAGGAGGCAGCCGCATGAAAGTGGCAGCCGCATGAAGGAAGCGGCCGCATGAAGAGGGCAGCCGCATAGGGGCGCTTGGGACTCGACGGATCCTATCATTTATGAAAGATTTTCTTTTTTTCCCAAGGAGCACGCCATCATTATTTCAGCTTTATGTCAGAGCTGTCATTCATTGTGTCAGAGCTGTCATTCATTGCGTCAGAGCTGTCATCAAAGCAATTAATTGAGGCTGCTTTATGGCCAGCTGTAGAAGCGGATAACGTATAGCCACGTGCCTTTGCCTGAGCCGCATGAAGCTGTTGGTGTCACGACCCGCACCCTTTTTTTTTAAACGGATACAAGACGTGTCCAAGCTAGCCTACGCCGCAGTGTCGGCGGTAGAACGTTCACGGCCACGAAGATCAAGATCACCAATAATGGTATATATATAACAATTAGCTATAATAATCAATTATTCATAAATCTAATATCATCATTTAATTAAAATAAGTAAAAATAAAATATTTCAAAATTCTGGGAAGGGGAGCTACAAATCTACCCACCTTAAAATAATTTTGTCCTCGAAATTCTAATTCATAAAAAAATCAAAGTCTACTGTCACTTTAATCTCCTCAAATTTAATTTTCTAAAATATTTTATGGCCTTCTCTAGTCATTTGGTATTTACGAAATCTCTAGGACTTCTATCCACCTTTGGTCACACTACTCCTTTGAAATATAGGTCGCTAAAATCTTATAATCTTCTAACTAGTTGCTGACACTCCTGCCAACAGATATCTAGGCATATGGTAGCTATAATCCTCTCCTATTTATCAAGCAATCCAAAATTTAACAAGCAGCAAATTTACACAAGTAGCTATGGAATATTGATAAACTCTAATAAGCATGGCCATTCCCTCTCCGAAATAGGATGGGCGTGAAGGTAAGGAAGAATATCGAAAGCAGATATGAAGTTCCCAAAGCGATAGAGGGTATGTCATGATGTAGACAGAAGGAAAGTTTATGAACCACTGACTGTCTTGCTAGATGGGTTACACTAGTCCAATCACCTGCTAAATTAAAGAACTCATTGTTTTCTTGGAGGGTCTTACAATCCATGCAATACAGAAATTTCGTTCCCAAAATTCTAAACAAGGTTCCACTATAGAACGGCATTGGAGAAATCAAGATTGTGATCTTTTTCGTGGTTAGTTAAACATGCGAACAAGGGATACAAGTCCAGTACAAGATCGTATCTCGACCTCCAGGTAAATGAATAAGGTTACGAATGGCTTCACGTTCTAAGAGGTGGAGACTACATAATAGGTGTAAGGACCTATTTCAATTGGTTTGGTTTTATAGACCAACTACGGGGTTTGTCTGGAGGGGTTTTACTGGGCCTTAATGGGTTTCCTATTTGGATCTCACTCGTTGGTTGGATGAACCTTGGGTTTCAATCCATATAACTGGACAAGATCCCAAGATAAAGTTATGTCTACTAGGCTAGGGTAACCTAGAATAGGATTTCTTCCAAGTGGTTGAGCTAGTTGTTAGTCAGGTTGGTTAGCTAGGTCCGCAAAGTCCAAGATGCGCCTTCATTGACTTTTGTGTTTAAGTAGCACATGAGGCCTCAATTGGACGGTACACTAGTGGCAGGTGCATAGTGGGCTTCGAGTAGGTCACAACCATATACTGGGTCGAGAGAATTGAGTCGGGGTTGAGGCTCTGGTGGAAGTCGGAAAGTATACCGGGTAGGTACTATGGTAAAGGTTATAGCCAGTCCTTTTGTCCTGAAAGTCGTACCCCAAAAATAGAGTACAAGGGGACGGGTTTGAGTGGAACATGATATACCTAGATGAAGGTGGACTCGTCTAGATCTTGTATATGAATCGGTTGGAAGATAACAGCTGGTCTCATGCTCCGAATATAAATGACACGCCGGGGGCACAAAATAGTCTAAATAGAAAGTGGGAGTCCATGGGGCACTAATTATCATACTAATGGAAGTTATTCTGATCACTCAGAAATTTCCTCCTACTGCTACAAAATTTTAGAAGGCTTACAGTCTACCACCTTAGAGGCTAGGATATGGTTTTAGGAATGGTGAGGTCAGAAGAATTCCAAAGTTTGGATATGGTACCTCGACTCTTATTAATAAAGAATGAGGTACGGCATATCGGGTACGGTAGGTATAAGTCGAGTCAATGATCATCACTCAATAAATGAGAAACAAGGGTGTAAAATAACACATGGTCGATAAAATAGAGGAATCATACACATCCATAGGGTACAAGAGTTATCGACGGGGTAACCAGCTCTAAGGCACGTCATATGAAAAGATATCTAACCACTGAGTCATGATTCTCTTATTGGGGTCAAACCTGCCGGACTATTGTCATAAGGGCTGTAGTTAAAGCAAGCTTCAACAAATATTTAGAGGCTCACGATAATTGGTCTCCGGAGAATAGGTAGTCTCCTAGGTTGGCATTCCGACTAAGGGTAAAACCCTCATCATTCTCAAATTCAGATGGCTTGAAGGTCCCGATAACAGTTTGAGGGTCGATGGGAGAACGAGTAACTCAATCACATGACTGGCCGATGGTAGCTACACTTGTGCCTACCATGATCATAGCCATGAAATACTCTGTATCTCTCTACTATCACGAGCTTTCGTCTTTCCAAATCGGTGAAAGACAAAAACAATAAAGAATTCAAGGGAGATGTTACTGAATACAATCACATGATTCAAAGACGAACGTATAATTCAAGAGGAATTGTCAAGCAATCGCGTGAGATCCTAGATACCTATATACCTCCATCCACGCAGTGTAATTAAGAGCGAACCAAATGCATTATGGTTGATCAACCATAATACACTGATTCTGATTAGACAATATGTTAGCAGGCGTCCTCACTAAACATATGTCTCAAATCAAGCTCGAGAACAGAGTGAGCTTGCAAAACTAAGCTGTAACAGCAGCGTTTGTCAAGATAGTCAAGGTACAAGTACGCGAGATTTTTGAAAGAACGCACAAGTAGTTCGAGTTTTGTGAGAATCAAAACCTTACCCGATGTTCTTGCTTATACGGTCATCCTACTATTTTCTTGTCCATAAGGTCTTGGTCAACTAATGGGTTATGAAACTCTGGATTCTATATTCTTGGTAACTTATTAGTGTCAGTCAATTATCTCATCAATAGATCACGAGGCTCATACGGGCTAGGTCGGGAGACATGCTACCAAACTTACAAACTTCCACTACTATTGGCTTTGTATCTTATGGGACATACATGGCACGGTCCTATCCTCTATAGTACCATAAACTTGTAATCATGTCTGAAATCATTTCACCGAGGATTATGCCTCGTCCGTATACTCGGGCGATGGTAAACTCTTGGTTCTGTGATTCAGATGTGATATGCTATCAGATACTCTACCTTATCTCGACACCTGGGTAACTATGATCAAAGAGGACCACTAGCCATAGTTTTAGGAATATTCTATACCAATAATTTCCTTAAAAATTTCACTCTAGGGTCGTGTCTCGCCAGTGCGCTGCTGGCTGCAGTGAGTCCATAGTTTCCATAATTCAAAATAAATGGCGACAGTGCGCTGCTGTCCTGCCATTATAAGTTAACTACATCCCTTTTACTAAAGTATGTAAAATTTTTCCTGGGCTTCTAGGATTCAAACAAGTCGACTATGTAATAAGGCGTAAATATTTGTCCTATCAGTCGCAATCTGTAACTAAAAATTTAATCATGGAGGAAAGAACCGGAGACAAAAGGATTACAAACATTCGTATATATTCTATGTGTATTCAAACCTTTGAGGAAAACTTTGAATCAAAACTAACTTGAGGTTCATCTAGATAACCTAAAATAATAACTCTTAGGGCAAAAATAGGAACTAAATAGGCAATTTGACTAAGATGTGAGGATGATATCTAAGAGGTAAGAGAAGGAATTAATCAATTTATCAGGGTTAGATCATTAATACTAGGAAGCCATGTCTCACCAAGTGAATAATCTACCCACATTGGGTCATATCGCCATATCAAGAAGTAATAGTGTAACTATGGGGATCTGACAAGGTATCAAAATTAATAACCCTCATCCTAAATTGCATGGCCTAGACTATCCATCGGTAAATTTGTATAAGGGACTCCTAGTCCTAGTCATTCTCGTAAATTAAATTAATTTCTAATTCGTGAATGAGCATTTCTAGTCGCAGGCTCGCAATAGTACGACTAACTTAAGTACTATCACGAGTTCGCATGATTTGCAAAAACTGACCTGCATAGGCCACCACAAAAACTTGTCACGACCCGCACCCGTTTTTTTTAAACGGATACAAGACGTGTCCAAGCCAGCCTACGCCGCAGTGTCGGCGGTAGAACGCTGTCACGGCCACGAAGATCAAGATCACCAATAATGGTATATATAACAATTAGCTATAATAATCAATTATTCATAAAATCTAAAATCATCATTTAATTAAAATAAGTAACAATAAAATATTTCAAAATTTCGGGAAGGGGAGCTACAGTTGGGGAGTTTCCGAGCCGTATAAAGTTCTGAAGGATTCCCAAGCCGCATGAGGCTCCTTCTGTTTGGAGCCGCATGGGCTTTTCTTGTCCTTTTCCATGCTTCTACAAGCCCTCCTTCAAAGTTTTTAATTTAAAAATTGAAATACTTTGAATAAGAAGCATGGCTATATATAAACTCTTCTGGCCGCATAGGATATTCTGGCTGCATGGACTTCCTAGCCGCATAGGATGTTCTGGCCGTATGGACTTCTTAGCCACATGGCCTTCCTAGCCGCATGGGTCATTTCTGGCCGCATAGACTGTCTGGCCGCATAGACTCTCTGCCACGTCTCCCTGCCATGTATGCATCTTATTTATTGCCCTTGATTTGCTTTGGATTTAAAGCCGCCTTTTGGGGCAGGATCCCAAGGGTCGGTTCGAATTTGCCTCGATGACTGAAGAGTCAATTTCGTAGCGGATCAAAGCGTCCGTCGGTTCATGAGCCCTCCTTCTTTTGTCTGCCTATAAATAAGAGGGTTTGTGGAGAGGGTAGACTTCTTTACTTTCTCTCGTCTTCAACTCTTCTCGCTGTCTTCGTCTTTCTTCTCCACTCATCAGTCAACAATGGCCCCCAAGTCTTCTACAGTCGCTGCGAAGGGTAAGGGAGTGGCTTCTTCATCAGCCATGGCGCCTGAAGTCCACCCGGACGTTCACCCCCCATTGTTGGTAAGGGTTTGGACGGATCATATACTTTAAACCATACCAAAGACGGCTCTGTTGCATGCTTTATGTACAAGCTTTTAATACGTTCCTCGTTTTCGTCGAACTATTCAAATTATATGGGCCACATGTACGTTCGTGTCCGAGCGTATGACGGTATAACCCATGTCCGAGCCGCATGTGAGTTGTCTAGTGCCGCATAGATACTTCACAAATTGAACCGCATAATGACCCTTCGAACAGAGCCGCATAAGTCCCTCTGAATCGAACCGCATGAAGCCCCCCTTAAACAGGACCGCATAAGCTCGTCTGGATTGGGCCGCATGAGGGTTTGGCCATCTTCTAACTTTGTTTCTTTTTTTATGTTTGATTCTTGCAGCTCCCTGCCGAAGGCTGAGATCATTGTGAAGGAAGAGATGCTGTCTCTTTTCAAACAAGAGTTATTGCTCATTAAGGAGGAGATAATACCAAAAACGGAGGAACAGAAAGGAGAGCTGGCGCCGATTGAAGTTGCTGTGAAAGAGGAGCCCCAGTCTGACAGCAGTAGTTTTGGGAGTTCTGACCCTCTGCTTCGGACGAGGATTTTGCTCAAGTAGATCCTTCATATAAAAAATGTTGAGGGATTGGTATATACGCCCCCGCAACTAGGATTTGTAGGCTCTCATAAGTGTTCGTCTTTTATCTTGGTATTTCTGTCTGTCTTCAGCTGTAGTTTGTGTTTTGCTTCTTTTGGACATCAATGTAATCTTCTTACTTCTTGTCTGAATGAAATGATAAAGGACTTTTCTGGCTTGCTCATGAGATGTGGTCATGTGAATGTAACCGATTTTGAATGACCGGAATACATTCGCTCTATTCTTTACTTGTAGTAGTTGCCATAATGGAGATTTTTGTGGACCTATTATCCTTGGCGTACCCTGGTTCTGGATACGGATAATAAGCTGGGAGAGAACCAACATATTTACTCAGAGGTGATGAGACATGGTAAATATGAGGGTTTCTTTGATGGAGCCTTCCTACTCAGAGGTAATGAGGACATGGCAGGAGTGGGCTCCATGAAGGGTACATAGAACAACTCAGAGTTAATGAGGACGTGGATGTTCTATGTGAGGGGCAGTTTGTTTTGATAAAAGGGAAACAACTCAGAGGTAACATCGACGTGGTTGCTTCAAAAATCTGTGATCTGTTACCCTTTTTGTGTACTGAAAGTACGGGTATTGGATCATAGGGAGGGAGCTCCTTTAGGAGGAAAGTTCAGAGGTATGATCATACATGACTTACTACCTAAGAGAGACGATATAGATTTATCTGTAGTGACCAGAGTATGAGTTCAGCGGTGCCTGCGGGTACATAACTCGACAATCTGGAGATTTGGGATCAGAATGTAAGTTCAGTGGTACCTGCGGGTACGTAACTCGATAATCTGGAGATTTGAAGTCGGGATGTGAGTTCAGCGGTACCAGGGGTACATAACCATCAACCAGAGATATTTGGATTTGGAATGTGAGTTCAGCGGTACCAAGGGGTACGTAACTCGACAATTTGGGAATTTGTAGTCGAAATGTGAGTTCAGCAGTACCATAGGGCACATAACTCATCGCTTGGGAAGATTTGTAGCCGGGATGTGAATTCAGTGGTACCAGAGGGTACGTAACTCATCACCCTGGAGGATGTTGTTTCAGACATAATATTTCTTTAGGAACTTGCCGTTGATGGACAACATGAGCAAGTCTCTATTTTGTTTTGCGAGGCGGTAAGCTCCATTGGAGAATACAGCATCGATGATGAACGAGCCTTCCCACTTTGGCTGGAACTTACCGACGGTTTTGTGAGTCATAACCATCGGCCTTCGAATTGCCAGAACGAGATCGCCCACTTGAATGTTCTGATTTTAACCTTTTTGTTGAAGGCTCCGGAGATACGTGCTTGGTACAGCTCGATTCGCCATTGAGCTAACATGCGCTTCTCATCTAGGGCATCCAACTCTTGTAGTCGGCGATGGTGATTATCATCTGTTGTCAACCGATAGGTGAGAGCGACGCGGAGCGAGGGGATTTGAGTCTCCAGTGGGAGAACTGCCTCACTCCCATATACCAGAGAGAATGGTATATTCGGTGGCAGTCCGTACTGTAGTACGGTACGCCCCTAAGCATTCACCGAACTTTTCATTCCAGTCGCGTTTGTTTGATGACACGAACTTCTTGAGAAGCTTGATATTGTTTTGTTGAATGCTTCAGCCAGACCATTAGCTGCCGGGTTTGTATGGTATTGAAGCAATATTTGGACTCGGTGTTTGTCGCAGAACCGATAGAAAGCGTGGCTTACAAACTGCGGACCATTATCATGGATGATCCTTCGGGGCAGTCCAAAGCGATAGATGACGTGATGCTTGAGGAAGCTGATCACGTTTGAAGTCTTCACTTCTGCCAGCAGAACAGCCTCCGCCCATTTAGAAGTAATTTGTGATTGCGAGTATGAAGCGGTGTCCTCGGGACGAAGGTGGAGTGACCGGACCAATGATGTCCATTCCCCATGCTTCGAATGGCCAGATGCCACAGTCGGATGTAGAAACTCGGATGGTTAGTGAATGAAGTCTTCATGGACTTGACAGGCTTTGTATTTTCGTGCATAGTCTATTGCATCCGCAACTATCGTGGGCCAGTAGTAGCCCATTCGGTGAAGACGATCCTGCAGTTTCGGGCCAGGCTGATGGACCCCACAGATGCTATCATGAGCTTCATGCATGGCTCTTTGGCTTCTGTATTCGACAGACATCGAAGCAGTAATCTATCGTATGATCGCGATATAGTATCTTCGTCTCTGTATCGTAGAAGAATCTGAGGGAACGTCTTCTGATAGAAGTGGCTTCCTTTGGATTCTCTGGCAGGATGTCGTAGACTACAAAGTCAATGAATGGTTGTCTCCAGTCTGGTGCCTCTTCGACTGTCAGCGCGGAGCAACTCTCAACACATTGAACATTATTCATGGGACAGATCAACTCACGGCCTATAATGTCAACCAGATGATGAGCATGATTCGGAACTGCTAAGGAAGCGGCAAGGCCTGCTAGGGCATCGGCTTCAATATTCTGGAGCCTGGAACGTGTTCTATGAAGAACCCTTCCAAGCGAGATGATGTCAATCGCTATTTGGTGATAGGAGATCATGTCTTCATGGCGAACTTCGTATGAACCCCGGATCTGATTGACGATTAACTGTAAATCGCCGTATGCTTCAAGGTGCTCTACCCCCAGCTCTTTTACAAGTCGGAGGCCAATGACCAAAGCATTGTACTCAGCCACATTGTTTGAATAGGTCTCCATGAGGGAATAAGCTCGATTGATCACCAACCCGGTGGAGAAATAAGCACTACTCCGACTCCAGCGACGATGTTGCCCTTGGGCCCAGTTCTAGAAGCGCCGTCGAAGAACATCCGCCATATGGTATCATAGGAGGCCACATTTGCATTAGCGACCTCGTCTAGAATTTTTTCGTCTATTTTGTTTGACTTCGAACCTGGATGAGCTGCTAAAAAGTCTGCCAGAGCTTGACCTTTAACAGCCTTTTGCGGGATAAGATCATATGGTAGGGGGACAACAATATCGCCCAGGTAGTGAGACGAGAGCTGAGTGTACCTGGTTTAGTCATGAGGACCTTAAGGGGGTTGACTCTTGATATGACATAGATGGTTTGTCCCGTGACATAGTGTCGCATCTTCTGAATGGCGAACACCAGAGCAAGGCACTCATTTTACGGTAGTGTATCGGTGTTCCGGCCCCATCATCATTCGTCTGAGGTAATATATAGCTTGCTCATGGCCTGCCTCATTGTTTTGTGCTAGCAAAGCCCCGAAGAATGTTCTATTGCTCGTACATAGAGCAGGAATGGCCTTCCAGCAATCGGGGCTACCAGGACTGGAGGGTTAGTTAGATATTCTTGGATGCTGTCGAAGGTGCGCTGGCATTCCTCATCCCATACGAATGAAACGCCCTTCTTCATGAGGTGGTTGAAACGCTGACATCGTCCGTAGAGGTTGGAGATAAACCTTCTGATGTAGGCTAGTCTCCCTTGAAGGCCTCGGAGTTCACGAAGATTTCTCGGGGGACCCATCTCCATGATTGCCTTCGTCTTCTCAGGGTCTACGTGGATACCCTGGGAGGTAATGATGAAACCCAAGAACTTCCCGCTGGATATGCCCAAGAAGAATTTTCTGGGATTCATTTTTAAATTGTGCGCTCGCATTAGGTTGAATATTGTCCTTAGATCATGAAGATGATCTTCCTTAGAGTGGCTTTTGACGGCGATGTCGTCGACGTAGCATTCCACTGTCTTGTGCAGGTGGTCTCTAAAGATGATGCTCATAGCTCTTTGATAGGTGGCGCTAGCGTTCTTTAAACCGAAAGACATGACTGTGTAGTAGTATGTGCTAATTGGTGTTCGGAATGATGTATGCTTTTTGTCATCAGGGAACATCTTGATTTGGTTGTACCCCGAAAAAGCATCCATAAATGACATACGCTCAAAACTGCAGGTGTTGTCGATCATATGTCTGTGATAGGGAAGGGAACTCATCCTTAGGACACGCCTCATTTAGATTGCGAAAGTCGATACAGATTCAAATCTTTCCACTTTTCTTGAGGACTAGTACTATGTTGGCGACCCAGTCTGGATGTTGTTCCTCGCGGATGAAACCACTGGTTATCAGTTTATTAACCTCAGCTTCAATGGCATTCATGACACGGAGCGAAACCATCGTTGCTGTTGCTTGACCGATTTTACGTCCGGACGGATGTTGAGCTTGTGAAGTGCAACCTCGGGGTTTAGCCCTGGCATATTTTCGTAGCTCGAGGCGAACATATCGATGTATTCTCTGACGAGTTATAGTAGTGATTCTCGCTCTTCGTCTGTCAGATTCTTGCTAATGAAGATGGGCTTTGGAGAGGACTCCACCGAGATCGACTTGTACAACCTTATCCTCGGTGGGAGGCTCTCTTTGTTCGAACCGCTTTCCCACTGCGCATCTAGTTATTGTGCCCACGGCTCTAAACTCAAGAAGTTCCGGGATGTCTTCATCTTCTTCGTAGGCGTCGACAAATGCCATATTGATGGACCAGACTTGCTTGAGCATGTCCCCGATGCTGACATCCGAATCGGAAGTGGGTGATCCGGTTTAGTGTGAGTGCCAGTCGCATTCCTCGTCTGAGCTTTCAGGGTCATTGCTGGTGTAACATAACCTACCCCATAATGGTTTTGTTGTAATAGTCTCGTGGTTTACCAGTCAGGACCGACAATTGCAAGGGTAACCGCCGTCCAGTGCCGTAGTTTAAGCCTGGTGTAGTTTCCAGATTATACCCATGTTTTTGCATGAGGTACTTGGATTGGGAGCTATACAGATAAAGGGGCAATCTCCCGATGTCGGGTTCGAGATCAACTTCTTCTACCCTAAAGGATTGTGGGTTATTCTTTCGGCCGAAGAAGATTGGATGATTCCCTCCCTCGATTATGCGGTAAGCGTCTTCCCTTGGAGTAAGTTGGTTTACGGTGTAGACCTTTGTTACCTGTGTGTGCAGGTGAGTGCCTATACCGTGTTCCATAGCATACATTGTATAAAGCTTATTAAGCTCGAGATAATTCAAAGGTAGCCCTTTATTGATGAAGTAAGGTATCTTTTCCAGTGGGATTACATCATCTGCGAATGGCACATCAGTGTAAGCAGCCACATACTTGGCCAGTTCTGACTCTTCTTCAGCTACCCCCCGTATAAATGAAGACTGAGATGACTTAGGCAGCTTAATCATCAGGGGCTCCATGGGTGGAACAAACGTGGAGTCATTGGCGTACTAGCCACCCCCAGTTTGGTGCTTGGCGCTGGACGGGGAGTTGTTGGCTGGCTAGCAGTCCCCGGCTTAGCGCTTGGCTGCCGATTCATTCTGGGAAAATGAATCGTCATCGACTTGACAGAGGGATTGAGCTCCTTTGTTTGCTGCTGGCTAGCTTTAGGCAGCCTGATTGACAGTGGCTCTATCTTGGGTCTTGGCGCTTGGCCAGACCTTGGCAGTCGGATTATCATCTGTTCCTCCTGTGCAGAGAGGCTAATTGCATCCTTACGCAGAGTGGCTATAAGGGGCGCAGTTATGCCAGGTTTGCAGGCTTGGAGGTGGATCATCAGAGGTTCTTCTGATCCAGTTGCTGCCTCAGTTTGAGCTTGAGTATCTCCTTTGGCGAGATACTTTTTTGACTTCTCATACAAGCATGAATCTGAGTAGTAGGATTCGACCCCTTTAAAAGGATCGATGTCGATAAATTCTGTCCTCAGTAAGCCGTGCTTGTCAACGTACTTGAAGCACTGGTGCAGTATGGAGGGCACGATCATGTAATCGTGTATCTAAGGATGCTCCAGGAGAATATTGTAGGAAGTGTTCGCGTCTATGACATAACAGGTCACTTCTGACTGAAGGTCGCCGATTTGGCACTTCAGGTAATCTTCCCGATCGAATAGCTTCTGAATTGAGACCGCTGATGGCGGTTCTTATTGGCGTCAAGCGATGCATTGGGATACGCAGATGATGTAGTAGGCTCTTCGGGATGATGCTTATGGAAACCGGGGTCAATATGCATCCGGTCCACCTTGATATCGCAATGTCCCAGTGTAATATAGAGGACGATCATGCAGGTTGGTCTTGATAAGCATATCCTGCGGAGTGAAGACGATGTTGGGCATTGAACCCGTACAAGCGCTGTCTTGGAGATCTGCAGGCGAGCTTTCCCCAGTGAGATTGGATTGAGCCAGATATGCGTCGGCATTCTGGAGTGCCTCACTTAGTGCGACGCGAACGTCCTTGGAGAGTCTCAGGAGCTTGTATAGCGACAATTTGGCTGGTGTGTTAGCCAATTGTGTCAAGATGTCGAAGTTGTAGGGCCTCTCCAGTCCATGAGGCGTATCTCTTTGGAGCGGTTTGTCGAAGCGAGTCTCCTTCGGCCTAGGCTTGTCGGTTATCGAAGGCTGCGAAGGTCCTGGAGCATCAGCAGCTGTTGGCTGATGATCTTTAGCCGAGTTACCCGGTGGAGGTTGGGTTTGTGCGGAACGGGTAACAACAGCAGTAGCTTCTTCGACATCTGTCAAGATTATGCGGCATGATTTGACTTTCCCATTCTTCTTCTTGCTGGTGGAGGGAGGTACGGACTGAGTCATCTCAGTACCAAGTACGGATGGACCCACATGATCTTCCCTCATGATGTGGTAAGAGGCACTAGACCAGCAGCCTGGTCTTGGGAAGGTGGAAGGTTAGCTACCTCCATCTTTGCTCTGGGGACGGGTACTACTCCGTCTTGAATCTTTGTCGGAGGGAAGTTGCCGAATTGTACTGACACCATGTTGGCTGCTATGGTCACCTCTTCGAAATTATTGGCCAGGGCCATAGAATCGATGAGATGCTGGATGTATCGCTTCAGTTGGTAGCAGTCATGTGTGACATGGTGGACATAGCGGTGGTAGTGGCAGTACTTGGGGTTCTCTAATTCTGCAGGTCGAGGTTCACGTCTTGGAGGAGGGAGCTGAATTCGACCTCCTTGTATGAGCATGTCCAAGATGGGCTTGACATGGCCGTCCTCGAAGGAATAGGTCATCTGAGGTCACTACTTCTCTACTAGCTTCGGTTCAGGCTTCGGTGCTGTGTCGGCCACCATAGCCTGTTTGCCCTTGTTGTCTCGATTGTTGGAGGGATTACCACCATTGTTGCTATTGGTGCTAGGGCGTTTGCCCTTGTCCTCTCCTTCCGAGACATGCAATCCCAATTGGCGAGCTTTCTTCAATTTGTCTTCTGCGCTAGTGGCGCTAATAATGAAAGTCTTCCAATCCATAAACTGACTTTTGCCCATCCAGAGGCTGATCGTGGGAAGCAGCCTCTTTTGGCAAATTTTAATTAAGGAGGAATCAGGGTTACCGGAAGGCAACTTCATCGCGGTCTGGCGAAACCGCTCGATGTAGCTTCTTGTCAGCTCCTTTTTCCCTGGATAACGTCGAGGGTGGATATTGTCACGTCTTATCCTACCTCGTAGAACCTCTCCAGGAACATACGTTTGAAGCCGGTGAAAGAATGGATGCAGTTGTCCGGCAAGTTGCGGTACCAGTCGAAGGCGACCCCTTCCAATGCTCCAATGAACGCCATAAGGATGGCATTGTCATGAGGCAGATGGTCAGTTATAACTTTAAAGTAGGTGATGTACCTGCTTGCAGATGTCTTCCCATCATATGGATTGATGTGGAATGGTTTATATTTTGGTAGGAAGGGGACATCTCTCCACGCAGCAGGATACGGTTGTCGTATCCTGAGGTCTTGACAATTTTCTCGGACATAAAACATGGCTCGGAGCTCCTGGACCTCTCTTCTTACCTTCCTGGCCTCGTCTGCAGCGGTGGGGGCCGATATTTCAGGAGGATTATCACCCAGGTTTGGTGCAGCTGAATTCGAATCCGCATTGACCGTGGGACCCAAGCTTGTTTGGCCAGGCGTTCTTCCTTGCAGAGTTGGAAGGGCCGCTTTGATCTCGTCCACAGACTTGATCAAGGCATACAGTATGGCCTCCAGAGTGTCGATGCGTTGGCGATCACTGGGATCGTCCTGGTTGCTGTCCGTCATGAATACCGTCCTAACATGAGGAGAGATGGAAGAAACGGTAGAGGACGTGCCCTCTAAGTCATACCCTTGTACAGAGAAGTTGTCAGGGTATGTGGAGATGTTCTCCTCTAGTTCGGACTCAGAAAGAGTAGTACCTCCAGCTTCAGAGCTTGCCTCGTCTTGAGAATCGTGGACGTCCTCGGAGACGTCGGGATCTGCTGCATCTGTTGGGTGAATCGTTTCCCCTGGATTGTCTTCTTGGAACACCGGGTTGTCATGGATATTTGGGGGAGTGCTACCCCCGGCTCCAGTGCCTCCCAGAGATATGGACGACGAATCTCCAAGTGTGGCAGATTTCGTCTTTGAGCGGGTACCTTGGTAAACTCCTCCTGTAACGGGGTAGACAACCGCTTAGAAGAGAGTTTCTTGGTTACGCCTGTTGAGATTTTTGGACTGGAGACAGTTGTTTTCTTTCCTCTACCGCTGCCAGGAATCTTCAGGGCAGAATTGCAGGAGGCGACGAGAAGCGCTTCGTCTTCTGAGCTTGGGTGTTGCAGCCGTTGAAAGACGGACCGCCGGTCTTTTGTACTGCTGCCTTGTTGCAGCAGCAGTTGACAATGACTTGGGTGCATTGATGTCCCTGACAGGACTCTCTGCACATCAATTCGTCTCTTTCCTGCGTTTGTGAAGAATCACGTTGTGCAAGTCAGGCCCGGGAGTTCTGAGCCCATGAGTTGTAGTGGCCTCCTGCCTGCTCTCTGATGTGGGGGTAGCGCGAGTACTTGCCCCTGCCTTGTTGGGAGATTCTTGATAACTATCCCGTTCGTTGGCCGTCGGGGGCTGGACACAGATAGTTTTATACAACTTTCCATCAGGGGCCCGCGTAATAGTCAGCGGACGCCCGTAGTCAAAAGTTGGGACAGCTGACTGAGTTCGCCGAGCCCGCGCTGCCTTAGACTTCTTCCTTCTAGCACCTGAGAGTGCATAGTAGGAAGAGTCCACGGAGATTGGCACATGAGAGCATCTGGGGTCAGATCGCCTGAGAGGCGGTCGAAGACTGACCGTGAGCCGCATGGAACAGATGGTATGCGGCTGGGATCAGCGGCCGTGCAGGCTGTCTGCATGCGGCTATCCTTTGTGGCCGTATGAGCCTTCTGTATGCGGCTAGAAGCGGTGGGAATGGACCTCAGGGATGCGGCTGAAAGTCATGGCCGTGCAGGCTGTCTGCATGCGGTTGGCAGTTCTGGCCGCATGGGCTTTCTGCATGCGGCTGACTTTTGTGGCCGTATGAGTTTTCTCCATGCGGTTGGCAGTTGCGGCCGCATGAGCCTTCTCCATGCGGCTGGCGCCTTTATGTGGCTTGGACCGTATAGAGTTTCGCTTTGTCCCTACAAGTCCAGCATTATAATATTTTTTCTTTGCCGGACTTGGGGAACAGAGTCCTCTATGGTCTGAAGTAGGGTCCTGCGAGACTTCTACGCCATCTTGAGCAACAGAGAGTACTTCTTCGAGAGCTTAGGGAGGAGCGAATGATTTGGGCCTCCACTCCCT